>CM069859.1:204970739-205500739 GCA_036172795.1 Pelodytes ibericus
ATCATATTTGTGTGTGTGTGTGTGTGTTATATCCAAGATCATATTTGTGTGTGTGTGTGTGTTATATCCAAGATCATATTTGTGTGTGTGTGTGTGTTATATCCAAGATCATATTTGTGTGTGTGTGTGTGTTATATCCAAGATCATATTTGTGTGTGTGTGTGTGTTATATCCAAGATCATATTTGTGTGTGTGTGTGTGTTATATCCAAGATCATATTTGTGTGTGTGTGTGTGTTATATCCAAGATCATATTTGTGTGTGTGTGTGTGTTATATCCAAGATCATATTTGTGTGTGTGTGTGTGTTATATCCAAGATCATATTTGTGTGTGTGTGTGTGTTATATCCAAGATCATATTTGTGTGTGTGTGTGTGTTATATCCAAGATCATATTTGTGTGTGTGTGTGTGTTATATCCAAGATCATATTTGTGTGTGTGTGTGTGTGTGTGTGTGTGTGTGTGTGTGTGTTATATCCAAGATCATATTTGTGTGTGTGTGTGTGTGTGTGTTATATCCAAGATCATATTTGTGTGTGTGTGTGTGTGTGTGTGTGTGTGTTATATCCAAGATCATATTTGTGTGTGTGTGTTATATCCAAGATCATATTTGTGTGTGTGTGTGTGTGTGTGTGTGTTATATCCAAGATCATATTTGTGTGTGTGTGTTATATCCAAGATCATATTTGTGTGTGTGTGTGTGTGTGTGTGTGTGTGTGTTATATCCAAGATCATATTTGTGTGTGTGTGTTATATCCAAGATCATATTTGTGTGTGTGTGTGTGTGTGTGTGTGTTATATCCAAGATCATATTTGTGTGTGTGTGTGTGTTATATCCAAGATCATATTTGTGTGTGTGTGTGTGTGTTATATCCAAGATCATATTTGTGTGTGTGTGTGCTATATCCAAGATCATATTTTTCAGGTGTACAAATGCTGCATTTAATGGGAAATAAATACACACTGACTGATTCCAGTTAACTAAGCAACTGCACCTAGCAGCTGTTGGACTACAACACCCATTATCCTGAGCTAGTTATATGCCAAATGAGAAAAATCAATATAAAAGTCTACAGGAATTATATACGGTATGTACCCAAATACAAAAAAGCATCTCTACAACAGTGAAAAGGTCTTTTTGGTCTACATTGTGTAGCTTCACTCCTGAATCAACCAGTGCTTGGGAAATATTCAACTTTTGATCATTATGGCAGTACAAAAGAAGATAGTGATGGAGATCCATCATGCTCAGAGAAAATATGCTCTCCAACAACTCCATTGCCAAGGATTAGCCATCATAACACTAGTTGTTTATTAGATCGGAGCTTAACAAATCCAGTAAATCCATGCCTCCTAACTTTTTTTTTTTTAAATCATTTTTACATAGAACTCTATGGATGTGCCATTTGACTGTCTCATAAAAAAAAAAAAAAACTATCTAGCTTGGCTCTACATCTTATTCCTATAGAAAACCAATGCAATGCACAGCCGGGATTATTAATATGCAAGCATTTCCATTTTCAGAATATAACCCAAGATTGACAGGGATCCACAGTGTATGGTCTGTTAGTGATGAACATCTCTCTAGATATGTATGATTTACCTTTAATGAGGGTTTAGCCTTTTTTTTTTTTTTTTTAGATTTTGAGGAAAAGAAAACTATGAAGTTTTAAAAAAAAAAAAAAATAAAAAAAAAAGCTGAAATAGGGATTATCTAGTTGCTTTGCTTGTCTGTCTTTGACTCATGAAATATTACACATACTTATGAGTCACATTACCAAATCTTAAAAAAAAATCCTTGGGCTCCTCCTTTAAATTGAAGGCCAAAGAATGTGATTTGACTTAGTGCAGTAAGAAGGAAGCAAGTATATGGGTGGGACACTAACTTTCCAAACTTGGCTGACCAGAGTAACAAATGTGGCTTGTTTGTATAGGTTACCACTAAGAGCTGGATGATCATCATATGGAATAAAAGAATAGGCAAAATATCTATTGTACAAATATAGGATTGTGCAGATAGGGTTTAAAAAAAACCTTTGCATTTCTACAGTCGTTTTTCGACTATTTTTTAAACTATATTAATTCAAAAAATTACATTGTAAGTCAATTCTAAATACAAATCAAATCTGTAACATATTACAAAGAACTGGGCAAGTGGGATGCTACAAAAAGATAGATTGCAAGCCTTCCAGCCCGGTCACCCACACACACAGAATGGCATGCACTATATGAAACAAGGCTTATATAAAAAAAATGAATTTCTGGAACAGTTGTGTAGAAGCGATCCTGCTACCAGCTGTCAGGGTCACCATCAAAGATGTCCTTTTGAGACCAGCTATTTTGTTGACAATATGATGAGTAGGTCGCAATTTAATTTATTTATTAATATAGATAAATAAGACAGGCAATCCGTGCATCTACACACAATATATCCTCCACAACCAGGTAGCGAAATGAAACAGGCTCCACACTCCTGTCTAGACAGCTAAAGACAGGGACGCAAAGCACAGTAATAACCCTGTCTGCTTTGCATGATTCTGTACACACAACACACATAGATCACACTGCAGGCTGACAACCCAGGGGACTGCAAGACAGGGGGCTGAATCATTCATACAGTGGAGAAGCCCAGCCATTGAACATGCTGCTGATATTGCACCCAAGGGAGACTTGTGTGATATGACTCATAATTAAACAAAAAAGGCACACCCTCTGGGAAGAGCTGGGGATACACCCACTACCCCCTCTCTATCTCATGGCCTCTCCATAAAGCATAGGTGGGGGGGGGGGGGATTAAATGGGCAAAAGAAGAAAATACTTCAAGTGCCCCCAAATTGGATCCTTAAACAGGATTAGGGTGGTATGGTGCTTCAAATACTAGAGACCCCCTAGAGTCTGATGTGAAATTGCAACACCCCACACTTCCTGTATTGTCTGTGCACCTCCCCTCCACCCAGCCATTAGCCAGCACTTCTCCCTCTGTGATATAAAGCATGCATGGGGGGAATGGGCAAGCTCACCTGGATGTAGTTGTTCTCACAGTAGTCAGCCACCCGGGTGAGGTTTTCGTAGCTCTCTATCAAAGCTCGCTTGCCAGTAGGGATTTCCTCCTCTAGTAACATCTGCAGCTCTGCCATCTTTCAGCCCTGTGCATCTCTTCCTTGTAAACTGAGGACAGACAGCTGAGCCCAGACCCACCCGCCCGTCCGCCTGGTATTCTGGGATTCCCAGCCTCGCATTCGCAAAAAGGCTCCACCTTCGCTTCTCCGCCCACCGGTCATGCACTAGTCTGGCCGCTGGTGGTGCGCACAGCACGACGGGAGTTGTAGTGTCTGCTTCCCTGTTTGGATGAAAGTCACATTTCTCGTTTGAGAGTTAATCAATTAATTGGTGTTGGAGCAAGGCACTAGATACTCATTACCAGGGAATTCTGTGGATTTGAGCTTCTAAGGATTTTACTCGAGGCTCACCATGAATGAATGGGCAGATCACAGGGTCAAGCTAACCCTTTTATTGGTTACTCTGCTCTAATGCCTCTTGGCTGTCTCTTTATGGCAGGAAGTTCTGCCTGTTAAAATAAGGGATGGGTAAATTAAAAAGGACTTGTCCTACACAAAAGTATGCATTACAAAGTGTTCTATGGGTAGGGAATATCCATACACTGGGTATTTGAAATGCATGTCATTGCTGTGGTTGACACTCTCACTACTCTCAGCACAACATGCCAACAATTTACAGGTAAGGCAAAATAGCTTTACATATAACAATGTACAGCTGTTTAGTTAATCTGTGTGTAACCCTTTCATAACCAAACTTTATGAAAAAATGTCATTCTGGACAATGGCTGTTTTAACATTTCTGCGGTGTTTGTGTTTAGCAGTAATTTCCCTTTTACTTTCATATTTTAAATAATCTTCTGGGTTTGCGGGGGGGGGGAAGCAGCAGACTGACGATTGTGTAATTAGTCTCTCCACTGCTGTGGGGTAGGGAGACACTAAAGCTTTGATAACTATACACATCCAGTGGCTTTGATTGGCTGTCACAGAGACCGGATGTGTCAGAGGGGTCCTCCACAGACGTGGCTCGGTTTCAAGGCACTTGGCCATGTCACAACCCAATCAGAGTATGCCTGTTGGCATATCGCCATCAGAACTGCAGGCTGTGACAGACACGTCCAATTTAAACAATAGTTCTCTGTATCACTGCTGTCTATCAATGTTAATGATTGTAGTCATTCATAAATCACTGAGTTTAGTTGTGGCCAACCTGTGGAACTTCAGCTACATATCCCATGATGCTTAGCTAGGCAAACGTCTGGTTGAGCATTATGTAAAAAGAAGTCCAGAGCAGCTTGAGTGTCTAAGGTCAGGTCAGAGAACAGAATTGTCCAACTTGTAAGGGTGAAGAGGCGCTAGGGTTGCTACCCAATCGGTAGGCCACTAAATAAAAAATAAAGTGTCTTGAGACCAGTGTTAAGTCTTTCGGAGGCAATAGCATTTTTTTGAGGAAAAGGTTGCCAACCCTAAGCGGAGAGTACCATGCAGAAGCCTAGCTAAGAGGGCTGAGCATTATTAAAGTCATGAGGTAATGCAATAGAACAGAGGTGGCAGGATGAGGCCCACTGCTGTCCATGGGAAGAGGCAATGATGTGATTGTGATACAGATGTCCAGTTTGGGAGCCAGGCCAAGTTGGTAATGCTACCTGCCACAATGTTTTAGTTTATCATTACATTATCCTTACATCACAAAATATGCTAAACGGCTACATACCTCACATCAAAATGGTGCCAAATTATGTATGATATAGAAAAAAATGTGTGAAGAAACCACTTTGATTACTCAACATACACAGAAGACGCATTGGAATGAAGCCATTTAAATAGGCCTGGCAGGGGGCCCAGCGTTTTGTGTTACACTGGTGCTTTAAGAGGTGCACTTGTCTTATAAGTGTCTCTGAATGGCAGACAGGAAGTGTGGACACCGTAATTACCCTGATTGAAGCAGAGTTAGTGTTTAAACATAGCAATGCTAATACAACTGATTCACAATAAATAAGAGATAAAAAACCAGCAATTCATAATAGACAAATGGTACATTCTCAGCATCTTTCCAAACAGTGATAGGCACTTTTAGCTGTTTCCATTGAAGATGGTTGTCGTGGCAACCATTGTGAAAAGGATACTTTTATAAGGGTACATTCCACGAGGGGAGGAGGAAGCGGCTTTGTGATTCCATGTCATGTGAGCAATAGCTAGCTGTACTGTGATTCATGTAAAGCACAAACAACTAATTCTGAGATGTCAGGCAGCGGTGATGGTTCCCGATGGCAGATCCACTTGATGCTTCCTCCAGAAGATTCTGCTCTCTCTCTGAAATCAATACTTTATTTCAGACTTTAATGAAGTGGGCCATGTAATCCGAATGAAAGGGGCACTTGGTCAGACATACATTTGTGTATGAGCCGCATTAAAAATGTAATAATTTCCATCGGTCGTGTAGAACAAACAAATATTCTTGTTTATTTATCCGCAATACAAATCCTTTTAGTTTAAATCACCTTTTCATTGAAATTAAAACTACACATATTTAGAACTAATGAAATATGTGTAGTTAAAAGGGATTACATGTGCATTTAAAATAAGCACATGTTTGAATTAATTGCATATAAAAGTAAAATTAGTTGTCTATCTCCTGCATCCATTTTAAGAATTTTTCCCATGATGCAACATTCTTCAAAATCTTCTGGCAAGTCTCACTTTATAACTGTGGGCCAAACCTGCATGATGATGTCATAAGATACTCCCCTGCTCTCTTACTGGCTCCTGTGTATCACTAGTGGGCAGGACTAGGTGGCTGTGTATACCTTTTTTTTTTTTACCCCATAGTGAGATACTAGGGCTGTATTCTCACATTGGGGTGGCACCCAAAAACACTATATTTCACAAAATGTCGGCACCCAGCCACATGTTTAATAAATTATTTTATTAAATAAACTCACATAACAAAAATCAAAACACATATCTGAAATTAACAATGCAAAAGAAAACATTTCATTTTTTGGTGGGAGTATCCCTTTAAGACTTTTGGGCCAGATCAAGCCATCTGTCATAGTTCCCCTTATACACTGCTACTGTCACTGCCTTCTATTCTTGAAGTTTCACTTAAGATGGACCAAGATGTAAGATGGCTTGCATCAGAGTCCATGTGAATGACAGAGACTTGCCGCACTTACAGAGATCCTGTCACCCTAACTATGGTTTATACTGTGAATACAATGTGTTATAAAAAAAAAAAAATAATAATAATAAACTATAAATTGTGTTAGGAGATTTGCAAACAATAACATAAAATAAATGTTTTAAACATGGTTGTGGACATCACCTGTTGCTTGATATGCAAATTAATTACTTTTCAATGGAAAGTGTGTAATTTGCATAACAGGCCACAGGTGATATCACTAGCAGGCGACTCCACAGACAAATTTAGTCACATATTTCTCTTTTATACGTTTGCTGCAATTTTGCTAACACAATGTATAAGTTATTTTTTATTCACAATATTAGCAATGTTTAGATTTACCAAGTCCATTTAAATAGCAGTGCTACTTACATCCTTAAATAGGGTGGCTTCCAGTAGTTTCATTTGTCCTTATTCCAGTTCAGTGATTTTTAACGGTGATATTGCTTCTAAATAAAAATATCAGCAATATGTGTTCAAACTTAAGGCTAAAACAGCCAAGTTTGGGAAAATTCTCCCAGCTGAATCAGAGATTTTTCTTTTTTCTAATGTAGCTACTTTGGCCATAAGTTTGAAATTCCCTGCAATTCTCTCAGTCATGAATACAGCCCAATATGTTTCAATGCATCCTGTTCATGGCACGACCATGTGGACTGTTACGGAAATAGCACCTTTTCTCATTGGTAGAAGTTAATTTGCATATTAAGCCACAGATGATGTCATACCCAAGGAGACACCATAGATGCATTTAAAACACATATTTCTATATCATACATCTATAGTCACAGTATAAACGATGTTTAGGTGATAAAGTCCATTTTTAGTTCTAATATATATATATATATATATATATATATATATATATATAATATATATGTAGGGGAAAGAGTGGTTGTGCACCTATGTGTCTAGAAGAGTGGGACAAAATGGTGAAAGGCATCTGGTATAAATCTACCTAGTGACCCACAACAGTATTTTTAAGCCTGGACAAGAACAATGGTTCAGTGTCATGCTATATGTCTCATGTAACCCCGATAGCGTGACACAGTGATGACATCATAGCTACAGCAAAGACATGTTAAGTACTCCAATACTGGAGGATTTATGCCATCCTTATAAGGAACGTCAGTGTCTAACTAATCTCTGAAATGTTTCTCAACATTTCTACCCTGCTCATAAATGTCAATGTTTTTCCAGTGCTTCCTTTGTTTGACAGTGTATTGTTCTAAGATCTATTTTGTTATCAAATGCTAAAGTGTCATTCTGAATTACTGATCCCGTACAGCTGAGTTGAGAGGACCATCCATTAAGATAAGTTGGCTTATGAGATCGATTTCCATGGTCTTAATCAGAGAAAGTGAAATGCAAGTTTATCTAAAGCCCCAGAGCTGTAAATTACACCTGATGAATATATAATTTTATGGGCAAAGTGAGCAGTTGGGATTCTCAGATGCTGCTAAAGGGAAACCATAACAGGGTTATGGGAAGAGAGCAGAGGAGTAGAAATCCTCAGGTGCATCCAGGAAAGAGGGAAAGGAAACATAACAAGGATACAGACTTAAACACAGGACAAGCCTAGGACTCTATGATGGTTATGAGTGTTTAGTTGCACCTGATGGCCATGAGTTGGCTTGCCAACCACATCAAGGTACCCCACAATCAGGCAAGTATTAGCTCTATCCCTGCCTATAAAATAACTATTAACTGATCTAAACAGAAAAGACACAGAACATACCTGAGAGTTAATAGACTGGTAACTGAAAAACACTGAACAAACTGGTGGGTCACATTTATATAGGAGCAGAGAAACAAGGAAAAGGAAAATCAGGAGCAGATTAGAGCAAGAAACACAGCAAAACAAGCATAGGGCTAAAGCAAGTATAAAATATAACAAAGAAGGGGGCAACCCCCTAGTGACTTTACAGCACAAATTTCTCACTTTGGGGCTGGGGACACAGAATGCAGTTTATAAGTCAGAATTCTGATCATAGACTTGCATCGAATGGGAGGGTAATGTAACTATTACATCACAAGTGGTGGAGATTTGATCCTGTTTGATCAGGTTAATCTCTATTTGTGTTGGAAGGAAGGTAAAAAAAAAAAGTTGTACACCTAGTCCTGCCCTCTATGACACACAGGAGCCAGTAAGGGGAGTATCTTATGACATCATCATGCAGGCTTTGGCAACAGTTGTAAAGTGAGACAGGCTGGCAGATATTGGACAATTTTTTATCATGGGAAATATTCACAAAATGGAGCCAGGGCATAAACACCTAATTTTATTTTATCCTTTTATATGCAATTAATTTAATCATATTAAAAAAAAAAAACAGTGGCATATGATTTATATATGTGTTTGTTTTAAATGACCAGGTTATCAAGTTACATCTTATGTAAGTGGTAGTGTCCCTTTAAGCTTTCAGTCTAAATTATTGTGGATTTAAGAGAAATATATTTCCATTAAATTGTATCTCCATGAATATGATTTTTCTTGCAAATTACATATGTTTTGACTAGCTGCTGTATATAATAGCTTTGTCACCAAGATCTCTTTCATAATACATTGAGTTGACCTATCCACCCCATGGCTTATTGAAGTATAGTCATCTCCTCCTCAGCTATTGGTTGTGTGTGATGGACACACCCACGACAGAGAGAGCCACAACTTACTGCTTACATCAAATAGCAGCGCCATAGTCTTTAAATTGGCAAAAAACAAAAAGGTAGTACCGTATTTGCTCGAATATAAGACAAGGTTTTTTCAGAGCAAATGCTCTGAAAAAGACCCCTCGCCTTATATTCAAGGTCGTCTTATAATCTGAGATCAGATTATAAGACTGGTATCCAGGTCCCCCGCAGAGCTGCAGGGGACCTGGATCCCCCTCGCTAACAGCAGGTGGATGTCTGCGCAATGTGCGCAGACATCCTCTGCTGCTGCCCGGTACGACCGCTGGGACTTCTATGATCAAGCCTTCCGGCATCATAATAAAAGTCCTGGCGGAAGAGCCGTGCAGCAGCGGAGGATGTCTACGCGTATCGTGCAGACATCACCCGGCTGCCCCCACTAGCCACCAGGGATCAAGAAACAAGGTGAGGGGGAGGGAGTGATCGGGGCAGAGAGACAAGGGGAGGGAGGGGGAAGAGAAAGACAAGGGGGGAGGGAGGGGGAAGAGAAAGACAAGGGGGGAGGGAGGGGGAAGAGAAAGACAAGGGGGGAGGGAGGGGGAAGAGAAAGACAAGGGGGGAGGGAGGGGGAAGAGAAAGACAAGGGGGGAGAGAGGGGAAGAGAGACAAGGGGGGAGAGAGGGGAAGAGAGACAAGGGGGGAGAGAGGGGAAGAGAGACAAGGGGAGGGAGGGGGAAGAGAAAGACAAGGGGAGGGAGGGGAAGAGAAAGACAAGGGGAGGGAGGGGAAGAGAAAGACAAGGGGAGGGAGGGAAAGAGAAAGACAAGAGGGGGTCGAGAGGGGAAGAGAAACATGGGGAGAGAAAGACAAGGGGAGGAAGGGGGAGAGAGAGAAACGTTTGGGGGGAGGGGGGACAACGTGGGAGGGGGAGAGAGAGGCAGCATTGGCACATAAAAGGAAATTAAAACAAGAAATGCATTTGTTTAAAATCATAATTTGTATTAAATATTAAAAAGCAATTTACATGTGAATATATACAAGTTAAACTTTTTTCCTATAGGGTAGTCTTTTATTCAGGCTTTCAGTTTTTTTCCTAAAGGAATATCCAAAGTTTGGGGGGTCGTCTTATATTCGAGCAAATACGGTAATTTTTTTTAATGGTGCACAATCAGACCAGTAGCCTTCTGCCTAGACAAAAATTACTTTACTTTAGGGTTATGGGCATCTCAAAATTATCTTTTATCCTATCATTCCTGCCATTATGCTGTTAAAGTACAAACATGGATATGATGCTATTATATACCGTATTCATGGTTTTCAGTGAGCTGAGTAAGGATAAAATGTAAGATAGGATTATTAATTACGTAGAAACTAATAGTTTGGATACATTTAAATTCATATGGTAATTCTTTAAGATATCTACACATTCAGTATTTCCGGCCTGTGCAGAGACATACTAAACGGATGGACAGCAGTGCGATGAAAATATTTCCCCTGGGCATGTTGTAGTTGCCCCAAGTGCCACCCTCAACATGGGCTTGACCAGCAGTGGCATGACCATACGGAGGGTGTGTGAGGAAAGCCTGGCAAGTTAGGCATGCCACTGACTCTGAATCCTCCCATCGGAGTGAAGAATAATCTCTTTCTTGTTTTTTCCTCATTCTTTACCATGCCCTGGCATTTCTCCTACTTACACTTTCTCCGAAATCTCTCTCCTTTATGACCCACTTGATCTCCCACTTTGTTGCTTGATTCCATCTCCTCCTCATGCTTGATGATGGCCATGTGCTGCAATAAAACATCTTCATTGATCTAGGGCCCACCCAATGACTGTGCCTATGGTCATTTTAAACATACTCCAAATATTGGGATTTTTTTTTATTTTCAACATACTAACAAACTTATTTATTACTAGTGAAAATGATTTGTTCATGTTTGAGAATTACTGCCTATTTTGAAAACAAATACATTTTTGCATATATATTAAAATAAATGCAGACTATAGTAGACATTTGTCCCAAGCTGCCTATTGACATCCCTGTTTAAAGGTACTGCATCACCTAAATGATCTATACATTGTGTTAACAAAATTGCAAGCAAATGCCTTAAACACGTTTCTCCTAATTTAGGCATTTGCGTGCAGTTTTGCTAACACAATGTTTAGATCATTTTCAGTTATTTTTTATTCTCTACATTCACAGTATGTTCAATGTTACTTGTGCTTTTTACCTTTCTCAGTTGGGCAGCGAGCTCCTTTTAAATTAAACAGTCCTAGAGGGTAGTTATCAAAACATGGCAACTCGGAGTGCAAGCCACTTTACAAAAGCAGATGATTGCCATGTGATTTTGTTGCAAATCGGGCACCATTGTTAGAATTCTTAAAAAAGCTGCTATTATGAGGACACCGAACAAAAAAGGAAACTGAGCCCTATTATTAGACATTACAAGTGAACTTTACAAAGCGGGCCCATAAATAGTCCATTTAACCCTTTAGTGTGCTACACAAAAATGGCACATTAAAGGAATTGTGGATTTGAAAATATATTGTTTTGAATTCTATAATATTTTCTATACTGAACTAATATGCGCATTGCAGGTTTTTATTTTTTTCTAAAAGAAAGTGTAGGAATGATAACATATTCACAAAAGCCAAATTGGATTGTTGAAGGCCAAGCTGGATGATTTGTTCTGAATATACTATTGTTATGAGCGATGTTTGTTTTTTTATTATTATTATTTCAGTTTTCAAGGCCCACGACTATAAAAGCCCTGCATGTTTAGCATTGTGGAGTTCCACATACCCTTGATCAGTCCAACATCAAGACAGGATTTTGCTTACGCACTCTCATGAGAGTTAAAAAAATTCCAAAACATTATCAGTATTCTTAAAAGACAACGGTGGCAAACAATTTACTTAACAAAAAGAAGTGTTTTACTGTAAGAATACAAATAAATTACTTGAATGAGCGCTCTTTGCTCCGTGTAGCAGAAGGATAAAACTTACCAGGAAAGGTTAAAGCATCCTAACATGTATAGCTTGGAGGAAAGACGTAACAGGGGGGATATGATAGAAACATTTACATACATAAAGGGAATCAACACAGTAAAGGAAGAGAGTATATTTAAAAGAAGAAAAACTACCACAACTAGAGGACATAGTCTTAAATTAGAGGTGTAAAGATGTAAAAGTGATATCAGGAAGTATTGCTTTACTAAGAGGGTAGTGGGTGTATGGAATAGCCTTCCAGTGGAAGTGGGAGAGGTAGGCACATACGATAGATTTTTTAGCCTCCTGTCCTTACGTTCATTAAAGGGATAGGAGTTAAAACTTATTTTTCTCCTCCCAGTGACACTATTGGTCAGTTAATCACTGTGTACTATTTAAACCATCATCCTTGTACCTTGTCTGCGATAGGGCCTTGTGTCTTTTGCTAGCGTTCCTGATTGCTTTCTTTAATTTCCGTTGCAGAATCCTTGCCAGCCCTGACCAAGCCTGTTTTCTGCCTGTCCTGACCTGTTTGCCTGCCTTGACTCTCTTATTTGCTGCCAGCCTCGATCCTTGCCTGTCTGACTACTCTTTGCCTGATCCTTTTGTACCGTTGCCTTTGATTTGACGCCTCCTGAGTTCCTGTCCCCAGTTGTATTTGGGTTACCAAAAGACCTGGGGGAATAAAATTCCCTTCAGACACCACAATTCTGTTCTTTTGCTTGGACCCGTTGCTATACCAGTACCTATTCTGCATAACGGTTCCACTTTCTTCACGAACCATTACAGTTAGGCACAAGGCTATCCTAGATATAAGATAGGGACGGAAACTAATAAAAGGATTTAGAAAATCGAGCAGACTAGATGGACCGAATGGTTCTTATCTGCCGACACATTCTATGTTGAGGTGTTATTTGGAATCTTGGGTCAGATCTTCCTTCATCTTAGGTTAACAACGGAGATCGATCTGACCCAAGATTCTGAACAACATTTCCGTTGTACCTTATTTTTATCTTTACATTAAAGCATATCTATTTAAAATGGCTACAATTGATGCAATCTTTCAATTAAACAGAAGTTAATATGTTATCTATAGATGGTCTTTAAAACCACGTATGTTCAATATGCGTTCGAAGGCGGTCAGAATGGGAGGATGAAAAGAATTGCAGTTTGTATTCATTTTGCACAATTTGGAGCTTACTCATAGAAATTCCTGAAATGTGACACATGAATCCTGTGTTTGAACAGTACTCAACTCATTTCACATAATCTTGTCTATCTCCGATACTAGGTTTTTTTCACAGCAAATGCTCTGAAAAAGACGCCTCGTCTTATATTCAGACCTCAAAGACAGGTCTTACTCTAAGACTAAGATCCAGGTCCCCCGCAGAGCTGCCATGGATCCTCCACGCAGGCAGCCAGTGGATGTCTGTGCGCTGCGTCTTGTATTCAAGCAAATACGGTATTATCCGCGTGGGTTCATGTGTATTTACAATGGTCACAAGACTACAAGAAACAGTATTAACCCCTTTATGCCTAATAGTGCTTTTGTTCTTCATGACAGATCATTTGAGAGTCAAGGACACAGAAGCAGAGACCCGATCAGACCTCACAACATCACCCGTAACATCACAGGAGTGCTGGAACATGGAACTTCAAGCACAGCGTGATCCAGAGACATGGAATCGGCGCTCACTTTGAGCAGACAACAGAGAATTCTTACTGCGCATGCGCAGCATTGTGCACATGCGCAGTAGCGATTCTGGCTTCAGATGCCAAGATCTAAAGTGGCTGACAGTGTTAACGCACATGAGCGGTAGCACTGACACCTCCTCACCAGACTCCGCCCTCCTGTGTCTCGCTCCCTCCCCAATCTCCGCACCCGGTGTCCCGATTCCCCCGGGGGGCAAAGTGTGGAGATATGCTAATGTGTCTCAGATGCTCTAAAGGACAAAGTAAACCTTCCACATGTTTTTAGACTTTATTTTAAAATTGAATTCAAAAGTATCCATAGATGCTAATGTGTATGTATATATAACCTATACCTTGTTTTGCAATTTTTTGTGTGACCTGAACAATATTCATTGATCCTAGTGCATACTACAGGCAGAAATTGAGCTCCTGTAACAAGGAGGCTGAAGATTTATCTTGCAGGGAAACAATGTTACTCCGCCCCTTTTTGGCTCCGCCTCTGTCGACTGATTATGACCCACGCCTATGGCCAGTTATTGAAGAAAAGGTGGCAACCCTAGCTGTGGCTTCATGTGCAAATTAGAGGTTTCAAATCGAGAAGCAGTTAATTTGCATACCAAACCATAGATGATGTCATAAACAGGAGACACATTTAATTAAAAAAAAAATGGTTATGATTTATGCATTTACATGTAATTCTGCTAGCATAATGTATAAATCATTTCTCATAATTTCAGATTCTCTACATAAATATAATATATCCTAATTTTTAGTTACCTAAAAAAAATATTGGAGATTTAGTTCCATTATATGGCCATAACTTGCATGGCCAACCATTGTATCAAAGTGCTTCAATGGAACTCAGCATCTTACTACATTCAACTACGTTCATGTAATATGGTATTTTATTTGTATACTTCAGATCAAGCTTCTGGGATTAGGCTCCTTCCACATCACAGGTGTCCCATAAATGGTGCTTAGAGAAAAAGATAAATGGCACTAGTGTCTGTTTATGTAAAATAAGAACGTATTTGGAACATTAAAGCAAAATAATTGAATACTGGAGTACTGTCTGGGTGTGAATCGTGTGAGCTGTGCAGGAATGAATGATCTGTGAATGGGAATGATAATTTAAAGGGAATAGCCAGAACCAGAAATGAAACATACAAAGATGAGAATGGAACTTTAATGAACATATTGGGAATCTGAGAGGATTAGCTGCTGTAAAGTAAAAAAAAAAAAAAATGGTTTTTATTTTGGAGAAGTATTCAGATAAAATTATATGATGCAGATCCCAGATCTACAAAACAGGGGAGCATTACAGGAGAGTGAGTGTTTGGCAGCACAGCTGTCCTAACCAATAAGCAGTTAAGTCTAGTCAACTTACAGAAGATGTCTGCAATTATTTGTCTTAATGCAGTTACTTCATTTACTGTAGGAGACAGCTTGGCTACTCCAGGTGGAAAATCTTTTACTGAGCTTTTGTTCAAAGTCTTTTATCATCATCTCCCAAAGCACTGATCAGGTTATGAGATATATTTCTGCTTCTTGAGCTACAAGCCAGATAATTGACATTATCAGTACAGAAATCATATAACCTAGCGAGGTTTGAGCATCCTTTCTGCCATAGATTTATCATTATGAATATGGCTGGGCTTATGTCCTTTGCTGGTAAGTCAAATGTTCGCACTGCAGACTTGTAGTCTTTAACAGGTGCTGTGCCAATATCCAGAGGCGTTGCTAGGTTTCCAAAAGATCTGGGGCTATAGCCCATGAGACTTTTTCAGTTTTTTAAATGGAACCATACGGGCACTTACCAATATATGCTCACCGCTCTGAGCTTCATGCCAGTTTTGTAATTTAGGAGCCTTCACAGGGCCGGTCCTTTAATGGGGCAGCTGCCGCAGGCAGCACCCTGGCAGGGGCGGCACTTTGCTGCTCTACCTGACAGTGTGTGAATGAGTGTGTGTATGTCAGTGTGAGTATGTGCATGTCAGTGTGAGTGTGTGCATGTCAGTGTGAGTGTGTGCATGTCAGTGAGAGTGTGTGCATGTCAGTGTGAGTGAGTGTGTGGATGTCAGTGTGAGTATGTGCATGTCAGTGTGAGTATGTGCATGTCAGTGTGAGTATGTGCATGTCAGTGTCAGTGTGTGCATGTCAGTGAGAGTGTGTGCATGTCAGTGTGAGTGAGAGTGTGTGCATGTCAGTGTGAGTGAGAGTGTGTGCATGTCAGTGTGAGTGTGTGCATGTCAGTATGAGTGAGAGTGTGTGCATGTAAGTGTGAGAGTGTGTGCATGTCAGTGTGAGAGTGTGTGCATGTCAGAGTGAGAGAGAGTGTGTGCATGTCAGAGTGAGAGAGAGTGTGTGCATGTCAGTGTGAGAGAGAGTGTGTGCATGTCAGTGTGAGAGTGTGTGCATGTCAGTGTGAGAGTGTGTGCATGTCAGTGTGAGAGAGAGTGTGTGCATGTCAGAGTGAGCGACAGTGTGTGTATGTCAGTGTGAGCGACAGTGTGTGTATGTCAGTGTGAGTGTGTTGTGTGTGTATGTATGTAACTGGCTGTGTGTGTGTATGTATATGTATGTAACTGGCTGTGTATGTGTTGTGTGTGTGTGTATCTTTGTAACTGTCTGTGTGTGTTGTGTGTGTATGTAACTGTCTGTGTGTGTTGTGTGTGTATGTAACTGGCTGTGTATGTGTTGTGTGTGTATGCATGTAACTGGCTGTGTATGTGTTGTATGTGAATATGTATGTAACTGGCTGTGCATGTGACGTGTGGGACACATTAAGGAATTATTTTTTTATTTAAAAAAAAAAAGAAAACTTGCTGACTGGTGTGTGTGTGTGTAACTGGCTGTGTATGTGACTGACTGGATGTCTGTGAGGTGTGTGCATGTGAATGTCTCTGTGTATGTATGCTTTTCTGATGTGCCATTGTCAGGCTCCTAAATTTTTTGCTGGCTCCTAAAACTAAATAAGATTTGTCAAGCCCTGATATAAACATAAATCCTTCCTATGCTGTTTGGCAGTCCTGTAATAAAACATGTCACACATACACATAACACACACATGTGTGACATTATTTATTACAGGACTGCTAAACAGGATAGGAATGATTTATGATTATATATATAGCATAAATCACTTATTTACATCCACCTTTGTGTATTTAAGCTATATATTGTTGGTTTGAGATTCCTTATTGCAGGACTGCTAAACAGCATAGGAAGGATTTATATATATATATACACACACATATGTAACATGAATCATTCCTATGCTGTTTGGCAGTCCTGTAATAATGAACCTCAAACCAACAATATATAGCTTAAATACACAAAGGTGGATGTAAATCAGTGACCCCAACCCTCCCCTCTCTCCACCATACCCAGAGCTTACCTGAGTGGGAATAGACCTGTTCTGCATCTCCCACAAGGTGACAGCCAGTAAGGATATCTTCAGAGCTGCTTCACTGTCCCACGTGGAGCTTCCTTCACATCCCTGTCATGATGCTGTGTAAAAGCAGCATGTGGAACAAATGCACTGATAGGATGCTCAGTGATGTGTCAGCCAATCAGTGCAGGGCTTTCACACACAGTAATAATGCTGTGTAAAAGCCCTGCACTGATTGGCTGACACATCACTCAGCCTTCTATCAGTGTAGGGCTTTCACACACTGTCTGTGTGATGTCAGGGGGCGGAGCTATCACGGAGCTGCAGAGACTCGGGGCTTTGTTCATTACATTCGGGGCTTCAGCCCCCTTAGCCCACCCCTAGCGACGCCTCTGCCAATATCCATTCAGAGACAGGCAACGTGTCTGTATGAGGACACCAGTGTCCATGTCTTTAAAGGGACATGCCCAGCGCCGCTTTAACCAATGCTAAAACTGGGCACTTAACCTGGGTGCACTGGTTAAGGGCCCCCCCCCCCCAGCGGGGGTGACACCCATGGTGCTGGCATCCGCCTCGCAGCGAGTCACGCAGCTCAGGATGAGGCTGCCGGGGAAAAAAAAAGTTTGAAGAAAAAATATCATTGTAACGAGATATGACATCACATAATATCCAGTGGCAGTGTTTTCCTCCTCTGTGCAGGAGAGAAGACTGCACGGAGGAGACGAACAGGGACACAGAGCAGCCAAGATGTGCGTATTGGGGAAGGAGGAGGAGGGTGGAATATTATTGGGTAAATTGGCTGTGACTTATTAATGGCAAAATAAAACAAGCATATTATATGGGCAAATTGGCTGTGGCTTATTATTGGCAAAATAACTGGCATATTAATGGCAAAAGTAATACTGGCATAATAATGGCATACTGATGGGCAAATTGGCTGTGGCATATTAATGGCACAATAATACTGGTATATTAACCCCTTAACGTTAATGGACATATATATACGTCCTGCAAAGCATGGTCCTTGAAGAAGTATATATACGTCCTGAGTTTCCATGTAGCGTTGCTCCATGCCTGCAGTTACTCTCAGAGGCTGCTTCGGATCCGAAGCAGCCTCTGAGAGTGCCTTCGGCAAACAGCCCGCCCGCTCCGCACACATACGATCACCGCAAATGTGAGCATATGCGTTTTTAACAAACATAGGCAGTGATCAGTTTTCACTGATGCAGCGTGCCCAGCAGAGAGCGACGGAAGTGAGTAAAAAAAATCTCTTCCGGAGCTCTGAAACTGTTGCTTGACTGCCCTTAGAGACAGTCAGCAACATTACAGTTACAAAAATAAATGGAAAAAGCTAACCCTAGATCTAGGGTTAGTACAAGGGTTAGATTAAGGGGTGGTGGTAGATTTAGGGTCAAAGTTAGAAAAAGTGTTTTTTATGGCATATTTTCATCATATTTGCTTTAATAGTAAATTATATCATGTGATGAAAATAATAGTATCAAATGAAAGCCCTATCCATCCTTTAAGAAATGATTTATAATTTGTGTTGGTGGACTGAACACAAAGAAAGAAATTCACAGTTCAGCAAACAAATGACAAAAGTAATGGAATTCTGGTCTTCAAGGTACATCAAATGCAGCATAGCACTCGGTCACTAAGGGATAAATGGTCAAATGGCTGTGGCATATTAATGACACCATAACATTGACATATTAATGGGCAAACTGTGGCATATTTAATGGACAAACCGATGGCATATATTAATAGGCAAACTGACTCTTGTATATGTTTATGACAAAGTGACTGTGGCATGTTGCTGCAGACTTACAATGCACCCAACTAGTCATCTATTAACCCCTTAGTGACAAGACATTTTCACCTTGACTTTCCCTTGGTGACAATGGCTGTTTTGACATTTCTGGGGTGTTTGTGTTTAGCTGCAATTTTCTTCTTTCTCACACACTGTACCCACACAAATGATGTTTTTTTTTTATCGTCATAAGAAGGTCTTTCATTAGATACCATTATGTTCATCATATCTTATAATTTACTACAAAAAAAATCATAAAATATGATGAAAAATTTAAAAAAGCCTTTTTCTAATTTTGACCTAAAATATAATTTACACAAATACAATCATTAAAAAAGACCCCATCTAAATAGTTTCTAAATGTTGTCCCGAGTACAGAAATATGCATATAATGTTTTTTGGGTTTATCCTATATTGACATTTTGTCCCCAACCCGAACCCAAAATTTAACCTAACACTAAATTTAACCCCAACTCTAACCCTTATGCTATCCCTTAATATATTTTAATTTTAACCCTATCCCTTATGCTAAAAATTAATAAATAATTAATAATCTAACGATATAACCAGTTTTAAGCTAATTAAAAATTATTATTTTTTTACATTGCTATGCTGCTTGATTACCCCAAGAGGCAGTCAAGCAGCATATTCAGAGCAACGGAAGTGAATTTACTTTCACTTCCGAAGCTCAGACCACCAGAGGGCATAGCCATATTGACGGAGCATGCTGCTCCATCAATATGGCTCCCACGATCGCTCCGTGGGGCGATCGTGGGTGCCCCAGAAAAGAAATTTCGGTGCTGGCTATTGCCTCGACATTGAGGCAATAGACCAGCACCGTTAAAGCTGTTTTCGCGATTGTTGATCACGAAATCCGCTTGATTCACCGCAGGATTTGTCAGGCACGTCCATTGTCGCGAAAAGGTTAAGTAACATCTGGTGTCACTCAGTTCTCACAAGCTTGGCCCTGCTTGCATATGTTTTAGTGCAAAAATGTTTGTCTAACGGTGTTTGTAACTCCCTTTTTATGCTCTGTACCAAGCGCTACGTAAATTCCTTCCAACTTGTTTAATATATCTATGTATTTGTTATCTACTGTTAAATGTGTAACTCCATTCTGGACTGGGTCCCCAGGACATAATTGAAAATGAGAAAAATCTCAATGTATTCTTCCTGGTAAAACACTTTCTAAATAAATGTTAATTGGTACCTGATGGTGGCTTATTTTAATTGGCAAAGTGATGCTGTGGCATGGTCTGTGAGGCAAAATAACGTACTGTGGGGGAAAGTAACACTGTGGCTTGACCTGCAGGGGCACTTCTGTGGGACAAAGTGACACTGCGGTATGTTCTGTGGGGAAAATTGACACTGTGGCATGCCAAATTGTATGGGTGCAATATAGGTGCATGGCAACCTGTACCTGTGTGGTGCTCTGTTAAGTCCTTTAGGTGAATCCTGTTTCTCTCTTTGTTTTGGAAGACAAGTAAAAAAAAAAAGTTGTACACAGCCACCTAGTTCTGCCCACTATGATACACAGGAGCCAGTAAGAGAGCAGGGGAGTATCTTATGACATCATGATGCAGGCTTTGGCCACAGTTGTAAAGTGAGGCTTGAGGAGAGATTTTGGAGAATGTTACATTATGGGTAAAATTCTGAAAATGGATGCTGGAGATAAACACTTAATTTATTTTTACTTACTTATAATAAGAAGAAAAAACAGTGGCGTATTATATATGTGTTTTGTTTTAAAAACACAGGTATTCAATAGTTACACCTGCCACACAGTGTTTGGATGCAGGGTGGTGGGATACGACTTCACACGTGATGCTCTACATCATCAATGTGAGGGAGTACGTTGTTACAGCACAGATGCATGCTCCCTCGCAGTCACACTAGATATTAGTGAAGAAGTTGCCAATGAAGCCATTTTGTTTCCCGGACACCTTTAACTTGCCCTGCAGCATGTCGAAGTCACATGTGGTAACCTTCTGAACACCTATTTTATAGTGTGTTATTTCTCTATTTATCTTGTCTAAACATTCATTTGTTTGTTATTTATTACATATCTAATATTTATTAAAATATTTTTGGCACTATACCCTTTATTTGTTTATCTATTTTATATGGTGTGCTCCCCCAATTTTTGTTCTTTGATATCATATTGATCCATTGGGAGATTTTATAAGACCATTATTTTGAATGTTTAAATAGTGTCCGTTTGTTATAAGTAGCTGGGATCTGCAGCACTATATCTTTAAATCTCCATAGTAAAATCATACCATATTGTAATATATCATCAATGGGCATGTGTATGACACATCTGCATTGACAAAATATTGGTTCAATTGGAGATTTTAAAAATATAATTATTTAGAATGAATAAATAGTGTCCATTTACAATCAGCCTCTTTGTTTTTTCCACTCTATATCTTTAAATTTACACAATGAAATCATACCATATTTTGAGATATCATAGATGGGCATGCATATGACACATCTGCATTGACAAAATATTGGTCCAGTGGGAGATTTTTATAATATAATTATTTAGAATGATTAAATAGTCTCTGTTTGTAATCAGTGTGTTGGCATTTGGAGCTCGATATCTTTCAATTTCCACAGTAAAATTACACCATATTGTAATATATCATAGATGACCGTGCATATGACACATATGCATTGACAAAATATTGATCCAGTGGGTGATTTTTATAATATGATTATTTTGAATGATTAAATAGTGTCTGCTTGTAATCGGTAGCTGCTATTGGGTGCTCTATATCTTTAAATTTCCACAGTAAAATCATACCATATTGTAATATATCATATAGGGGGATGTGTATGACACATCTGCATTGACAAGATGTTGGTCCAGTGGGAGATTTTTATAATATCATTATTTCAAATGATTAAATAATATCTGTATGTAATCAGTGTATTGGTTTTTGGAGCTCTATATCTTTAAATTTCCACAGTAAAATCATACAATATTGTAATATATCATATAGGGGGTTGAGTATGACACATCTGCATTGATAAAATATTGATCCAATGTGTGATGTTTAAAATATAATTATTTAAAATGATTAAATAGTGTCTCTATGTAATCAGTGTATTGGTATTTGGAGCTCTATATCTTTAAATTTTTCACAGTAAAATCATACCATATTTATAGATATCATAGATGGGCATACATATGACACATCTGCATTGACAAGATGTTGGTCCAGTGGGAGATTTTTATAATATCATTATTTAAAATGATTAAATAGTATCTGTATGTAATCAGTGTATTGGTTTTTGGAGCTCTATATCTTTAAATTTCCACAGTAAAAATCATACAATATTGTAATATATCATATACGTGAATGTGTATGACACATCTGCATTGATAAATATTGATCCAATGGGAGATGTTTAAAATATAATTATTTTGAATGATTAAATAGTGTCGGTATGTAATCAGTTTATTGGTTTTTGGAGCTCTATATCTTTAAATGTCCACAGTAAAATCATACCATATTTATAGATATCATAGATGGGCATGCATATGTCACATCTGCATTGACAAGATGTTGGTCCAGTGGGAGATTTTTATAATATCATTATTTAAAATGATTAAATAGTATCTGTATGTAATCAGTGTATTGGTTTTTGGAGCTCTATATCTTTAAATTTCCACAGTAAAATCATACAATATTGTAATATATCATATAGGTGAATGTGTATGACACATCTGCATTGATAAAATATTGATCCAATGGGAGATGTTTAAAATATAATTATTTTGAATGATTAAATAGTGTCGGTATGTAATCAGTTTATTGGTATTTGGAGCTCTATATCTTTAAATTTCCACAGTAAAATCATACCATATTTATAGATATCATAGATGGGCATGCATATGACACATCTGCATTGACAAGATGTTGGTCCAGTGGGAGATTTTTTTTATATCATTATTTAAAATGATTAAATAGTATCTGTATGTAATCAGTGTATTGGTTTTTGGAGCTCTATATCTTTAAATTTCCACAGTAAAATCATACAATATTGTAATATATCATATAGGTGAATGTGTATGACACATCTGCATTGATAAAATATTGATCCAATGGGAGATGTTTAAAATATAATTATTTTGAATGATAAAATAGTGTCGGTATGTAATCAGTTTATTGGTATATGGAGCTCTATATCTTTAAATTTCCACAGTAAAATCATACCATATTTATAGATATCATAGATGGGCATGCATATGACACATCTGCATTGACAAGATGTTGGTCCAGTGGGAGATTTTTTTTATATCATTATTTAAAATGATTAAATAGTATCTGTATGTAATCAGTGTATTGGTTTTTGGAGCTCTATATCTTTAAATTTCCACAGTAAAATCATACAATATTGTAATATATCATATAGGTGAATGTGTATGACACATCTGCATTGATAAAATATTGATCCAATGGGAGATGTTTAAAATATAATTATTTTGAATGATTAAATAGTGTCGGTATGTAATCAGTTTATTGGTATTTGGAGCTCTATATCTTTAAATTTCCACAGTAAAATCATACCATATTTATAGATATCATAGATGGGCATGCATATGACACATCTGCATTGACAAGATGTTGGTCCAGTGGGAGATTTTTTTAATATCATTATTTCAAATGATTAAATAGTATCTGTATGTAATCAGTGTATTGTATTTGGAGCTCTGTATCTTTAAATTGACACAATAAAATCATAACATATTGTAATATATTATAGAGAGGGGTGTGTATGACACATCTGCATTATTAACATATTGGTCCAATGGTAGGATTTTTAGCCTATATAGATATGTTTGCAAATGTCAATTGTTGGCAAAGTGCTTAAATATGATGGTGTATACCTTTAAATTTTGATAGTAAAATCATAAAATATTGAAGATTTTGTAGAGTGTGATGTATATGTGACAACTCTGGTAAGTGTAATAATTATTTAATTATTTGTTGTGTGTAGATTGTGTGTGTGTGTTGCCTATGTGACAAATCCTGTCTGATAGCATGACCACCGTTTTGAAACTGTCTGATGGCTTGACTCCAGTTTTTTTTTACCGACAGGTCGGTAAAAAAATTGGCTTTAGGCCAATGTTAAGTCTATGGAGACATGACCAAGGCCTACCTGCATATATATATATAACCTCATCTTGAGGTTTGATACGCAAATTACACATTGGAAATGAGTTTATTTGCATATCATGCCACTGGTGATGTCACAGGCAGGTGACACCAGAGGCACACTTAATATAATTTATATATATTTATTTATCTTATTTTATTCATTTGCTGGCAATTTTTGCAACACAATGTATAGATCATTTTTCAGTTTTTTTTTTTTTTACTCTTTTCATATACAGTAAAAGCACTGGTTAGATTGACATTTAACCTGCTTTCGAGCTGGTGTTCTAGCCAAATGGAACCACAACGAAGACAAAAACAATATATTCATATTGCACTGGCAGAGCACAACATAAGGAAACAATGTCTGAGGCAGGCAAGATGGCGGCCGGCACAACGCTTCCCCGTCTAACTAGCCACTAGCGGGGAGTTTTGTTTGATTCTCCTTCTCTCTCTGATTTTTTTTAAATAAAGTTATTTGAAGAAAGCGTGATCATCACGTGTTGTAGTGTTACGCAAAGACGGTAGAGAACTACTCTTCCCGTCATCCTCTGCGCGCAGTGAAGCTACTGAGGGGAAAGCTAACACTATGCAACTGCAGCGGAGTATTCGGGTGCTTTGACAGGTGATAGAGACTAACCTTTGACCTTTGTGGGTTGCTAGGGTCCACACAGGGTACATCACAACCCGCCGAGTCCCCCGCCCGGGAGTGTCTGCTGAGACAGTGCTGGGCCTGAGCTGCAGTCCCGACCTTTGTAATCCTGACGCAGCTGACAGGAGCAGTGCCAGGCGGTCCCCGGAGAGCGCCCTGATAATCCCTGCAGGACGGGAGACTGGCAACTGTGTGCGTTTATATATGCTCGTGTGTATAACTAGATATGTCTCTGTAAATATCTATCTGTGTTTATCTTCTATTTGCATGCGTGTGTGTGTATATCTATCTATCTAACTGGATGTTTATATAAGTATGTGTGTGTGTGTGTATACAAAGGTTTAACGGGGGGGGGGGGGGGGGGGATAAATATGCAGGTCTGTGTATACATGGGTCTACCTGGGAGAGGGGTTATATATGCAGGTCTGTGTATACATGAGTCTACCTGGGAGAGGGGTTATATATGGAGGTGTTTGTATACATGGGTCTAACTGGGGGGGTTTATATATGCAGGTGTTTGTATACATGGGTCTAAATGGGGGGGGGGGGGGTTATATATGCAGGTGTTTGTATACATGGGTCTAAATGGGGGGGGGGGGGTTATATATGCAGGTGTATGTGTATACATGGGTCTAAATGGGGGGGTTATATATGCAGGTGTATGTGTATACATGGGTCTAACTGGGGGGAGGGGTTATATATGCAGGTGTATGTGTATACATGGGTCTAACTGGGGGGAGGGGTTATATATGCAGGTGTATGTGTATACATGGGTCTAACTGGGGGGAGGGGTTATATATGCAGGTGTATGTGTATACATGGGTCTAACTGGGGGGAGGGGTTATATATGCAGGTGTATGTGTATACATGGGTCTAACTGGGGGGAGGGGTTATATATGCAGGTGTATGTGTATACATGGGTCTAACTGGGGGAGGGGTTATATATGCAGGTGTATGTGTATACATGGGTCTAACTGGGGGGAGGGGTTATATATGCAGGTGTATGTGTATACATGGGTCTAACTGGGGGGAGGGGTTATATATGCAGTTGTATGTGTATACATGGGTCTAACTGGGGGGAGGGGTTATATATGCAGGTGTATGTGTATACATGGGTCTAACTGGGGGGGGGGGTTATATATGCAGGTGTATGTGTATACATGGGTCTAACTGGGGGGAGGGGTTATATATGCAGGTGTATGTGTATACATGGGTCTAACTGGGGGGAGGGGTTATATATGCAGGTGTATGTGTATACATGGGTCTAACTGGGGGGAGGGGTTATATATGCAGGTGTATGTGTATACATGGGTCTAACTGGGGGGAGGGGTTATATATGCAGGTGTATGTGTATACATGGGTCTAACTGGGGGGAGGGGTTATATATGCAGGTGTATGTGTATACATGGGTCTAACTGGGGGGAGGGGTTATATATGCAGGTGTATGTGTATACATGGGTCTAACTGGGGGGAGGGGTTATATATGCAGGTGTATGTGTATACATGGGCACACCTGGGGGGGGGGTTATATATGCAGGTGTATGTGTATACATGGGCACACCTGGGGGGGGGTATATATGCAGGTGTATGTGTATACATGGGCACACCTGGGGGGGGGGTATATATGCAGGTTTATGTGTATACATGGGCACACCTGGGGGGGGGGGTATATATGCAGGTGTATGTGTATACATGGGCACACCTGGGGGGGGGTATATATGCAGGTGTATGTGTATACATGGGCACACCTGGGGGGGTGGGGGGTTATATATGCAGGTGTATGTGTATACAAGGGCGCACCTGGGGGGGTTATATATGCAGGTGTATGTGTATACATGGGCACACCTGGGGGGTGTTATATATGCAGGTGTATGTGTAAACATGGGCACACCTGGGGGGTGTTATATATGCAGGTGTATGTGTAAACATGGGCACACCTGGGGGGTGTTATATATGCAGGTGTATGTGTATACATGGGCACCCCTGGGGGGGGGGGGGTATATATGCAGGTGTATGTGTATACATGGGTCTAACGGGGGGGGGGGGGGGGTATATATGCAGGTGTATGTGTATACATGGGTCTAACGGGGGGGTATATATGCAGGTGTATGTGTATACATGGGTCTAACGGGGGGGGGGGTATATATGCAGGTGTATGTGTATACATGGGTCTAACGGGGGGGGTATATATGCAGGTTTATCTGTATACATGGGTCTAACGGGGGGGTATATATGCAGGTTTATGTGTATACATGGGTAAAACGGGGGGGGGGTTATATATGAAGGTGTGTGTACACATAGATCTGACTGCAGGGGGTTTATATATGCTGAGTACATCTGAAATGTACATACAAGCATTGCCAATTATTAGTGTCATTTAATAAACCTGTGCAGGGAAGAGTTACTTGTTAAACTGAGCCGTTTTTTCTGGTTGACTATATAATAAATTACACTAAAATAGAGAATTCCCATACATACTTTAGGTGCACAGTGTGACCTGTATAGACAGTTAAAATAATAGTTTAGTATTCTTTATGCTACAATATTTTGCATATTATTTTCCTTTCACACATACTCATCTTGCATTTACCCCTTATCCGGTTTCCATAATCCATGTACAATAAAATAAATCTTGTATTTAATTTAGACATGTCCTACTCTAGTCTATTTTGTTTATTGCTTTTCACACTGTTGCACAACTTGGTAAGTCTTTGAAAGGGCTATAAATGCTGCGATAAATAGAAAAGCTGTTACTCGCACCTCTCAAGTGGTAAATGCTTCAGTGCTTATTTTTATTTAGAATAACATTGATGTTGGAAAGTATTTCCCTGGAGCTAACACTTGCTATCCTATCACAATCCTCCAAATCTACACGTTTTCTAGCCTGCATAATAGGAAGATAATATTATAATTGACCTTTTGTATATATTTTTTTTTTTTTATTTAGTTTTGATGCAGATTTGTAAGAGTACAGATTTTGCTTTGAAGTTATTTCCAGAAAGAATATGGCAGACACCAAACCCCTTCACCAAACAAGGTTTGAAGCAGCTGTGAGTGTAATACAGAGTTTGCCAAAAAATGGTATGTATTTGCAATCTGAAACCTCAGCATCAGTATATTTGTAGTAAACTGGACTGTATTTATGTGTTCACCTTGCATACTTAAATGACACAGAAATGTCTTATTATACCTTTCATGTTTGTAGAGTTATTTGCGCAGAGCTTCCAATCCTAATGGTCAGAAATATTAGTGATGAAGAAGGTGTTTGATTATGGGCAATGTAGTATGCCACAGTGGCTAACCTGTACCAAAAGTTAGCAATCACTTTGCTATATAGAAATAAAAAAATATGGGTTTGCAAAATTGCATTGTTTGTTATTGGTATACCACAGGGGTGGGTTTAAACATTTTTACCCAATAGTATTACAATGCATGATATTCGTGAGCTACTTTGTTGTTTTTTCAGTTTTTGTTTTAATATCTTGCATCTCTCTGAAGGGTCGTTCCAGCCATCTAATGAAATGATGTTGAAATTCTACAGCTTCTATAAACAGGCAACCCAAGGACCTTGCAATGTTCCAAAGCCTGCATTTTGGGATCCAGTTGGACGATATAAATGGTGAATCTCATTTAATCCATACATAGATTTTTCTATTCTTGTTGTTGAAAACATTCCAAATGTGTTTGTTGGTTTATGATAATTTTTTTTGCATATTTTGTGCTTAAGAAAACTAATTTATAGGCAATAACTGAATGTATTGTGACAGTTATTTACTTAGAACGGGGTAAGGATGCTTTTTTATTGAATATTCTAAAGAACATTACTGAGCTATTGTAAATATTACTTTCCCTTTGCCTCAAGGATGTTTAAGTATGCTCAGGTTATCTCACATAGAATAATTGGTCTATGTACATAACCTGCTATGACTCTAAACTTGCATACCCTGAATTAATTGTCTTTTAGGGATGCTTGGAGCTCACTTGGTGACATGTCCAAAGAAGATGCTATGGTTGCATATGTGGATGAAATGAAAAAGGTAGGACTTGCTACTTCTTACTTTCTGTGAAATAACAAAAATCTTCAAATTAGCTGAATATAAGATTCTTTAAAATAGTATTTAGATTTATTCAGCAACATTGCATACATCGCTGCTAAACAGTCAATGTGCAGTTGGAAATATAAAAATCATGCACTCATTAACTTTTTTTTTTAAACAAAAATATGGACCCTGTGGTATTCTCACTTACATTTTTGGAAAAAAATCTGAACAAATGACAATGGCCATTTTGGTGAAGATTTAAAGCAAACCTCAGTTAATCATCAAAAAAACGAAACCGTATTAACATTATTAACACTTAATTCATGAAAGTTGCTTTACGTTGCTATTCCTTATTTTGTATTATTTCTTTATTAAAGTCTTTTATTACTGTTAGTATTTTTGCTGCAATTTTTTTTTTTTATAAGTATGGTTAAAATATCTGGTCACTTGCCTGTTTTTAGTTATAAATATGAAGAATTGTGTGTGTTTGGTGTAGAATTATGGCTCAGGATGATATTTTAGTTGCCCTGGGAAATTAGTGATGTTCAGTGGAAGGGACTCCAACATTTGTGAACAGTGATCTATATGTTTTTTGTTAGTAGAATTACTAGCAAATACATAGATTAAGAGAATAATATGATTTAAATGAATAGTTCCAGTCTCTTGTTTATGACATCACTTTCTATGGCAATTGCACATTCCCTATTATTAAATAGTTTTGTTTACATATTTAGTCATATGTGGAAGGCACCACAGACACATCTAACCAGATTTGGGGTTTTATATAAACATTTCCACATGTGACGATATCGGTGGGATATACACAACCCCCCATCTGTTCATTTGTGTCCAATTCTTTGAGAGGGGGAGAGAGACTGACTGACATACTACAAACCTGTAACCCGCATGTTAACCCAAAATAATATATTCTTTTTAAAAGTGTAGATTTTAGGTGATAACGTTAGTATTTGGCTGCCTTTGGGTAATGTGTAAATTTAATGTTTTGTTAAAAACAGTTACTTAAATTAAGAATTGCTGTAATAACATTTGAAAAGTGACTATTCCTGTCTAAAGGATGTATAAAACGTAACTTAATCCCTACTGGTCATTTTTAGAGTTACCACTGCATAAGCTATGCCCCCAGTCTTAGTACCATTAGTGGAATTGGCCTTGGTAACTCTGCTTTGTATATTTTTATATTTTGTTTGTCATTTTATTTTAGTGAGCTCATTTTAATGAATATCATTAAAAAATGTACACATAATTTCGACAGGAATAGTTACTTTGTTCAGCCTAAATTGTTAAAAGCAGCATTTTTAAATATAATTTTGTTTGGGGGAATACACTGTAAATACATAACATATTCACCCCTTTTCCGATCCACAAAGTAGGGCAGGGAAATCTATAAATAACCTGTAGAACACAAGCCTGGTTAAAAAAAAAAAAAAAAAAAAGGAGATTGGAAAGTTTCACATGGCTAATTAATTACTATTTAAAAAATGTTTTTATTCCAGGGTAAATATTGACATCTGGTTAGGGTTGACACGAATGCTGCTAAGCATTCCCGAAATATACAAGTTAAAGGGACTGTATCACCCAAACATTGTTTTTAATGTGCATGTAGAGCATAAACAATTATTGCAAATGATCTATATATTGTATGAGCAAAACTGCAAGCAAATGCCTAAATTAGGAGAAAAATGGGTTTTAATTGTGTCTGTGGAGTCTCCTGCTTATGACATCACCTGTGGCATGGTATGCAAATGATCTCTTTTTCAATGGGAAATGTGTAATTTGCATACCATGCCACAGGTGATGTCATAAGCAGGAGACTCCACAGACACACATTTAAAACCCATCTTTCTCCTAATTTAGGCATTTACTTGCAGTTTGCTAATACAATTTACAGATAATTTTCAGTCATTTTCTTATGTTCTACATGCACAGTAAAACCAATGTTCATGTGATACAGTCCCTTTTAAACAGTAAGTGAACAGTATCTACAGCTTCTAACCTTATTGTTGTTTTTACTGTTGAAATACCCTGCTCTAAAAAAAAAAAAAAGATGTTTAAGCTGTAATTAGCAGCCATTTTCCTTTTGTAGTTTTTGACAACAGAGCTTATAAAAGTTATCCCATGCACTTTTGGTATGTTGATCTGTTTTGGAATAATGTTTTCATAAATTGTTGAGCAAACAGGACTTCTTCTAAAATTGGGGATGCCACATCCCTGTTTTAGGAAGATACAATTAAGATCATGAAATGTATGAGTATCTGTAATTAAAACACTGTTGTGTCAATCTTGCACTACAAATAGTACATTGCCGCTCCTTGAAGCTGTATTTTGATAGTATTTCAACTGTTTGCATCAAAAAGCATCCTACACTGCAAATTATAGTTAAAGCCTCATTTATTTGTGAGTAGGGTTGCCACCTTTTCCATCAATAGACTTAACATTGGCAGCAAGCCATTTGTTTACCGGCCTGCCCGTAAAATACCGGCTGTGTGGCAACCCTACTTGTGAGGTGGAATTTTCTTTTCAATGCTTGGTCTGTGTTACATTACCAAAGCATGCTTTTATAATTTTATCCAAATTAGAGGGCAGAGGTGCATCCTATCCATGTGCCATTTTGTGACATCTTGCATTTTGGACACTAGATCCTTGAGACCATGCCAATGACGGAGAAAGTGGAAGAATTGCTTCAAGTCATAGGTCCATTTTATGAAATAGTGGAAGACAAAAAACATGGCAGAGGATCTGGTGTATCATCAGGTTGGGTTCACTTCTGATTTATACTCTAGTACAAACCTAGTCCATATGTCCCCTCTCGCTTTCTGTCCATTTCCAGCAATCAAACCTCTCTGTTCTCTTCTCTTTTCACACGGCAGTGCGGCTGGATAAAGTTACTAAATCCCTAGAAGGTAGGCACATACAAAACATGTTGGTCCTTTTATGTTTTAATGGAGACATTCATAAAATAAAGGTTGTAAAAGGGACTAAACCCATATATTGATTTATAATTAATTTTTATTATTTACTTTTTTCATGAGCCAGAAGGTGAAAACTGCCCTTTTAGTGGTCAAACGCAAAGCCTCGGCGCGCCCACTGGACACAGCAATAACCTGTGCATGTGTCAGCTACTTGAGTGAAGAGAGATGAGAATCTCCTCCCCTGCTGGGAGTGTGTCCGGCATCAGAGCATGACTGTCATGGAGCTTAAATCATATTTTAAACTAAACCTCTGTGATGTAGCCACCTGGGAATCTCTGTGACATTTACAGAAGAAATAACGATTGCTTTTAAAGGCTGCTCCATAAGAGCTTCGCTCACAAGCTGTTTTAAATTAACAGAAGCGATCTTGTGTGTGGTTTTAAAGTTGCTGTGGAGAGATCAGTCCCTCTTAAATGTGTTCCTGATGAAGTTGCAGAATTGTCCATGTCTGTTTCCATGAAATACTTTTAAAGCTGACCTGCAGTCTAAAAAGTAAACAAAACTTAGCAATAGTTTAAAAAAATATATAAAGGTATAGGTTGTAGGTTGTGTTGGCCTTTTATTAAAATATATTAGCACAGATAATATTTCAGAGTTACTGCTGTGATACTGTGATTGACCATTTATGTAAACCACCTTCTGTTTTCTGTTTAACTTACTTTTAAAAAGCTAGAAAGTGATTGGCTGGTCAGGTGTAAGACTTGAAATATGTTCTCTGTACAAACGGTAGGTAACACTGTTCACCTCAAAACCCCAGAATACTTTCTGTCACCACAAGTTATGTTAAAGCAGGGGTGGCGGAACTTGCGGCCCTCCAGGTGTTGGCGAGAGAGCATTATGGGAGATGAAGTTCATCAGCAGCTGGAGGGCCGCAGGTTCCCCCGCCCCTGTGTTAAAGGCTTTACTAACATTCTCCCCCTACCTGCTCTGACGGAATTAAAACCCAGTTTAGACAAAATGTTGCAGGAACGTGGGTGAACTAGGAAGGCAAACGCACCACTGAACACAACACACCATTTCTTTCTTTTTATTTCCCCCCTTGAACTAATTTAAGTTGATCTTTTGCATTTTCTTAATTCTGTTTGAGTGAAATAAGTTCACATAGAAACACTGTCTGTTCCTTTAGATCTCAGCAATGTCCTGACTTCTACACCAAACTGCAAGGCTGTTAATGGCAAGGCAGAAAGTAGTGATAGTGGAGCAGAATCTGAGGAAGAGGGAGCAGCAAGGAACGAGGAGGTGGAAGAGGAGGATGAGGAGGATGATAATGAAGACAGTGACCAAGGTGTGTTACAAAATCTGTTGTACTATTTCAGAAATCATAGCATTTGGTGCCCTATATGAAACCATTGTAGCGTTACAGAACATCAAATACTGTTAGCATTTTTGCAGAAACATACTATATTTTTTTGGGATACCTCACTTGTATGTTTTTATTATAATAGATAATTCTTACATCTGCATAATTTCCTTCCTTTCTTTCTTAGAAGAGAAGTGTGTGGAGAATGATTCGGCTGTACAATCCTCCTCAGAGATAACCATTGCTAACGGTCCACTACTGAACCACAGTAGCTACGTTCCAGAAGTTGTGAATCCCATTGCCACCAAGTCGGCTCTAGACGATACAAACAAAGAGGTGGAAATATGCGAGGAGAAGCCAAGTACAGAAGGTGCTGAGAATGCATTGGAAAGAGAGAGAGGTAACCAGACCTTATCTTAAAGTTTAACCCCAAAATTGACAAACATAATATATTCAGTTTGGTTTACTTTATTATTATTATTATTATTATTTTTTTTTTTTTAACAAGGATTCATTAACCTCTAACAATTTGAATTCAAAAATAATAAAGATTATATGTTATTCCTACTAGGGATCGACCGATATTGATTTTTTAGAGCCGATACCGATACCGATAACCTGTGAACTTTCAGGCCGATAGCCGATAACTTATACCGATATTTCGTGCATTTTAATTTTTTGGGAAAAAAAAAAATTTCTACACAAATCTGCTGTTAAATGAACATGTTTATTGTTAAAGTTTAGCTTTTTTTTGTAAATCTTTTTCATTGCTAAATAAAAATAAATAATGCAGCAAAACAATGGTGATATGGTCAAATACAACAAATTGGACCACTTTTTTTTTTTTTTTTAAATAAATATCAGTCAAAAGGTAACAAGAACAAATGTTCAATTGCACATAGTCCATACTTAGATTAAATCTTAGTAAAATGAGCAGCAATGACATAGGCAATTATATCAAAGGGACACTACAGTAAATATAAGCAAGGCATCAAAACAGCTTAATTAACCCCTTAGTGACAAGACATTTTCACCTTGACTTTCCCTTGGTGACAATGGCTGTTTTGACATTTCTAGGGTGTTTGTGTTTAGCTGTAATGTTTTGCTTTCTCACATACAGTACCCACACAAATTATGTTGTTTTTATCGTCATAAGAAGGGCTTTCATTAGATACCATTATGTTCATCATATCTTATAATTTACTACAAAAAAAAATCATAAAATATGATGAAAAATTAAAAAAAACCCACTTTTTCTAACTTTGACCTAAAATATAATTTACCCAAATAAAATCATTAAAAAAGACCCCGGCTAAATAGTTTCTAAATGTTGTCCCGAGTTCAAAAATATGCATGTTTCCATATTTTTCGGTATTTTTTTGCGAGTTATGGGGCAAAAACCAAAAATAGTGTTTTTTGGTTTTTTCCTATATTGATCTTTTGACCCCAACCCGAACCCAAAATTTAACCCTAACACTAAATTTAACCCCAACTCTAATCCTTATTATATCCCTTAATATTTTTTAACTTTAATTTAATTTTAACCCTATCCCTTATGCTAAAAAATATTTAATTTTAACCCTATAGGCTAATATAGCTAAATAACCTATTTTTATTTAATTAAATATGTATTTTAATTATTTTCCATTGCAATGCTACTAAACCACCACTAGGGGTAGTCAAGTAGCATATTCAGAGCGACGGAAGTGAAGTTACTTTCACTTCCGAAGCTCAGACCGGCAGAGGACTTAGCCATATTGACGGAGCAGCATGCTCCGTCAATATGGCTCCCCACGATCGCTCCGTGGGGCGATCGTGGGGGTCCCAAAATAGAAATATCAGTGCTGGCTATTGCCTCGATGTCGAGGCAATAGACCAGCACTGTTAAAGCGGTTTTCGCGATCGTTGATCGCGAAAACTGCTTCATTCAAATATCGGCATTATCGGTAAAGTTAGATGCCGATACCGATAATTTAGGAAACTGTGAATATCGGCCGATAATATCGGTTAAACCGATAATCGGTCGATCCCTAATTCCTACCCCCCACATACCTGTGAGCATTTTAAGCTGCTTTCTCACTCAGAAGACTATCATATCACAGGCATAGCCTTCCCTAAATGGCTATAGGTACCATATTCATTTATGAAATCACTTGCTTCATTTCGTCTGTTGGGCCATTCAGTGGTTACCACACACCTTCCAGTTACTCCAGTAAGTATTTTATGTAGACATTTTGTATGCTTGTAATGTTGAGGCTGGAGTGTTACTTTAAACATTTTCAGTAATCACAGCATTATATGCAAATTGACCACTGCACAAAATCTGCACTTCACAGTCTATTATATCGGTGGCACAGCCCTCCAGGGCCCGTTGCTTTAAGGAGGACCATGACAGACTTTCTGTCCAGTCACAGCCAGGGTTGGCCATACTGGTCTTGTGAGGGCCCAGCAATAGTTTGTGCACCAAGGCTGATCTTGATTCAGCCACTGCATTACATATAGCCTATTTACCACTATATCAATGAAGTGATCATTCAGTGTAGAGACAATGTAGATAGCTGAAACTTGTCATGTTGACCTAGTTTATACTTTGGCATGCGAGAACATTTCTATCCGTTAATCATTCACTAAACAGAAATGTTTATTTGAGTGTTTCAGGCCACCTTTGCTTTGATTATCCACTCCTGCCAATTGGCATATTGCACTAAAACTTCATTTTGGGATTGCTTCATCCTGAAATGTTAGCAGCCATGGTAGATCTGTTTGTATCTTGCTGAATTATTTACATTCCAGTATAAAGTGAAACTGACAGCATCAGTAGACCTCAGTGAAGCGATGCTCTGTGAATATAATTACATCCAGGTATCTGAAATATGCACTAGAGATACCGACAGGCTGTCAAATTATCTGTGCAAATCCTTTAATCTTAAATTCCGTCAGTTTGCTCTCCTGTGGAGAGGCTTTCTTATATCATCACTGCCAGCTAAATATATTTTGTACATCGTGGAACTCCGGGTTCTGAAAAGCAATGTGCCAGTTGGTTCATTATGTGAAAAGAACATTTGTTGATTTTTCTGTTTTGTTTTCCTTTAGATTTTTCAGTACTTTTGTATTTGTTACAGTGTAGCTGAAGTGAAACACAGTACATCTGCACACCTTTACCATTGGAGGTGATTAGAGCAGGAACAGGGCACATCAGGCCAAATGCAGGTGGGACCTGGCAGAGTAGTTTGTTTTTTATTATTATTTTTTAAGTGCAAAACTCAAGGAAATAATGTTAAAAAGACAGTGACAACTATTATTGTGCACAAGTAGAGTTTAACCAGTTTGGCGCATGTTCTGTTTCTAGATGAAGATTGGCCAGATGATATTGCTGCAATCCATCATTTGACAAGCGATTCAGACAGTGAGATTTTCTGTGATTCTATGGAGCAGTTTGGACAAGAAGAGGTAAGTATAGAGCCAGTGTATCTTTATAAAGCCCTTCGTGTGAGTGACTTTTATTGCTGTCAATACTTCCCTTGACTCAGAGTTTATTGTTGAGCAGCCAAAACGCCTTATCCAGACTTCAGGCTCACATCAGATTCTTTTTATATACACAGAATTTGACAAAAGATTTTTAGAGCTGCCACCAAGACAACAATTACAATTGTGTACGAATGTGTGTTGGTTGAGTTTTAATTTGTAACCTTTGTACTTCCCTGGGAAAAGTGCTATAACCATAATAATCAATAACTGATGTTCTATAGTGGTCCTGTATTTCATCTATCACATCACCATACTATGCTTTCATGAGATCCAATAACCCTGTTAGCCAGTTCACTGGCTATAATCTAACTGGACATCTAAAATCACCCAATATATTGTATCATTGATTTGTATTCTGCATTTTTATTAGGTAGATCATAGTCAGCTGCTGCATGAAGCCATGTCAAATGAGGACACCACAGAAACGTCGACTGGCGGAGAAGTGAAGGATGGAGGAGAAGATGGAAAGCCATCTGGACGCATCCCCCAAAAGGAGAAAACTGCAGGTGAAAAGTCAGAATACCCCGGTTCCAGACGAGGAAGAGGTATGTCATTTATTTGGGACTTAAAAGATAGCTGTTGGCTTGATAAATACCATATTTTACCAATTATAAGTCGCACCCCTGTAATTGGATGACATTTTTAAGAAAAAGTAATTCATAACCCCGCTGCTATGCAGCTTTGTATGTCTGTATGTGTGTTTTTTTGTATATATGTGAGTTTGTATAAATGCTGGTGTGTATTGGGTGTTGTGTCTGTATGTTTGAGGATGTAGTGACAGCGGGAGTATATTTATATGTAGTATCGGTGATTGTGAATACGGGTGTTATTTACCATGTGTATATCCAGCTCCATTGCCGATATATACAGCAGGAGAGATGACGTTCGTCTCCATGTGATGCTGGGGCTGAGTATTCACATAGTGAGCGTGGGTATGACGCACTCTGTGTGAACACTCCGTCCTAGCAGAGCTAGGAGAGCATTGGCACCTCTCTTGCTGCATCTCCTCGCACCTGATAATGGCAACACATAGGGAAAGTACGTGAAATGGGGAGCCTGAATACAGTATAATAATAGCTTTGATATCTCAGCACCTGACTTTTTTTTATGTTTTCAGTAAGTCGTATGCACCCTGTGGGTGAAGGATCCCGAGGAGGACAGATGGGCAGTGGTGGAGATGGAGAACGGTGGGGATCAGAGAAAGTGCCAGGTGGCAGTCTCAGTGAACAGATCACCGTTGTTCTCATGCGAATGCAGGACGATATGCAGAACGTTCTTCAAAGACTTCAGAGTTTGGAGACCCTTACTGCTTCGCAGGTAATCAATAGTTGGCCCATTTTTGAATGAATTTAAATGACGTGGATTTCCAAGAAACCTGCCAGTGGCTGGCTCCTCCCCATTCTGTGACATCCGCACCCCAGCGTGTCTAAGAGGCTTGTGTGATTAGCCTGAAAGGTTTCCGTGCTGACCCCTGTTGCCAGAGAGCGTGATGCATGCGCACTACTTCTCTCTACAATGAACTTCACTGTCAGAGTCCTTGAAAGAGTCTATAGCAAAATTAAAACTTTGAAAAACTGCACTAAAAAATTACCATATTTGCTCGAATATAAGACAAGGTTTTTTTCATGCTCTGAAAAAGTCCCCTCGTCTTATGTTCGAGGTCATCTTATAGTCTGACCTCAAATCGAGGTCAGACTATAAGACTTGGGATCCAGGTCCCCCGCAGAGCTGCAGAGGACCTGGATCCCCCTCACTAACAGCCGGTCCACTTCTTCCCTGCACGTCCGTTGTGACTTCTATGACGGAAGCCGGGAGGTCATGTGACCTTCCGGCTTCATCATAGAATTCCCGGCGGAAGTGCAGGGAAGAAGTGGAGGATATCTGTGCGTATCGTGCAGTCATCCTCCATGCTGCCCGACACTTCTGTCTATTATGACGGAAGCCGGGAGGTCCGAAGTGTCAGGCAGCATGGAGGATGTCTTCACATATCGTGCAGACATCCCCTGGCTGCCCCCACTAGCCATCAGGGAGAGAAATAGAACGGGGGGGGGGTTGTTAACATTTAACAAAGTAGTGATTAAAATAGAAAATAGACATTTCCTAGCAATTTGGCAATAGTAACACTCAAGGATGTACTTGGGAATGAAAGCGACTTTCACTGGTCAAACACTTTTTTGTTTTCTAATTAACACTCACATTGTTGCAGAGCATTTGAGAGATTCATCAGTCAGATGAAGCTCATAATGACTTTCCGTGGATTCAGGAAATGTGTAATAAGAAAGTTAAACTTTCGCTCTATCTGACTCTAAATCTTCCAGAGCGTTCAGTTACTAGTTCAGGACAGTTATCTTACCATAGAAGCATGTTTTGCACTTTGAACTAATCCTGCATAGTTATTTAAATGCCTCCCTGCATAGCTTCCCTCTAGATGTAGTTAGAACATACCAGCCTCCTCCAAAGTGGCAGAATACATTTACCGTGTCATCCCAATTATGGGCCGAACCCCTTAACAACTTAAATTAGTGGAAAAGGTGCCGCTTACAATCGGGACATTTCAGGTTAGCGAATAAGGAGAAATGATTTGCCGAAATAATATTACAAAGGTTTTGTTCCTAGGAATTGCATTAGAAGACAGACTGCGCTATTGCTGGTGCTCCGACTGGTCATCTTAATCGGATCACCCTGTCTGCGCACTGGTAGCGCAAACAGCCCAAGCAGAGCACTGGGCTCAGTATTTCTCCCCACTACTCATCCTGAATTTAAGGATTTAAATTAGTGGGTGGAAGTGCAGCCTGTAATCGGAACAATACAGTAATACTGTGAAATAATCGGATGAAACTATTTGATATAATATGTTCTGAAATTGCATATTCAGAGATTTTGACAATCATTTTGTGATGAATCTGTTTATACAATATTTTGGATCTTGTGCTAATGATGCTGTGTTGTACTTTGCTAAACCAAATATTTTGGATACATTTTGTTCTTGTGCATGATATGTGCTGTAACTATACATCATTTTCTTCCCCCTTTCTTTTTTTTTTTTTTTAGGCACGGTCCTTGGTTCTCAATTCAAACTACAAACAGTCCGCGAAAAGGGTAAAATATTTTTTTTGGGTTTTATTTGCTGAATTAAAAAAATCTGTTATATCATGGAATTTATTTTCAATCCTGATAACTGCACTTATGGTAAAACAAATTACAAAAGGAGCAGACAGTCGGGAAAAATTGGAAAAGGCCACAAAGTAAAGTGTGATTTTTTTAAAGCTTAAACTTATTTCTGCTGCACTGTGATAACTATAGAATGCATTGGCCGCTTGCTCTGTAGTAAGTGATATGTACTAAATGTCTGACCCTCAAATATAACAGATTAAAATGGAGAGCTCCAGGTCAACAGAAAAACTATGTGTAAATAAAAAGCTTTGTGGGAATGTGCACTATGCATCGCTGTAGCTTATACCTATACATTTTACAGTTATTTACTATTCTTGTTAAAGCTAAGCTACAATAGGTTTTAAAATGGTCCATTGTGCCTTCACCCCCAGCCTTTATTTCTATCTTCACCAATTACTATTAAAAACATCATCAACATTGTAGAATGCGTTCCCATTGTGAACTAGGATTGTAAAGTGGTGAGTGATTCTCTGCTGGAGTAAAAGCAAGTTATCTGGGATATTTTGACTTTTTCAGAGCCCAGCTTGGTGGCCCTTTGACATTTCACCAGGAACGTTGACATTTGCAGTTGTCTGGCCATTTGTTGCTCATTGGTTAGTGCATGTGTATCTTCAAAGGAAAAGAAGGTAAGAGCTTCAGTTATTTGTATGTGTTTTTGGTTTTATTACTTATTTGGTTAGACAATTCTCAGAAGACAAGATTTTGTTAACATTTAAAGCCCACCTTTTGGACACATTTTGTAATTCTCAAACAAATCGAAACTCTCTGTTTAATTAAAATCTAAATATGTCTGATCTCTGCTGCAAAACACTATATAGCCAATTTAATTCTAGTGCTTGCTAAACCCTTTTCACAGTGGTTTATAGTATTTTTATTGCACAGATGTAGCAGTGGTGGAGTTCTGTTTTGTAATCTGAACATCTAATTACCATCATTTCTGTACTTCAACCATTAGGAAGCCGACCTGATCCTGTGCCTGTAAGTGTTTGGACTGGAAGATCTGCAGAGATGTCCTCTAATTGTCTTTGCGTGGATCGCAGTGGCTCGGACTTGCTCAATTTGCTATAGTAAATAGTAAATTCATTTTAAATTCAATTGCACTACACGAATGCTAACAGATAAAGGACTAATTTTACTAAAGCTTGAATACAGGAAATATGCGTGGGTCGTAGTATTAACAGTTACTTTTACCGAATTGGAACTCAATTAAGACTAAATTATTTTTAAAACTATTGAAAGCATTTGCAATGTAATATAATCTTGCAAAACAGAAACCAGGAAATTGCACAAATGGCTGTATAAATTATAATAAATGTAATAATGGGTAGTAGGAAACTGGAAAGATCTTTTTTTTTTTTTGTTGTTTTTTTAACAAATAAAATTTTACCTGGAATGAGGTAATAGACAAGTAGATCAGTCTGGTTTCTGAGGTTTCTTTTTTCTTTCGTTCCAAAAAGACACTTGTTTGGGTTAAGGGAGCCGTTCCACCTATAGTGCCTTCAACATTTTAGTTTGACAAGTATTGTATTATGTACAGTAAAGAAACAGATCTCTCATACGTTTTCTCCTAAACACTATCTTCTTAAAGGGATGGCATCACCTAAACCTTGCTTGTACTGTGATTGTAGCGAATAAAACAATGATTGAAAATGACCTATACATTTATATTAACAGAATTGCATGAAAGATAAATGTGTCTGTGGAGTCTCCTGCTTATTACATCACCTGTAGCTTGATACGGAAATTAAGTGCTTCAATGGGAAATGTATAATTAGCATATCAAACCAACGCTGATGTCATCAACCAGACACATTTAAAACACATTTTTGTCCCAATTTAGGCATTAACCTGTAGTTTTGTTCTCAATATTTTTTTTTTACTCTCTAGATGCATAGCACAACAATTTTTAGGTGATGCAGTCCCTTTAAAACGGCATACAAAGTGTGATAGGCTGGACTGTTGATATCAAAATGGCAATAAATCTGTTTCCCTAAGACCCCCCCCCCCCCCACCTTCTGTTACATCATAGAGCTATCTGAAATGCCGCTCTCAGCATCCCAAGCAGAGGCAAGTTCTCTCTGTGAAAGAAACATGAAAACTGCTGCAAGAGGCAGTGGGCCACCTGGGTATGCCCGTTACACAATATTCAAGGCTACACTGCAGTTTGTTTTAAAGTAGAATCCTGTAAATCATGTACCATAGCCAGAATATAACAATCTGTATGTATTCACAATTGAGATGGTAACAATTTACACTGATCAGCCATAACATTATGACCACTGTCAGGTGGCAAGCCGGCAGACGCAGTGTGATGCTTTGGGCAATGTTCTGCTGGGAAACCTTGGGTCCTGCCATTCATGTTACTTTGATATGTACCACCTACCTAAGCATTGTTGCAGACCATGTACACCCTCTCATGGAAACGGTATTCCCTGATGGCATTGGCCTCTTTCAGCAGGATAATGCGCCCTGCCACAGAGCAAAAATGGTTTGAGGAACACAACGAGTTCAAGGTGTTGACTTGGCCTCCAAATTCCCCAGATATCAATCCAATCGAGCATCTGTGGGATGTGCTGGACATACAAGTCCGATCCATGAAGGCCCCACCTCCCAACTTACAGGACTTAAAGGATCCTCTGCCAACGTCTTGATGCCAGATACCACAGCACACCTTCAGAGGTCTAGTGGAGTCCATGCCTTGATGGGTCAGGGCTCTTACGGCATCAAAAAGGGATCTACACAATATTAGGCAGGTGGTCATAATGTTATGGCTGATCGGTGTAAAATAGCTTTCTTTTAAATGGCTACATGAATTGAAATAACATTTTGTTATGTGCTAAATAATTCATGGATACTACCCATCCTAAGAGAGGGCTTTATTTATGAGGAAATTGATAAGGGTAATACAGACTGAAGGCCAAATTAGCAGAGCTGGAATAATTCTCCAGTTCAGCAGAAATGTTTTCTAGCTCTGTTACTTTGGCCTTAAGTTTGAAATCCTCATGCGCTTAACATGCATCTATCCTGCTTACTTGGTAGGCTTCCATGCTAAGCCCTGCTGCCATAGAGAATGCATTGGAAGCAGGTTCATGCAAGTGCACACAACATCCCATGTGCTCTTCGCCTCATTCTCAGAGCTCACTACCTGATCCCCATGAAGAAGTGAACGGATAGGGTGGGCATTGAATCAAATTTGTGATAGTGGTGTTCAAACAATATATTGTTACAATACAACACCTGAAATAGTTAGAATTGTAAGGAGATGGTTGGTGCGCAGGGTATAAAGGCAAATAATAAACAATCAACTTATCTTATCCACTGTTGGTTTGCTGTGTTGGCACAAAACATTTACATAGAAGAGAAAAAAAACAGTGCAGACTGTTCCAACAATCCCCTTTGGTGGCAATGACCTCCTAGGATAGTTCCACTCACATGTGCAGGAGCCTACAGATCCAGGCTCTGGATGATGGGCATAGGGTAAGTGGCAAGATAGTCCTGAATTCTGCAATACGAACATTCAGGCTGGCAAAAGACAGTAGGGAAAAAAAATGGAGGAGAAGCAGACAATATTGTAAATAAGCAAGCGGTTTTAATATAAAGAAGTGATTGCATAAGAGATTCTTCGGAAGACTCCGGGTTTCCACTTCCGGGCCTTGTGCCGTAGCTCCTCCCTCCTCTGTCTTCTTTGAAGAAAAGGCCGCAAAGCCATTTTTTTTTCCTTCTGTCTTTTGCCTGCCAGAAAGTTCGTATTGCTGATTACCTTACCACTTAACCCATGCCCATCATCCTGAGCCTGGAATCTGTAGGCTCCTCCACATGTGAGAGGAACCGTCCTAGGGGGTCATAACCACCAAAGGGGATTTGTTGAAATAGTCTGCACCATGTTTTGTACTGGTTTTTTTCCCCTCTTCTATGTAAATGTTTCGTACCAACAGTGGATAAGATAAGTTGATTATTATTATTTGTACCCTGCGCACTCTCACGGTATTTTTATAATTGAATCAAATTTGCTTAATTACACAGTTGTTCACACTGTTTGGCTTCCATGGGGTAGACATCTAAACACGAGTTACTTGTTCATACTCTGCATACGATTCTTTGTTAAGAATTTCAGTCCCTTACAAACACTGGTGTTTTTTAATTAGTTTGAAGCCATGTTTCTGGCCTGTACTGGCTGTGTAATAGTGAAAACCATACATAGTGTAAAACTGGGCAGTCAAATGTGGAAGTTATTATGGTTAACTCTAATGAAGAAAAGATGAACGCTTTAATAAAACAACAAAAACACATCCAAAAGTTGTTGTTTTTTTTTCATACTTGACAGGAGAAAATTCGACCTCCGTGTTGGTCCCCTTGGGACTCGTGCTGGCAGGGATAGAGTTCTTGGACAGCAGCTCCGAAGGACCAAAGCACAGTTATGTTTGTTCTATGGTGGCTGGGAATAGAAGAAACGCGTTGGGATATCTGTTCTACAGGTGGCTGGGAAATGGCGACAGACTCTGCGCTTTGGTCCTTCAGAGCTGCCATCAATAGGAAGTCCTGCAGAGTACGAGAGGGCTCTATTTTGGATGAAATTCAGCAGTCTTTGGTTGTTGGGTGGTGTATTATTAAAGCATCTATCTTTTCATCATCTATGGAGTTATGGTGTAAGTCTGTTCCCAGAAGATCGCTGAATCTAGCACCTTTTGCGGAAAGCATGCCCCTCATGAATGTCTATACCTGATTAGAAATGAGCTCAGTTTATGAGTGTGTTTATTCATTGACTCTCCAAATATTGTGCTATATTTCTATTTTTACCTACGGGTCTTTAAGCAGTTCTGTTAGTAACCTGTGTATCTATTATATTTAATCATATATATTGCACTCAGCCGTGATGAAGTGTCCCATCCCCCTAAAAGAAACCCTTTGGCACCATATATTGTACACCAAGTGCACATTATGCATGTAACAGTTCTCTTTCTTAATTTTCGAGTACATGTATATGGTGAATGTATGGATGTGCAAGTGAGGTGTCATACACAGACTTTTTATCCTTACTTTTGGATTTTAAGATGTCCTCTATTTTATTTTTAGATTTCTTTGCACTTTATAGTGTAGCACTGTTTTGTTTCATATAATTCAATGCACTTTTATTGATAGGGTAGTGTCTAGATCCCACTGCGCTGTTTATTGTTTTGTTTTTTTAGTAGCAAAAGGTGTTTTGTATAAAACCCATGTATTTACAAAAAAAACGCACTAAAAAGTGTCTAAAACCCTCTGCCAAATCTATTTGGGCAAGGGCTATTTCCCTGCACACAAAAAATAGTAATCTCCATTATACATAACAGTGATTCTGCCTGTTTTCTATAATTCCCACATTGGTGTGCAGGACTTTGTTATAAATAATGTCCTTAGGGGCTTTACATATAAAGTCAATTTCGAGGTAATGTACTAAAGATGCAGCAGTCACCCTGGAAACCAATGGAATGCAAGTTCCTTCCTTGTTCCCCAAAGAGAGACACATTTTCAGAAATGTAGATTATTGTAGATTATAAATGTAGATAATTAAATAAGTTTATTAAAGCACAAGTTATATGATCATTTTCCTCCTAAAAACTGACTTTTCTGGCGACACCGGATATTTGCCAACTCTGATCTATGTGCTGTAGCCTTTCCCATGTGAAGCAAACCAAAGTGCATCAATAGACCAAATAAAGTATTAACATAACAGGATTAACGTGAACGCACTAAAAAGAAGTATCACTATTCCAAAGTGATCTCTAGGAGTGGTACACGGGACAACAAGGATAGCAGATATCACTCTTCCCCCAGGGATCCACAGGTTTCTTCTCTCATACTATTTGTAACTAATCTAGAAAATTATATTTAACCCAAAACTAGTTGTGCAAGTAAAGAAACGTGTAAATGATATATACTCAGACACAAATTAAGATCTCAAGCATTATATTACTTTATTTTACTGTTAGATTTAGATTTATAGATGTAAAGGCTGACTTAGCCCAAAAAAAAAAAAGCACATATATTTACATCACATCAGTATTTACATTTTAAACTTTTCTGTTGTATAATTAGGATGGGAAAAAAAACGATTAAATAAAATGTAAAGGGTCAAAAGATTTTCAAAACAAATCTCATAAAAAGTACAATGTGCAATAAAGACTGAACAAGGTATAGAACTGGGTATAAAATGAACAGAGCATTAAACACTGGTCTAAAATGTATTTTTCTCCCCCTTCTTCAACCGTTCAGTAATTTAGGATATCAGATTTATATCGTTCTCTAAAGTTTCTCCCCACAAGCACCTGCCACCCCCTCTTCCCAACTGGCTTTTCTTATTGTATCTTCAAGTCCTCACTGGTACGAAGAGCAGTAATGTGTGCTTTTTTGTTTTTTATGGCCCGGCCTGGCACTTTAAGATGTAGTGTTAACATTTTGTGGCTGATCAGTATATACATTACCTGGCCGATTTCGCCAACAAAATATCTAGATTACAGAGAAATACCCGTCATCCAAATCTGGCTAGCACATGGTATACAGGTCTTTGAAGTGAGGTCATGTTTACAAGAGGGGTGCACTTAAAAAAACTGCAGGTCATTTATTTTTAAGATGCCGTCACAATTAATAAGCAGTGGATTCCGATGCTCTACCGATTTCACTTAGAGGCTGAATCCAGACACTTTGAGATGCTGGGCATTATTTCTGGCTTCAAAGTAAGCCGTGTCAGTTTCGTCATCAGGCTGCGGTATGAAGGGCATAGGCTGATTGTGCAACTCATTCCATTCCAGGCCGTGAAAGAGGGGGTGGACCTTAAGCTCTGCACAATGACGGGGGGGGAAAAAAACACCTCATTAGACATAAATCAAGTGAACATTGAGACCCAGACAAAAATCTACAAATTAGCAGAGATTATAGCCAACTCCCAGGGGTCAGTGCAGGAGGATGGTCCTTAAAGGGCTTCTATGGTGGTAGGGTTGTGATTTCATATACACAATTCCCATTTGCTTCATAAAATACTATCATTTATATTATTGGGATGGGGTTAGCAAATGGCTTTATTCCTGAAAGAGAATTGACAAGGGATTTTCAAACGTCAGACCAAAGTAGTCAAGTCGGAAAAATTGTCCAATTCTCACCATTGCTTTCCGGGTATTGCTACACAAGCAGTGTGTAACCATGTGTAATAAGCGTGTTCCCATTTTCGCCTCAACTTATTATTGTATTTAGGAGGCCCATATTAATCCAATTCCTTACATAATATAAATCAGCCAATGCCTGTAACGGGATGCATGTGGCACCATTTAATAAACCTACAGTAAGTAACTAGTCCAGCAGAGTAGATAATCATTTCACTAGAACAAACAAGATTTAACTTTCCTTCAAATGATCGGACTCGTAAAGAATTCTCGCCCCCAGAATTCCATTTTATAAATAGCCCCCAGTGATCCTTTTGTTTGCGGTGTGTGTGTAACATTGAGCCTTAAGTAAGCCATTTGCCTACCTTTAAGTCCAGCCCTCTTAGTGTTATCTATGGTCAGGAGAATGTCTATAGCACTTTGAGCATTGACAGAAAGGGTTTCTTCTTCTTCTGGCCAAGGAATGTCTGCAAGAGATATATTTATATACAGCTTTACAATAGAACTCCAATCATACAGTCTATTGATCTGTTAATAGATGATCGAAATAAGGATTACCTCTGTTTAAAATATTCTGGAAGACCTGGGCAGGTGTTTCATCATTAAATGGGGGGATTCCAGCTAGGAACTCGAATAGGCAAACTCCTAAAGCCCACCAGTCCACAGCCGGATCTAGACAGGAAAACACACATCAGAGAACAGGCAATAGTAGAAAACATCTGTACAGTCCACAACCAAGAAACCTCTGTATGTTACAGTAAGATGGGCAGTAAGTAACCTGGAGTAAAGTGATGGTTTAGAAATACTTTTGCAGTCTATTGGCTTTAAACTCACACATTCCTCCAGGAAGAGCAGCACGTGAGAAACAAAAATAATACAGAATATATTAAGCCAGGAGATAATATATATATTTTAATAGCACTAAAGTTGTCCCATTTCCTTGGTTCCTAAAAAGGGCTATACTAGCTTCTGGATTGGTCTGTCTGGCTTATAAATTCTATAAATATTTGTCAAACCATGACTTAAACATGATTAATTAATCCAACGCAACCCATGCATTCCATGCAGCGTAACCAAGCAAATACAGCCTTAGACAGAGCACACCTAGAAATAATACAGCATTAGACAGAGCACACCTAGAAATAATACAGCATTAGACAGAGCACACCTAGAAATAATACAGCATTAGACAGAGCACACCTAGAAATAATACAGCATTAGACAGAGCACACCTAGAAATATTTTTTTTTTTTTTTTTTTTTTTTTTTTTAAGTATTGGAAGGCCGACAGTCAGACTTCAATAAGATCCTATAGCTTTACAATATTCCTGCTCATATATTTTATAAATAAGGAGCTATTGCCTAATTACTTTTCCTGGTTAACCATGGCAGCAGTAACGTATGAGTTAGCTCCACCCTCAAGATAGGCAGGACAGAAAAAACAAAACTATAAGAGAGCCCCTACCCCTCATCTCCTCAGTCTTTTTTCTGTCCTCATTGGTTATATCAGGACGGGGGCCTGTTTAGGCCCTTCTTTGCATTTTTCTTTATTTTTTTCTACTCACCTTCTGGGAAGTTCAGCTGCTTTCTTCCTGAAGCCCGGTTCCTTACCCTCTGAAAGGTTACCTGGGGTTCCCTATTCCTCCGTACACTTACTCCAAGTTGGTACTGGAGATGCTTCTGGATTATTGTTACTGTGCCTTTTTTACTTTTATTGCACATATTCAACCGTAAGCTTACTGCAAGTGGTACTGGAGATGTATTGTTTATTGGGCAGATGTCACATACCTGCTTTTTGGCTGGCTGAGTTATTTACTGTGTTTTCCTCAGATTCCTGGGTCAGGAACATCATTCACAAGGGTTACAGACGGGGATGTCTTTCTCCACCAACTCCGGTTTTTATCCTAACCAAGAACCCATTAGACCCAAGGAAAAGGGAAGTCCTTTTGAATTTTCTGCGGTCCCTTCTTCGGGATGAAGTTATAACTCCTGTGGATGGGCCCGATCGCTTCAAAGGGAATTATTCTCCCCTGTTCTTTGTCACTAAAGCCTCGGGGGAGCCGAGACCGGTTCTCAACCTCTCTGTTCTGAACAAATTATCGGTGTTCAAGAAATTCAGGATGGAATCCCTCCTGTCTATCATGCCGTTCATCTTCCCTGGCGATTGGATGGTCTCCATCGATCTCAAGGACGCCTACTTCCACATAGCCATCAGAATTCAGCACCAGCGGTTCCTGCGCTTTGCCGTAGACAAGGATCATTTCCGTGCACTTCCTTTTGGTCTCAGCACGGCTCCTCGAACATTTTCCAAGGTTCTGGTGGTCTGTATTGCGGAGCTTCGCAAGCAGGGCCTGACTATTTTTCACTATCTGGACGACATTCTCATCGTGGCTTCCTCTCCGGATCTTCTGGCCACCCAGAGAGACATGGCTTTATGTTTCCTGCAAGACGCAGGATGGAAGATCAATTTCGGGAAAAGCCAACTCTGTCCATCCCAGTCCCTGGTCCTTCTGGGTGCGGAGTTCGACACTCTCTCCGCTACTGTTTCTCTGTCCCTGGACCGCCAGTCTCGTCTGGTTTCGGCCATCCGGAATGTCGATCTACCCGGTTGGTTGCCCATCAGGAAACTCATGTCCCTACTGGGAGTCCTGGTCTCAACTATCGGCCTCGTCCGTTGGGCCCAGTGGCACACTCGTTTTCTCCAATCCATCTGCTGTCTCATCTTCCGGTTCCCCAATCATCTTTAGACAATCTGATTTTTTTACCGAAAGAAACCTCTCGCCATCTGGCCTGGTGGTTGAAGATCCATCACCTCTGGAGAGGTTTTCCCCTGACGCATGTCATCTACAGAGTGATTACAACGGATGCGAGTGCTAATGGTTAGGGGGCCTAATCTGGAAGATCTCTACGCCCAAGGCGAATGGTCTCCGGCAGAACGAGTTCTTCATGCGAACATCTTGGAACTGAGAGCAATCTACAGGGCATTGCTGGCATTTCAACCTTCTGTTCAGGGTCACTGGGTAAAAATACAGACGGACAACAGGTGTGCGGTTGCCTACATCAACCATCAAGGGGGTACCAGGAGCCTGTCTCTGAGCCAGGAATTTGCTCCAATTGCCCTCTGGGCCCAGGAACGGGTGGAGCACCTGTCGGCAGTGTATCTTCCAGGATCAGAGAACACAGTGGCAGATTTCCTGAGCCGCACCAATGTCAACACGACGGAATGGAAGCTCTCGTCTCAAGTATTCCATTGTCTTTGCCAAAAGTGGGGTCTTCCAGCGGTGGACCTGATGGCCTCTGCCTCAAATGCTCATCACATGGCGGAAGGTGTCGACGCTCTGTCTCTCCCATGGCCGAAGGAGTTCCTGTACGTTTTCCCGCCTCTCCCTCTCATTCCCGGCATCCTGAAGAAGGTTCGGCTGGAGAAGGCGGAAGTATTGGCTATCCTACCTTGGTGGCCCAGGAGACCTTGGTACCCGCTGGCGAACAGATTATCCACCCAGGACCCCTGGATGCTGCCACAGGTTCCGGATCTCCTATCTCAAGGCCCGGATGTTGTCTCTACCCTATTGAAGACTCGGAAACCTAACACCTCGAACACATACCATCGTATTTGGTCTGCCTTCCTGGTTTGGTCCAAAGGTAGGGTTTCTGACCCATTGTCTCCTTCCCTACCGGATGTCCTGGCATTTCTACAGGCTGGCCTGGATCGAGGTTTGTGTCTGAACTCCCTCCGTGTTCAGGTTTCTGCACTGTCTGCCCTCACATCGGTGCGCTGGGATTTGGATCCTTTGATTGTTCGTTTTTTCAAGGCTGTTAACAAACTTCGTCCTCCGGCCCGATCATTTGCGGCCCCATGGAGCCTTCTTCTAGTTCTTCAAACTTTAACAGGACCTCCTTTTGAACCCATGCCTGATGCCTCCCTATGGTTGGTGACTCTGAAGACCCTATTGCTGTTAGCTTTAACTTCCGCTAAACGTTGTTCCGAACTACAAGCCTTTTCGGTGGATCCTCCCTATACGGTCTTCTGTCCGGATCACGCCGTCCTCCGCCCGATCCCGGAATTTCTACCCAAGGTCGTGACCACGTTTCACCTTAATCAGGAAACCGTATTACCTGTGTTTTTTCCTAATCCATCTACTCCTGAGGAATCCCGCTGGCATACCTTTGATGTGGTGCGTGGTCTACAAATCTACATGGCCACTTCCTCATCTTTGAGAAACACCTCTAGACTCTTCATTCTTCCACTGGGTTTCCGCCGTGGCGAAGCTGCCTCTGTCTCCACTTTACGACGCTGGATTGTTACGGCTATATCGAAGTGTTACGTCTCCTGCGATGTTCCGGTTCCTCCTGGACTCAAGGCTCACTCAACTCGGGCTATTTCATCCTCATGGGCGGCTGAGGCTGGTTCTTCTGTGGCAACGGTTTGCAGAGCTGGGAACTGGTCGTCTGTTTCCACCTTTCTCCGGCACTACCGTCTGGATGTTTGCCGGGCGGAAGATTTCTCCTTCACCCACTCTGTATTGGCCTCTGTCTTCTCTCAGTAAACCTTTTTTCACCTTTGCAGCATTTCTCGTGTGTCTGTGTTTTATTGATTTATGCGTTACCCTCCCTGGGTTGTTTGCGTGGGTATGTCCCATACGTAACTGCTGCCATGGTTAACCAGGAAAATCGAAAACTGTTTCATACTTACCGTAGTTTTCTTTTCCTGGTTATTATCCATGGCAGCAGTGAGTTCCATCCCTTTTGTGTTGTTTTTGAGGAGCTTGGAACTTAGACTGGGGAGTGGGGGCTCTCTTATAGTTTTGTTTTTTCTGTCCTGCCTACCTTCAGGGTGGAGCTAACCCATACGTAACTGCTGCCATGGATAATAACCAGGAAAAGAAAATTACGGTAAGTATGAAACAATTTTCGATTATAAGTTCTCATTGAAATTTTCTTGGATCCTGAAAATAAGCAACTGAGAAAGCCTTTAGATGGACTGGCTGAGCATTCGGTCATCTTACAATTCTGGAATCTAATGTCAATGGAAATATAACTCGCCAGAGGTCAATGCAATATGCTTCCCACCAAGCTGCTGATTCTGATGCAGACATAAGGCATCATGGGACTCTTAGTTCAACAATAGGTGGAGAGTTGTATATTGCCCAGTCCTGGCTTAGAGCAACTAAAATAAATAAATGTACACCATCTGACTACCCATGAAGCAGCGCCCGATACCCAAGCAGTATCTTAACTCACCACATGGCAGGAACCCTGTATACACAAGACAAAATGGATTACAGAATGCTATTATTCCCCTCTAGAAAAAAATGTTTTGTTTCAGGGAAGACAAGACAAATTATTTTTTTTAAACCCAAAACCACCTAATAAACCACAGAAAAAATAAATAAACATACAAATCAAGATTTAAATGAAAACCTATGTGATTACGGCTGAATAGTCAGCAATGGGATTAGATGTTTATTTCTTCTATTATTATCTACAATCTATTTATACATAGTGCAAATCAATTCATGCTGAAAGGCTAATGTGTATTTACAATGCACCCAGGTGCATTCTACAATACATTGCAGACAATGCCACGCAATGCATCCTGGACTTTACAAAAATGGCATAGTAACGGTGCACACGCATGTGGAGATCATATCGATACATTTAGATCATCCCAGGTAAGATCTTTAGAATAATGTATTTATAGCTCTTCCCCATATCAGTAAAATCACTATTTGAGTTCTGTTTTATATTTGCACCAGCAGCATGGTACCCATGACCTGCTGTATCCATGGGCCACTCACTGTGAGACTTTCCCAGAAGCAGCTCAGGTGCCAGGTAGTCTGGAGTCCCAATGATTTTCTCGTTTTCAGGCTGCGCCGCTCCTCTTCTCACACTCTTTGGAGTTCTGTATGGCGTCTCTGCAAGACCCTGCAGGGAACAAACATTCCCACCACCAGTTCATTGACAAGTTGAATGCAGATGAGAATTAAAGGGCCAGGGTCATGTTACATTTAAAAAATTATGAAATCTGTTTACAGAGGACAAGACTAAAGTAAAACGCTATATATATATATATATATATATTTTATATTATACTGAGAATATCTTAAACTGCTGAACCGCTTTCAAATACTATACAGTTTGCCATGTCCCAGTCATGAAGGCAAAAGTTATTTCTTATCTTTATTTTCTTACGGGGCATCACCTAATTTTCTCTAAGAATAATTTTTAAAAATCTATACTTTTTTTTTTTAGTGGAATTGTAATCAAATGCATGAATTAAAGAGAAAATTGTGTTATAAATGCATCTGCATCGTGGTCTGTTTATGACATCGTGTGGTGTGAGCAACAGGACACCAACAGGTTAAAATGTACACACACACACACACACACACACACACACACACACACACACAGTCTGAAAACTCTGAAGTAGCAGTTTATACCTGCAGGTTTCTGTATGTTCTGTCCTTTTGTGCCGGGGTAACAGCTGGCAGTGGATAGGAGCCAGTGCAAGAGAAATGCATTCTGTCCATAGAACAATTACTGATTCTGGAGGGTTCCGAGTGGTTGGATAGATTGACCGTGCTATTGTAACTACGGAATGCCACCACCTGTTTCTTTTTAGGATTGGTTACAGTTCGGACTGGCGCAGGAGATGCCCAAACACCACTTGTTTCTCTCGTCATGCCATTGCTCTTGCTCCTATCCCGGTCTTCGTGATCGGCCATTAATGCGACACCTGTGTCCTCTGGCATGGAGTTCTCTTGGGAGTCCTCGAAGGAAAGTTCTTTCATGCTTTTATCTACATCAGAGAGTTCTTTTTCTAGTGGTTTTTCAGCATTGGATACATTTGGGGAGGAAAGATCAGACTCTTCGCTAAGATCCTTGAATCGTGAGTTTACAACATCGCCCGATTCAGAGTTTGGACTTTCCTTTCCTTCTAGCTCACACAGCAAGTTCTTGGCTACTGGTTTTTCCCCACTGGACTTCTCCGGTGTACGAGGGGGAGAAACACTTTTTTTCTCGATTTTACAGTCCCCGATAATATCCCGATGAGACTGACTAATACCAGCAAGTAAGAGACACTCAATTTCCATTGTTAGACCTGTGCTCGCGGGCGGCAAATCGGATATATTAAAAGCCCGTTGGTACTCTGCAGTACATTTCTTGTCCTTGAGAACATCCTGTCCACCAGGGCTCTTTTCAACCAACTCATAACCCCTTTTTCCATTTTTTTCCAGATTTTCTTCTTCGTTATACAGTATGGCATCTACAGAGGAGCTGTTCAACCACGGAGGGGACACTGGAGGGCTACCCAACTTGTCAAACCTGCTTAGGTCATTTTTAGCCATATTTTCCTTATTGTCCTGTTCGTTTTCATACAGGCATTTCCTGCTGAAACCTTTTGCATTCGCAGCAAGAGGGGTATCTCCCAGAATGGGTTCATCTTGAATGGTGATGGTCCTGGCACCTCTACGATTGACAATAGGAGAGATGGCACACGCCAGTTCCTTTAGTTTAATACTCGGGGCAATGGTGCCTACTTGGGTCTTGCTCTTGGATCTATCAGACAAACTGCCCAACCGGCTAGAGCTCAAATACGGTGCATCAGGGTCCTAAAAATATTAAAATAAATAAAATGATAATTTTATACAGTATAGGATTTCCCCCTTCAAACACACTCTCATACAAGTTAAGGGGGATCAAAGCAATTGTTTTCCCATTTAGAACAATCCAATAAAATTAAAGTAACTAAAACCGAATACTGATCTACTCATTAATAACAACCCAACATCTGTGTCTGAGATCGATAATGGTTATTATTTTTAGCAGGATGTGAACTGGTACATCTGTAGATTCTCACCTTAAAAAAACAGACAAATACTGAGAGTCCTTTAATAGTGGCTCTGGGGTGGGGGTTTATAAATGTGTCACCGGTCTAAATCACTGCCCATTATTACCCCTGCTGTACAAGACAAATACAAACTGCTTCATTTATTAGTTATTACAGCTTAACCAGCATTTTGAGGAGCATTTATTACCACTTGTGCTGGTTTGGAGTGAGTCCTGCCCACAGAAAAGGCATTAAATAGAATAATTAGTACAAAACTGAACAAAAAGATAAAGTCTTAAAAACACATCTAGTGTGTCTATTCACAAAATACTGAACTGATAAGTGAACAACAAACATCAGGCCACAGGAGCAGCTGTAAACCCAAACCCCACCCCCCTGAAATATGTCACTAAAGCCCCCCTGCCAGAAGCACTCTGTGCACTGTGAGCACAATTCGGGGGTGATCAGTCGGTCGAGTAGTGGAGAGGTTGGCTGAAATATATATTTTGTTTTAGAGAATTATGCTTGAAAAACTGTTAAACGTGTCTGGAAGTCAAAGCTTCGGGGAGTTGCGTGACTATATCAACCTAAACAGTGCTTATACTGTGAATGTAGAGGTGACAAAAAGGGGATGAAACACGATGTATACGTTGTGTTGGCAGAATAGTATGTCTCCTGTAATGATGTAAAATCATCACCATATAAAGCACTCTCCTTTTTACACATAATAATGTTTAGTTTGTAGGATTAAACCAGATTCCAATGCTCTGGCACTTGAGATGTGGATAGATGGTTATGAAATATCAACAAGTGTAACAGTCTACTGACCTGGTGACCATTTTCCCACCTTGGACTACTGCAGCAGTCCGACTCCAAGCTAGATAAGCAGATACGGGACTGGCTGCTCGTGCTAGACGTGCCAAACCGTGCCCGACAGTTCAATAAATTGGGGGTAAGGCACTTCACTGGCATACTGGGACTCGCCATGTTCACATCCGGACCTAAAAGAACATAACAAAATAGTTCTGGAATAGAATTGGCAGAGTCTACTCCTCATTTGGAACAAGAAACCTTCCTTCAAACGGCATATAATAAAAGGACATGAACTTTAATTACTTTGCCAAAATATGTTTCAGTTTCAAAAATCGTTGGAGCAGGAAGACTGAGGAAAGAATAAGTAGGCTTCGGTGGCTTTTATGAAGCTTCTCTTCCAAATGAATATCCAAAGTCAGTGCTCTGACCTTGGTGTCCACAAACTACTTGAACATTACAAGCCTGTAGTGCAGGCCTTACATATACTCACATGATATGAGAAGCTTGCTGCCCTTTGCGGAATTCGATCTCTTTTTCATGACAATGGGAGTAGAAAAGTTCCCGTGACTCCGTTCTACAGAAACAGGAGTCATGGAGACCGAGGTCTGCATCTTATTGTTGCGAACTGGAGTATTCTAGTACATAGGAGGAAATAAAAGAAATAATGAATGACGTATATTGCATTACAAAAAAGGCCGTTCGTCCATTGTACTGTATTAAAGTATAATAAAAACAAATATTTGTTATTTTAGATGCACAGAGAAATTCTCTTGTCCTGGAGAGGTTACCATTGTCCAATGTAATGGTGCTCATTTTAACTCCGAAACATTAAAAGGCTGAGTTAATCTTTGCATGAATCGAATCACGGAATAGGTGCATTACCCCCCTGAGCCATTTCACCATTTTGTTTAATGAAAAAGTGGAAAAAGGGAAATAACAATACTGCTGAACTATGGCCATTATTGCAATTCATTTACATTCAAAGGTATTTTCTTAATAGCATGCCTCTCCTTTTTCTACTTTTGGACTTCTATCCTAACTGGGGAGAGGTAATGCAATCTATACAGTGATATACATGTAACTAACTGAAAATAGCCAGAAGAAACCGATAAAAAAAAAATAGGATTAAAATCGCTACACAAGCAAAATCCTTTACTGGCAGAAAGTGTACCACTATAACACTTTAATCATATAGACAAGTACAATATTCCTGCTGGAACCTGAAGTGTGTCTGTTTACTGTAATCTAGACACATTTCATTCTATACCGTACTGTGCAAAAGTTTTAGGCATGTGTGGAAAAAGGAAATGCTGTAAAGTAAGACTTTTTCAAAAATAGAAAGTTTATTTCTTATATACACCATGGCAAGTATGAGCACAGTAACAAGATGTCAGCAAGGCAGCCATAACTTGACACCGAGTACAGGAATCTGTACTGTAATCTTAGAGCATAAGGTGAATTTGCAGAGATACTCACAAATCCCAGAGAACTTATTAGGGACAGCACTTGTCCTGGAGTTCGGAAATAATCTCGGTTGGGTTTTGCCATGGATGGCGTTGTTAAAATGTCCATCATATTTAGCTCTTTAGAAAAGTAGAAATGAAAGAAAAGAAAAAAAAAGAAAAAAAGTATCAAAATGTATAATTTTGAATAAAAAACAAAAACAAAAACCAGCCAAATGTGGAGACAAAGAATACTGGTAAAAGCAAGCTGCTTACAGCACATATCCCTGATGCTGCATATCTGACAAGCTATAGAAAGAGGAAAATCCAACATCCTCGATTATAGGAGTCCTATTAATACAGCAGCTTGGATCACATATATCTTAGAAAGACAGTATAACGTGAATTCTTTCAAATATCTATGTATTAGCAGACTATAAAATAGACCTCCCGAGGCTCCGAATCAGTGCTCATAATGATTAAAGTGGCATTAATAGAAGAAAAAGTTAAAAACCTAGTGCCACCTATGCTGAGCTCTGCCTATAAGCTGAAGCAGAGCTCATTGGATGTTTGCGTGCATGTGCTCAGCCAATCAGCACTTGTGCTCGCCTGGGTCATCCCTCTCTGCTCCACCATCAGAGGCATTAAAAAAAAAGAGGGGGTGTCTCTGCAAAATACAGAGAGAGAGACGATGGGACCACACAGACCCAGGTGTACACCAGCGCTAATGTTCATGCTGACAACGTCTGTGTGTGCTAGCACCAGACAAGCTTTGCTTCAGCTGAACCAAATACGGTTCATTTTATTGGTGGCATTGAAAAAGAGGGTTGCTCACTGCACTAACAGAGAGACAGTTGGCGACAGCGGAGATGCATCATGGCTGCCGGTGAGAGGATAAACAGCAAGCCATTCCAAAGGTGTGCTTATATGGCTGGCTTATTGGATGCTCCAAAATAATTAGAATAATTAGATAATTAGAATTACATTCACACTTATCTATTTGGAACACCATCTCTTTCTCTTGGCGTCCCGTAACAATCAGGGATTATTAGATATGTACTTATAACCTTTGTTAATGTCTCTGGTATCACTTTGGAAGGAGTTACACATTGCTAGCCTGCACAACGATGAAAAGCAAGTGGTTTTGATAAGGGACATCTATAAAGAGAACAGTCATGCACACAGTGAGGAAAGTAATCTTAAAGACAGGAAAAACTGTTTGCTTCGCTTTATATTTTCTTTGTGCCAATTCCTAATGAATGGTACTGGATAGGGCCTTATAGTATTAGGTTATAGTTCTGATAACGGTTTTGTGTAATAAATAAAAACAAAAATTTGTCAGGTCTCCTCTTACCTCGCTTGAGAGTGACTTTAGAGAGGCCAAAGTCTGTTAATTTAATGTGCCCCTCATTCGAGATTAGCATGTTATCAGGTTTCAGATCCCTAGATGAGGAAATAAAAATATTGTCATTTTAGATCATTTAGCTGGAGAAGGCCACAGAGATTTAGTTCACTATATGAGAAAACGATACAAATTAGAATGCATAATGAAAACTGAAACCCCTTCGAGCAAGATGCAAGCTGGTGTTCAAATTTAATTACCTGTGAATTATACCGTGCCTATGCAGGTAATCCAGAGCCAAGGCGACCTCAGAGGTATATTTCACAGCCATTTCTTCATCAAAATACCCATAAATGTGAAGAAGCGATTTCACATCTCCACCAATGAGGTACTCCATTATCTTGAAGGAAAAAAAAAAAAAAAATATATATATATATATATATATATATATATATATATATATCCGTCACCCATGAGCAGAACACATACAAAAAGAAACCTTAAAGTGAACCGGTCATTAATGCTTTTCTTTGTACAGTTAAATAGCATTGCACATTCCTAATTTTATTAAATAGATTACTTTTTTTTTTTTAAACTGTTTAAACAATTCGAATAAACCTATATGTTCTATCATTAACATCTGCGCTCAAGGGGCATGCTGTATCATCTTCCCTTTTACAAGGTGGAATGTTGGGAGCAAATTAGTTGAGCTGAATAAATCGAAGGTTCTGATTGGTTGCTAGCAGCAGCTTTTATTTTTATTGTTCATTGCATTAAACATTAGCTACAAAGAGGGTGGGATGAAATTTCCAGGTGAACACTTCCTAACTGAAAGCAGACCTATTCACATGAGCTTGGTTAAATGAAAATGTTAATGTCTTGATAACCATGCGCACACAATAATACTTTGTATTAAAACCATTATCTTTAACCACAGGCCAACATGTAATAAAAGTTTAGCTCAATCTAAACATAGTTTTGTATAAAATAAAGTAAGTCTTTATAGAATAGTAGTTTACGGTCCTTTTCAAACAATACTTGTTTTCCCCGGGTTAATTGCCCTTTCACAGAGGTCTCTTTAAAATATAGGCAATAAATTAATGGAGAGGTTTCCCCAAAGAGTGGGTTGACTGAGCCAGCCCTGTCGAGCTCTGGTAATCACAATCTAAACTTCATATTGCTGGGTTCAGACATTGCTCGCAGAGTACTCACCAAGTAGATGTTATTGGCCGATTGAAGTGAATAGTACAGGTGTACAATAAAGGGGCTTTTACTCAATGCCAGGGCGTCTCTCTCCGCCTGCACTTGCTGGACCATGTTCTTATTGATCATGTCTGCCTTCTTCACCACCTGAATAAAGTATTTTTTTTTTTTTTTTTTTAAAAAGGAAAAATATATACAGGAGTATTAGAGGACTGGAAGGATTCCCGTAGCTACAGGTCTTAACTTAGATCTGCTAAAGTCTGCCATTTTGAGAACTGCCCTCCCGCAGACTGCAGTTTGCCGATATCAGTAGTCCCCCTGACGAAGCCTCATGGGTAACTAGCACTGTGCGGCGAAACCCGTGTTGTAGACAAATTCATCACATGGCCGTAGTCAAGACGCCAGATAGCTGAACCACTCAGTGCACTGCCTTAAAATTCAACCTGTATTTGCCATATTGGTTGTCCCTGAATATCTGCCTATGGATGGTGGGGATTATAGTCCTGTATAAAACCAGAGCCAGGCCGAGGGCTCTGCTTCATGTGAGTTGACTCCCAAGGGCGGCGAGTCGCACATTTGTTTTTTGCCTTGTGATGAAGTAATGACCCAAAGTGTAACAGAAGATTCAGCTATACAGGTTGAGTATCTCTTATCTAGAAATCCGTTATTCTACATCTTTTCGAATTTTGCCACAAGTTTTCCCACACATGCCTGTCAGAATGGAAGCACGCACCGTATATTTAGTGTCCTGCCCCTTAAGCTGTGATATAGCCTTTCCATACATGTTCTGATTCCCCCACACCCACAAAGAGTAATACAATGGCACGTGTGCAGAGCTGACACGCCAACGGCAGGTTCCCAACAATGCCTCACATCACAGCTACACCACACACACACACCCCATTCCAGATCGGGGCGTGCGTGTCAATTATACAGACGAGAATATGCTGGTTCGATGTAATGAGCATAATAAAAATGACACCCTTCATTTTTAAACAATCACAATGATGACTGTGCACATCAGCCTGCAACCACTAGAGTGCAGCAGACAATGCCATTATAACCCAATGAAGCATGTCTAGACATCACTCTACAATGAGATTATTTTCAAATAGATTTGAAAAAACACATTCCTAAATATGGACATCACGTAAGATTACTTTTCAAAAGAGCAAAAACAATCCATCTAGATCTCCAAGGTGTGCTTCTTGCTTCACAAAGAAAAGACTCGAAAACTCAAAGGCATCATCACCTCTACTGAAGTAATAACTAACTAAATCGAGAATTTCCAGTAGGACAGTATAGTTAACAGACCATTAAAAAGCCAAAAGTACCGGTAAGTGCAGACAGTGCACCCCTCGTAACGGGCTGTAAGATGTGCAATTGAGAACACTTGCAGCTGTTCTCAATTGGGCAGATATGTACATACAGAGGGCTAAACGAATGCCAGCAGGAAGGAAGTCATGGCTCTCAGTATTTTCCTGCTGGCACCTAACTAGAATTTTATACAGAGCATCATGGGAACAGTGATTCATTATAATTAAACAGGGACCACTATATAACAACTTCAAGTGACTTGCAGATATCTACCAGAGAAAAAAAAAAAGAATAGGGAGCTGATCTATGCCAATTAGTTAAAAATATTATTGTAGCTAGAACTGCAGCAAAATAAAAAATAAAAATAAACATATACTTAAACAAAAAAAGATTGCATCAAGTGTGGACATTTTATTATATAGAAATTATTTAATGATAGAATATGAATAAAGAACCTTATTGAGCCTGAACCTGATTGTCACAGGGCAGACATGTTGTGTCAGGAAAATCTGATCTCAGCTATCCAAGATTATATTAAGTAGAACTCCTGGAAATCCTTTAGCATTTTAAACTTTGTAATCCAGAAAGAGGAAGCGCCCCACCAAAACATTAGTTAAGCTGCCCTACGCGTTTCATGTCACACTGACACTTATGGGCTCATGACGGTCAGTGCATCATGAAACGCATAAGGTGGGTTTTAATAATGCTGTTGAGGATTATTAGCTTTAATACAATGCTTCCAGTGACTCTGGAGTGATTTTACTGCACAGATAAATTGTTTTTAACTTGTTTCAGTACGATGATTCAATTCTATAATTCGAAATATGCTATTCATAGAGTGCGCTGTATAAGATACTTGATTTGTATTCTTTCATTAAACCATTCCCATTTTAAAATGCATAAGCTTCATGAACTTTTTCAATTAAACATTAATTTGCAACTGTTGTCCTTCAAGGTGAATAAAGATCTGATCCAATAATTTAAAATATCTACACTTATTCTTAATTCAATCTGTTATTTTTTTTGCTTACAACAAATGTATTTATTACTTATTTATTATTGATACAGATCACATGCATCGGATGCAGTGGTGAAACTTGGTTTTGTGCTTCCCTAGGCAGTCTACATTCAGGCACCCACCCCCACCCACATTGCATACCCAGGACATGCCCCATCACCCATATTGCAAACACATTAAATGACCTATCACACGCCCCAGGACAGTGCTGTGCGTTCCCGGGTGTCTAGTGGCAGGCAGCATGGTGTCTGTGCACTGCCCAGGTGCAGAGACAACCTACTATGTCGCCTGGGCAGCACACAGACACCATAGTGCCTGCTCGCAGCGGTTTTTTTGCCACCCCCCGCCAGGCTGACAGTAAGTGCCACCCTAGGCATTTGCCTTGTCTGCTTCACACTAAATACTGCTCTGATCGGATGACTCCTGTTTGTCTAAGAGAGCCATCAGCATGTAAACCACACAACCCATTATCATGACAGCACACTGAATACTAGAAAGTGCTTGTTTTTAACAGGGGAAGGCACAATTGTGAATGTATGGTTATACACTTAAAATGAAATAAAAAAATAAAAATACAGCCAAGAGGTCATAAATGCCATTCATCCCTCCCCCCAAAAAATATTCATCTTTCAATGGGAAATGTGCAATGTGCATTTCATGCTTCAAAGTGATGTCATGCTACAAGGTGATGTCACCACATGCACACAAAAACTCTCTCTTAATTTAGGATTTTTATGGCAATCCTGCTAACACTATGTATCCAGATCAGTTCAGTGATCTTTTCTGAGAGACTGGTGTGATTGCAACACTGTACTTTGTTCCAGTGTGTGTATTGGGGATGGCTGGTAGTAACTCACCTTGACAGCATACAGCCTGCTGCTGTTGTTGTTTTGCTTGCGGGCCAGATACACCTTACCGAAAGCCCCGCGGCTAATGGGCTTCACAATAGCAAAGTCCTCAATAGAAGGAGGGTGCGGGACCGGGACCTTCTTCTCCCCGCAAGCAGACGTGTCTCCCATCTCGGCTGCGTCTGTCAATCCCATTCCCCCCCCCCAGGCAGTCAGCAGTGTTATCCGCAGCACCGCGCCAGTTTGGTTTGAACACAGGCCACTCCTCAGGCCCGAGTCATGGAGGCCCCTGACCAATACGGTGTGCTGCTGGCGACAGATGTGACGTCATGAAGCCTTGAACCACGAATCGAACGCAGGACAGAATGCAAACAAACCAGAGAAAGAGAGAGAGAGAGAGAGAGAGAGAGGGCAACGATTCAGCCAATCAGCTCCGGGACTGGCTTGATGAGGGCGGGCACTCGGTGTTACCCACGCCCTACACAAGTCTCCATGTTTAATAAGGGCAACTGTATGACACAACCACTATGAGTACTAAAGGCAAACATTGTATAATGACCATATTTATTGTCAGGAAACCCCAAATGGGGTGGAGCTATCTACCTTTATTAAATACAATTAGGGGACATTTTGTTATTACAGATGCGAATGTCGCAATCCTGTGTAAGGCTTTGACAGATGGCTAGAGAAGAGCACTTTTTGTGGGTTGGACTGAAACGAATAATTATACCACCGTTTTTTTTAAGGGAGTTTAATACTACTTAACCCCTTCATGACCGGACCATTTTTGGAATGTTGTGCGTTAGTGGCTGTTCCGACACTTCTGAGGTGTTCGTGTTTAGCTTTCATTTTCTTATTTGTCATTTGTTGTACCCACACAAATTATATATTTGGGGATTTTTTTCAGGTCAAAGAGGGCATTTTTGATGCCATTATTTTGTTCATATCATGTATTGTATTATGAAAAAAAAATTGTAACATATGGTAAAAATGAAAAAAAAAAAAAAACACTTTTCCTGACTTTTATTTGTAAAATATTTTACTAAGCTCCAAATGCTAATGGGAAAACATAAATAGATTCTAATATTGGTCCTGAGTTTAGAAAAACCCAATGTTTATATGTTCTTATGCTTTTTTTGCACGTTATAGTTTAATAAATACAAGTAGCACATAGCTGTTTCAAAAACATTCGTTTTTAAATTAGTGTTAGTGACATTATAACACCAATATCTGTCATGAACCCCGAATAACCCCCCACATGTACACATTTTTATAAAGTAGACATCCCGGGGTATTCAACTTGGGGTATTTTGACACTTTTCATTCAGTCATTTTACCACCAATCTTTGACAAGTTCTGGCATAGTAATTTTGTGTGTGTTTTATTTCCACTCACTTTGAGCTTTAGGTATGAATTTAAAGGGGTTGTCCTATATTATTGCCAAACAAAACCCCAATATATGTTCAGCAGCTTCCCCTGAGTATAGCGCTACCCCACATGTATAGGTTTGCTAGGGTTATGTGGCATGTACAGGGCCACATTTAGGTTACGGTCATTGCAGCTTTATGATGTGTATTTTTTATGTAATGCATGCAGACTACATTTCATATCATGCTCAGCCAGCCAAAAGCTACCGTAGCATCATAGGAAAGTAGTCTGTAGTAGGAAACACAGAGTGTTGCTACCCTGCGGCTGCATGGATCATATATCCAGCTGCTGGGGCCAATGCAAAGCACTGGCCTGACTAGCAGTCTTTTTATTTTTTGAACATAAAATATCCCTAGAGGACCACAGACAGTGCTGTATTTACCGTGAGGCATCCTAGGCACTGAAAAAAAAACAAAACAAAAAAAAACACTCGGCCCTTTAAAAAAAAAAAGACCGCGCTTGCAGGCAGAGACTGAGGTGAGAGTCGGAAGATCCCCCCTCACCATCGCTCTGCCTGCCAGGCTGCACGGGGAGCCGAACAGGCAGCACAGAGAAACCTCCGTGCTGCCTGTTCGGCTCCCCGTGCAGTGTGCCGACACGGAAGTGCCGACAGTCACGTGGCGGGCGCGCTGACGTCATACGCGCGCCCGGTCACGTGACCTGTCGGCACAATCGCCGGGAAGCTGAACAGGCAGCATGGAGGGACCATGCTGCCTGCCTGCCAGGGAAAGGTAAGTGCTGATGGGAGACTGTGTGTGTGTGTGTGACTGAGTGTGATGGGAGTCAGAGTGTGTGTGATGGGAGACAGTGTGTGTGACTGAGTGTGATGGGAGTCAGAGTGTGTGTGATGGGAGACAGTGTGTGTGATGGGAGTCAGAGTTTGTGTGATGGGAGTCGGAGTGTGTGACTGAGTGTGATGGGAGTAGGAGTGTGTGTGATGGGAGACAGTGTGTATGTGACTGAGTGTGATGGGAGTCAGAGTGTGTGACTGAGTGTGATGGGAGTCAGAGTGTGTGTGATGGGAGTCAGAGTGTGACTGAGTGTGATGGGAGTCAGAGTGTGTGTGATGGGAGTCAGAGTGTGTGTGATGGGAGACAGTGTGTGTGACTGAGTGTGATGGGAGTCAGAGTGTGTGACTGAGTGTGATGGGAGTAGGAGTGTGTGTGATGGGAGACAGTGTGTATGTGACTGAGTGTGATGGGAGTCAGAGTGTGTGACTGAGTGTGATGGGAGTCAGAGTGTGTGTGATGGGAGTCAGAGTGTGACTGAGTGTGATGGGAGTCAGAGTGTGTGTGATGGGAGTCAGAGTGTGTGTGATGGGAGACAGTGTGTGTGACTGAGTGTGATGGGAGTCAGAGTGTGTGTGATGGGAGACAGTGTGTGTGACTGAGTGTGATGGGAGTCAGAGTGTGTATGATGGGAGACAGTGTGTGTGACTGAGTGTGATGGGAGTACGAGTGTGAGTGATGGGAGACAGTGTGTGTGACTGAGTGTGATGGGAGTCAGAGTGTGTGACTGAGTGTGATGGGAGTCAGAGTGTGACTGAGTGTGATGGGAGTCAGAGTGTGTGTGATGGGAGACAGTGTGTGTGACTGAGTGTGATGGGAGTCAGAGTGTGTGACTGAGTGTGATGGGAGTCAGAGTGTGTGATGGGAGACAGTGTGTGTGACTGAGTGTGATGGCAGTCAGAGTGTGTGTGATGGGAGACAGTGTGTGTGACTGAGTGTGATGGCAGTCAGAGTGTGTGTGATGGGAGACTGTGTGTGACTGAGTGTGATGGGAGTCGCAGTGTGTGTGATGGGAGTCAGAGTGTGTGTGATGGGAGACAGTGTGTGTGACTGAGTGTGATGGGAGTCAGAGTGTGTGACTGAGTGTGATGGGAGTCAGAGTGTGTGTGATGGGAGACAGTGTGTGTGACTGAGTGTGATGGGAGTCAGAGTGTGTGTGATGGGAGTAGGAGTGTGTGACTGAGTGTGATGGGAGTACGAGTGTGTGTGATGGGAGACAGTGTGTGTGACTGAGTGTGATGGGAGTCAGAGTGTGTGACTGAGTGTGATGGGAGTCAGAGTGTGTGTGATGGGAGACAGTGTGTGTGACTGAGTGTGATTGAGTGTGACTGAGTGTGATGGGAGTCAGAGTGTGTGTGATGGGAGACAGTGTGTGTGACTGAGTGTGATGGGAGTCAGAGTGTGTGACTGAGTGTGATGGGAGTCAGAGTGTGTGTGATGGGAGTCAGAGTGTGTGTGATGGGAGACAGTGTGTGTGACTGAGTGTGATGGCAGTCAGAGTGTGTGTGATGGGAGACAGTGTGTATGACTGAGTGTGATGGCAGTCAGAGTGTGTGTGATGGGAGACTGTGTGTGACTGAGTGTGATGGGAGTCGGAGTGTGTGTGATGGGAGACAGTGTGTGTGACTGAGTGTGATGGGAGTCAGAGTGTGTGACTGAGTGTGATGGGAGTCAGAGTGTGTGTGATGGGAGACAGTGTGTGTGACTGAGTGTGATGGGAGTCTGAGTGTGTGTGATGGGAGTAGGAGTGTGTGACTGAGTGTGATGGGAGTAGGAGTGTGTGTGTTGGGAGACAGTGTGTGTGTGACTGAGTGTGATGGGAGTCAGAGTGTGTGTGATTGGAGTCGGAGTGTGTGACTGAGTGTGATGGGAGTGTGTGTGTGATGGGAGTATGAGCTTGATGTGAGTCTGAATGATGGGGCATGTCTTAGGTGTGTAACGTGGGTGAGCAGCTTGGGTAGGGGGGTGCCCGGATTTTGTCTGCCTAGGGCAGCACAAAATCAAGATACACCACTGACCACAGACAGATTTAACATGTCACTGGTCCTCTACGGAATAACTTCTTATTTTTATATAATGTATTATAATTTATTTCATTAATTTTATTTCAGTTTTTTTTTAATTATTTAACTCTAAACTTAACCTTAGGGTTAGTACAAACCCTAATTCTAACTCTAGGATTAGGGTTTTGATGAACTCTAACCCTAACCCAAGGGGGTTAAAAAATTATTACAAAATCCTTGGGGGGGACTTAAAGTGCTTGGGGGTACCAGGGGGATACTTGCAGCACTATAAACATCCGGACGCTGTGATCGGCTGTCACAGTGCCCGGATGTTTCGGGGGGGGGGGGGGGGGGCCTCAATGGACATGGCTGAAGTGTCTTGGTATCGAGACACTTAGCCATGTCATTTTTATTGCGATCACGGTATGCCAGCGCACATACCACGATTGGATCTGCATGACCATCCTGGACCGTCATCGGTCACCAAGAGAGTTTTCCCCCCTGACTGTCCAGGACCGTCATCAGTCATGAAGGGGTTAATGTGGGTGGACAGGTTATTTAATATTTACACTAATAATTATTCTACATTTTCTATGAGGGAGTTTGTGAGAATTACAACTCCTGTTTAGGTCACTGAGAGCAAAGATATACAAAAATAATGTTTCGGCTGTATTTATAGTATGTAATACGCATATTTCATGCAGGTTCAATCCAAATTGCAATAGAAACATAGATGTCTACTCAGTTTGCACTGATCCATTATGAACTGATTCCGCTGCTTCAGCGCTGATCTGTCAGCGTCAAATACTAACCATTGTAATAAAATAACCCCTCTTACTCTAAAAGTACCCCCTTAACCTCATACTAACCCAGATCCCTAATACTAAGGCTAAAACTAATACCCTAACCCTAAATGAGCCTTTAACCCCTTCTCGCCTGTAGGCAGTGGCGTAGCGTGGGTTGTCAGCACCCGGGGCAAGGCAAGTAATTTGCGCCCCCTAACCCGTGGATTTTAGCACTCGAGTCTCTTCTACTAGATTAGTTAAAGAAACCCTTACCCCCCAAGCACATGTATTGTTTGTTATGAAAATACTTATGTAATTAAAGTAAAATGCATCTAAATACAAGTTTATTTTCCAACACTTTATTGAGTGCGAACATGCATTACACACATTCTCCACATTTTCAGCAGGTCTATGAATACAAATATACACATGTAGTAACCTAGCATGGGCCATGCTATTATATGTCGTCTCACAACCATCGTAAACGACAAACAATATCAAGAACAAAAACTAAACATCAAAATGGAACCATACCCTGGAGATGATCCAAGACTGGGCTAGATGGAGCCAACTTCCTCAATCCTGTACCTCTAATGTTACCCCCCCCCCCCCCCCCCCCACACACACACACACATATGCCATAATTGTTGTGCCATTCAGATGCCAGTAATATTGTAACTTTCGGATGCCAGTAATATTGTGCCAGTCAGAGCCCAGTAATATTGTGCCAGTCAGAGCCTAGTAATATTGTGCCAGTCAGATGCCTGCAATATTGTGCCAGTCAGATGCCTGCAATATTGTGCCAGTCAGAGCCCAGTAATAATGTGCCAGTCAGATACCAGTAATATTGTGCCAGTCAGATACCAATAATATTGTGCCAGTCAGATACCAGGAATATTGTGCCTGTCAGAGCCCAGGAATATTGTGCCTGTCAGAGCCCAGGAATATGGTGCCTGTCAGATGCCTGTAATATTATGCCAGTCAGATGCCTGTAATAGTGTGCAGTCAGAGGCCAGGAATATTGTGCCAGTCAGATGCCTGTAATATTGTGCCAGTCAGATGCCTGTAATATTATGCCAGTCAGATGCTTGTAATAGTGTGCCAGTCAGAGGCCAGGAATATTGTGCCAGTCAGAGGCCTGTAATATTGTGCCAGTCAGATGCCTGTAATATTATGCCAGTCAGATGCCTGTAATATTGTGCCAGTCAGAGCCCAGTAATATAGTGCCAGCCAGATGCCTGTAATATTATGCCAGCCAGATGCCCAGTATTATTGTGCCAGCCAGATGCCCAGTAATATAGTGCCAGTCAGATGCCCAGTATTATTGTGCCAGTCAGATGCCCAGTATTATTGTGCCAGCCAGATGCCCAGTAATATAGTGCCAGTCAGATGCCCAGTATTATTGTGCCAGTCAGATGCCCAGTATTATTGTGCCAGCCAGATGCCCAGTAATATAGTGCCAGTCAGATGCCCAGTAATATAGTGCCAATCAGATGCCAAGTAATATAGTGCCAATCAGATACCCAGTAATATAGTGCCAATCAGATGCCCAGTAATATAGTGCCAATCAGATGCCAAGTAATATAGTGCCAATCAGATGCCCAGTAATATTGTGCCAATCAGATACCCAGTAATATAGTGCCATTCAGATACCCAGTAATATAGTGCCAATCAGATACCCAGTAATATTGTGCCAATCAGATACCCAGTAATATAGTGCCAATCAGATACCCAGTAATATTGTGCCAATCAGATACCCAGTAATATAGTGCCAATCAGATACCCATTAATATTGTGCCAATCAGATGCCCAGTAATATAGTGCCAGTCAGATACCAGGAATATTGTGCCAGCCAGCCCCCCCCCCCCCCCCCGTACTTACATGAAGCGGCTCCGTGTCCCCCGCCGGATGTCTCCTCCGTGCAGTCTTCCCTCTTGCACGGAGGAGGGAAGCAGACACCGGATGTGACGCGACGTCATCCGACGTCAGTTTTTTTTTTTTTTTCCGGCCGGAAAAAAGCGTTCACAAGCGCAATGTGCTGTGAACGCGGCAGCAGGGGCTGGGGGCCCACGGGACAGCTGCCTTGGGGCCCCCCAGGAGTAAATGGGCCCAGGGCAGCTGCCCCGTTTGCCCCGCGTTAAAGACGGCCCTGGCGGCCACGCGGCCGCATAGGGCTAGTGCGCCCCCCCAGATATTGCGCCCGGCCCCCCCTGCACCCCCCACGCTACGCCACTGCCTGTAGGACGTTCCATGCTGTCCTACTTTTTAGTGCCAAGATACTAGTAGGACAGCATGGAATGTCCTACTTTAAACAGCTCATCGCGACCCCCCGCGATGAGCTGTGTGCGGACCCCGCTGCAGGGACTTGAGTAGCCTCACTCTGACACAGAAAATGGAGCCGATGCTCAAAGTGCATTATCTTCCACCTTGAACGTCAGTTGCCAGCGCTCTGAGCATTTTTCTAGTTTACCTAAAACAGTTGCCATTCGGCTAATCCCTACAGGAACATCAACCCTGTTGCAAATGCTTGTATGATCAGCAAGAAGACATATATCTTGCCTTAAAACCTGATGCTGTTCTACCAAAAAGTCTGGGAACTCAGAAGCTTCCCTTTGGATGAGCGCAGGAACTCTGATGGTCCCACTGAGTGGGCTGTACATGAGTGCGATGGGTCAATGTGTGATTTGAGTGAATTGTGTGCGATTACTGACCTCACAAATGCAACCTCCTGCTGCAATAATGATGTTAGACCTCCAAAAAGTAGGGTGTGAAACAAATGCAAAACAACTATTACACTGAGCCAAGTCTGTCATTTTAATGATTTAAACCAAACATCTTAGTTTTTGTTATTTTCCATTTCTTGTATTACCTCTGACTACCTCCAGAATATCTCAAAGAATACTTAAAATATATTAATTACATGCAACTCTGCTAACACAATGTGTAAATCATTTTTATTTCTTTATATTAACAGTCTAAGGAACATTTGTCGATAAAGTACCTTTAATTATACCATTTCAATGAGTGTACAAGTGCTTAGCCATAATTGCTGATGCCATGATATGATGTAAGATTAAACTTAGCCAAATGAACATGTAAATGAAATAGAACATATTTAATCAATTAACTTTAAATAAAGAAGAGTATTTAGTTTATCTTGAGACAAGCTGTCTTTGTGTGCTGTCTTTGTTCCTAAATACATTCTTAGAAATTCTCTTTAAGTAGTGGTTGTATGGCACATCACTTAATCTTGTAAAGTAAATAGTAGAGCCATTCATAGCTTGGAATTTAATTGAATAAGTGTGCAGTGCACAGAACTTTATCATTATATTGTTACCAAAAATCACCTTCATTGTCTCCAAAATGTGCATTGTAAAATTCTGTTATCTTGCATAAATAATATAAAAACCACTAAGTTAAGAAAACAAATCTACCAATTTTACAGGCTTGGATGCTTACTGAAGTGACCAGCCACTGAAATAGTGTTGCCATAGGATAAAAATGCGTTAAATATTGTTAAGGCAGACTTACACATCTACTATTGAAAATATGTTAATTTGCATATCAGGCCACAGGTGATGTCATAAACAGGAGACACCACAGACAAATTTAAAAAATATGTTTCTCTAATTTTATGCATTTGTAATGTCTAGATCAGGGGCGTCCAACATGCGGCCCAGTGTGGCTTGCATGACCTCTGCAGCGGTAGTCGCACACCCAATTGCTGACTGCACCGGAAGGAGCGTCGGGGCACAAAGTCCCCCGCACGGAGCTCCTCAGAATATAGTGCGCATAACTCCTCCTTTACCCTGGGCTGAAGTCAGAGGGAGGGGAGAAGCGCACCAGCAAAAGCATGCAATGAATATCGGAGGAGGGGTCTGAAGCTTTCAGCCCTGTTTAAAAAAAAAAAAAAACTGTATGGTTGGGCAGGTTGTGTGTGTGCAAGTGTGACTGTGTAAGTGTGACTCGTCTGTGTAAGTTTGACTGTATATAAGTGTGTCTCTCTAAATTTTGACTGTAAGTGTGACTGTCTCTATTTTATGTGTGGCCTTATGTGTATTTGTGTAAATGTGCCTGTGTGTGTAAGGGGCCCACTGTTGAAAAAACGTGGACACCCCTATTCTAGATAATGTCTCTTAATATTTAGCTTCACAGAGACCACATAAGTCCCACATGATATTATGCTACAGGGAAAAAGCAATAACAGATCGATTTTGTTGCTTGCCCTAAAATGAGGCATCTTTTGTCTGCTGTGTCCTAAAGCCGCATATTATAATATGAGGCCTATCACTTGAGTATTATGTATTGTTAAAATATTTTATATAAAAATGATTTATACCATGTTAGTAAAACAGGCCTCACAACTGTCCCCTGTATGCAGGATAGTCCCAATTTGTGATTACAATCCTGTGGCACCAATTTCTCTGGTGTCAATGCATGTGCAGTAACACCGACACTGGAGTTGGAAATTATGGGAAATGACATATTTCCCATTGAAAATAGCATATTTGCATTTCAAACCAGACTGTGCTCTCTCTGGTTTAGGACATCAACTGATACATGATACAGAAAATACACACTTAGGTGATGGAATTATTTTTTGCGACATAAGACATTCTAGTGTTTCCCAATCTTTATTTATATCCATAACACTTGCTATATTTCATGTATTATACACAGAGTGCAGCCTAATTTTTCACACAATACAGCTCTCACCGGAGCATTTTTTTGTATCAATTCTACCCAATATTAGTACAATAATAATATAAGCAGGACAATCCTGCCTGGTACTACCTTTCGCCCTTACAAATAGACAACTAAGTCTGTAAGCCATGATACTGGCCATGTAATCAAATCTAACACTATCTTGTCCCTCGCTCCCCTAAATTCATGGAATATTCTGAATATTCCATTTCCTGTATGCAGAAGGAGGCGGCGGATGTGACGCAACCGCCCCGGAAGTTCACAGGATCTCGGTTATCCGGGTCACCTTTGTTACATCACACCGGTTCGCTTCCTTTCTCAAGCCAACTTAGCGGGCGGCCTCGGCTCCTCCGGAGTACAGACGACATGTTTTCGCTGAGTAGCACGGTGCAGCCGCAGGTAACACGGGCCGGGGCGGAATGGCGGACATTGCGTGCGTCTGACAGTGACAGGACAGCCTCACGCCGCTTAGTCATACCCGATCAGACAGCATGGCACCTTACTGACAGTTAATGACTACATAAAGCAGTGAGGGTTAACCTGCGGCAATACAAAAGTACTTATGGAGTACACTGCCCATGATGCCCAGCCAGCCATTCGGAGCTGTAATACCAGTGTTAGCCGTCACTGGTTTAAAGTGACATCATGTTCCCACAAACTGTTGCACTGAGTGACAAAGCATTAGTCTGAGAAGCTCCTAAAACTCCTATAAAACTTTATCCACCTCATGACGTTACTCATGTAGTTTAGGTTGGTTTTCTGCTGTGCTAATGGCGTGAGCTGATTATTTACAGCACCTATACATTGTTTTTACTGTGACTGTAGAGAGTAAAACATGATTGAAACAAATACATACATTAGGATAAAAGTGTGTTTTAAATGTCTGTGGTGTCTCATGATTATGACATAGCCCGTGGCCTTATATTAAAATTAATCATTACCATTGAATATCAAGCCACAGGTGATGTAGAAACCATTTAAACACATTTTCTCCTAATTTAACCATTTGCTTGCAATTTTTCCAACAATATATAATTTTTTTTATTCTCTATTTTTCCACTAAAACAATATTCAGGTCACTTTTTAGGTAAGATTCAGAGTGATGTAGGCTAATAATACAATATGGCAAAATTACACATTTGCATAAGTAGGGAAAAGATTTTTCTGACTGCATTCTTTTATGTTTACATCACGGCTTGTTGATGCCACAAACAACTGTTAAACTATTTTTAAATTTGTTTATAAAAAATTTCCACATAAGACTTGATGAACTTGTATTGTGAACATTCATAATCAATAATAGCTGTATGTTCTTTTATTTTTAATATCATACATCATATTAACACATTGCACTGGATGTATATTCTGTGCGTGGTATAGCTGGTTGCGAGCACAATAAAATGTTTTAAATAATTTGTGTGCACCTTGTACAAATTATCCTACACCACACTAACTGGTTATTCAATATGTCACTTGAAACACTCTCCTTGTATCTCCTTTTCTGAGCTTCTAGGTCAACAAAGTATCATTTCCCTTTCAAACGTCACATTGATGAAATTGTTCAAACGATTTATGCAAAATATTGTTTGGTTCTTTAAAAGGAAGCAACAGACATCATACTAAATTTGATGCATTTAGGGATGTTTAAAAGAATACATTTTACAGGTTTTTCTTGCATTCAACTGTATTCAGGAAATCCATGGTTTTTTAATGTTTCTGGTCTTACTGTGTTTACATTTGTTTATATTGCAAGTGGATCAGTGCAAGGGAACTGTGCATATGCAATAAGTACATCCAGAAGTTGGGAATGGTCTCCCTGTTTGTTTGTTTTTCTGACAGCAGTGATGTGGACGTCACTGACATCCTGGCCATGGGCATCCCACACTGGAGATGTCATGGTGGGCTTGATCGGTCCCAGGAAAAAGCCAGCAAAACTGTAACCAATAAATGCATATTAAAGCACTGCATGACAAATCTCAGGAGCCCATCGCTCCTAAAACTACCACAGCTGACTCCTACCTTTCTTTTTATTGTTTTACATAAAACTCTTGATGTGGTTTTTTTCTCTGGCTCCTAAGAATGAAAAGGCTGGTTCTTAAACCCTAAAAATTCTGTGTTAAAAATTAAGTTTCAACATTTGCTTAGTTTTTGTTTTGTCAGACATTTTTTAAACCATGTTCTAATATGTGCTATAGTCTGCATTGTGCCCTTGAGCATATTGGACCCGTCAATTTTTTGTTAAACTCGAAGATTGTTTATTTGTTAGTTTGTGTATAGGACTCGTTCTCGAATATCTTGTATGTGGAAAGCAGTCTCATTTAATGAGAGCAGGATCAAGGAAGGTCAATGGTTTCCAACTAGCCTTTACTACACTGCCATCCAAGAGTAACTGGTGTTTCTATCCGCAACCCGGCCTGTTAATGAAATAAACAGAAATTAATTATTTTTGTGTATGCAAACTGTGTACGTATTTGCGCTGATGAGATTCTGATGCTGTATTACTGGAGAACTCGCACTCAAATTTACCAAACCTGATGTTTTTATCGTTGTCTTTGCCTCTTTTCTGGTTCCTAAACCAAATACTCAAACATGTTTAGGAGCCATAGTTTCCTGGCTGCCTATTTTGTCATATCTGAACTGTGTACATGGAGAGGAATGGCTCCTTAGCACACTTCCCCTTGAATTAATCTCACCATGCAACCCTGTAATCCTAGCAGATTTAAAAACACCAAATTACCAGGTCCATTATAACCAAATATATGTAATGTATGTAAATGGTGACCAAATATAACCATAACTTTACTTTTCACCAAACCTAACCGATGCACCTTGAGTTAATCTGTACACAAGGAAAACACCATCATTTTTGAACCCAAAATAAGGTTCTGTAAAGAATGACTGCCATGAAACATGGCAAAAACTTTTAATTACATGATATTTATATTTAATTTAGCTACAAATACTGGTCTTCTAAAACCTGGAGTAGCTAACATGTCCTCCCAAATGCCACAATAGTTTTGGTGTGAAACCTGACCAGCTTGTGAGAGATTTTTTTTTATGTCAGACATATATGTATGATTGATCTAAAAATAAATAATTGTGTTTCTGAATTTGTCACACTTGTCTGCAATTGTGTATCCACGGGCACATGTTTACAGAATATCTTAAGTCAGGGCTCGACAAACCCCGGGCGCCAGGTCGCCATGGCGACCCGGAAATCAGACCTGGCGCCCAGGTATCGTGAGCCCCGCGAGGTGTCCTTAGCAATGGGATTGGGTTTTTTTTTTTCTATTTCAGCAGCGGTGCGCGAGGGAGCAGAGTGAGTGCACCGGCTGCACAGACTTCCTGCTCCGCCCCCTCGCGCACCGCGTTCTAGCGCTGATCCAGTACTGGGGAGCATAGCAGGGAAGCTGCTCTGAGCCACCGGGCTGCAATGGAAACCGCGCCCCCCCCTCTCTGCATTGAGGTGTAATCGCAGGGAGGGGGGACACTGATAGGTGAACTTTTTTTTTTTTTTTTTTTTTTTAAAAAACGACAACCAAAAAAAACAAAACCTGCTGTCTTGTGTATGTCTGCGTGGATGTGTTTGTGTGTATATACGTGTGTGTGCCTGGATGTGTTTGTGTGTGTGCCTGGATGTGTTTGTGTGTGTGTATATGTGTGTGCCTGGATGTGTTTGTGTGTATATGTGTGTGCCTGGATGTGTTTGTGTATATGTGTGTGCCTGGATGTGTTTGTGTATATGTGTGTGTGCCTGGATGTGTTTGTGTATATGTGTGTGTGTGACTGGATGTGTTTGTGTGTATGTATGTGTCTGACTGGATGTGTTTGTGTGTATGTATGTGTCTGACTGGATGTGTTTGTGTGTGTGTATGTATGTGTCTGACTGGATGTGTTTGTGTGTGTGTATGTATGTATCTGACTGGATGTGTTTTGTGTGTGTGTGTATATATGTGTCTGACTGGATGTGTTTTGTGTGTGTGTGTATATATGTGTCTGACTGGATGTGTTTGTGTGTATGTATATATGTGTCTGACTGGATGTGTTTGTGTGTATGTATATATGTGTCTGACCGGATGTGTTTGTGTGTATGTATATATGTGTCTGACCGGATGTGTTTGTGTGTATGTATATATGTGTCTGACTGGATGTGTTTGTGTGTATATATGTGTCTGACCGGATGTGTTTGTGTGTATGTATATATGTGTCTGACTGGATGTGTTTGTGTGTATGTATATATGTGTCTGACAGGATGTGTTTGTGTGTGTGTATGTATATATGTGTCTGACTGGATGTTTGGGTGGGGGGGTGTTTTGCGTTCAGAAGTGGAGGGTGCACGGAGAGGACTTTCACCCTAGTCCTCCAAATCAGAATAAAGGATCCTTTATTCTGTATGTATATGTGACAGACTATCTGACTGCGTGTGTTTGTGTTTATGTGCCGTTGTCTGGCTCCTAGATTTTTTAGCTGGCTCCTAAAACTCAGATAAATTTGTCAAGCCCTGTCTTAAGTACCTGATGACTCCCAGGGCCTTTTTACCTTGGGAAGACAGGATTTGCCTACCCAGAGAAGATTCAACTCTGGAAGGAACAGGGTGCAGATTAAAGGTTATTTAAAACATATTTTTATGTGATATTCAGCAATATTTAAAATAAAATCAGAGAAGGACTAATAAAAAGTTTGAAGGCAGATAGTTTTGTTTGTGTGCACACAGTTCTGGATTAGTCAATAAGAATTATTTACAGAAGGTTTATAAGAAGACTGACCTGTATGCAATATTTCTGGATGAGAACATTTTTCTCAATAAACACATTCATTTTGTTTTACATTTCAATATAGCCAGATTGTATTTTACATGTCTGGCTTCTGGCTAGTACTGTCACACTAGTGTGTTTAGTCATTTATAGGGACTAAATCGCCCTAACTGCGTATGTAGTGTGAATGCTATACAGAAATTGTCAGAAATGGTCTGTACAGTGTTTTTACAGAATTGCATGTGAATGTATAAATAAAAAAATTAACTAACGCAGGGCTTGACATTGCTGGCTCCTAATTTTTTGGATTGTTTTACATAGAAGCCTATGGAAATACCATGCCCCTGGCTCCCGAATTGGTCTGTTTGGTTCCTAAGGTCTCCAAACATTTGTCAAGCCCAAAACTAACATGTGGTGGTATGTTCATGACATCACCATGATTTTGTATGCAAATTACACATGTCTCAAATGTCTACATATTAAGCCACAGATTATTTCATAAATCTATTTTTTTTTTTTTTTTTATTCATTTCCATTTTTGTTCCTCTTTAGTTTCTTTTTAAGTCTGTACATAAAAGTGAAAACAAATAATATAGTAAGACTGGCTAGTTAGCAAGTCTAAAGCTGACCTCTCCACTCTTATGGTTGCTGTTAATGTGTATGTTGCTAACTGTGAGAATGTGATCGTAGTCTGTGATCATGAGCAATTCCTTTCATATTATTTTGAGGACTTTTTTTTTAAGTGTCCCTACCAATAATTCTCCCCTTTCCTCGGATAATGTACCTGAGTGATGCTATATTTATACAGAATGCTTCATTTCTGAGTTTTCTCATGCATTGCATCATATTGGGCAGACGAGAGCTGAAGGCTTCTTATCTGCTGACACATTCTATGTGTCTCTATTAGCAGGCAACGTTGTTAATACAGTGTTATATGGGTTGATATTTGATTGTGTGTGTGTACGTTAGGTATCCGGAGGCACAAATGCATTGAAGCCAAGCTGTTTTTGTGTTGGTTGTGTGTTCGTTTTTTTATAGAATGTTTTCTCTTTTCTGTTTCCTATTGTAGTTATAGTCTCTAAGCAGACACTGGAACATGTTGTGTGCCAAACGGAGGCCTAACCTTTATACCGTTATTAGTGACTTCTGTTTAAACCGCATTACACAATAATCACAGTGACCTTAGAAGGTGCATGCACCTTAATGGATTGTAAAGATACAAGGATAATTTAATTATACATGCAGCCATGAAACCGTTCCTTTTTAAACTAATAACCTGCAGGCTACAAGGGCAGACATGTTTATTCTTCCTGGCACTAGAGAGCAGATTACATTAATTGTCTCCTGGAGTCTGTCAAGTGCAGATTCACAATGCAGATTGTCAATGTTAGAATGGGCTAGTGGGTTCAGCCACTCATACACACCCATCTCTAGTCTTACACTGTATGTGATTGGGATTGTCAATGTTAGAATAGGCTAGTTTGTTCAGCCACTCATACACACCCATCTCTAGTCTTACACTGTATGTGATTGGGATTGTCAATGTTAGAATAGGCTAGTTTGTTCAGCCACTCATACACACCCATCTCTAGTCTTACACTGTATGTGATTGGGATTGTCAATGTTAGAATGAGCTAGTGGGTTCAGCCACTCATACACACCCATCTCTAGTCTTACACTGTATGTGATTGGGATTGTCAATGTTAGAATGGGCTAGTGGGTTCAGCCACTCATACACACCCATCTCTAGTCTCACACTGCATGTGATTGGGATTGTCAATGTTAGAATGGGCTAGTGGGTTCAGCCACTCATACACACCCATCTCTAGTCTCACACTGCATGTGATTGGGATTGTCAATGTTAGAATGGGCTAGTGGGTTCAGCCACTCATACACACCCATCTCTAGTCTTACACTGTATGTGATTGGGATTGTCAATGTTAGAATGGGCTAGTGGGTTCAGCCACTCATACACACCCATCCCTAGTCTTACACTGCATGTGATTGGGATTGTCAATGTTAGAATGGGCTAGTGGGTTCAGCCACTCATACACACCCATCTCTAGTCTTACAATGTATGTGATTCGGAAAAAATAGGGTTTTTTTCTGGGAATTGATATATACAAGTAATATACACTTGTGATCTACTCCAAGCTAATCTTTAGATCTTTATTAAACTCTGTTCTTGAATTGTTGTGTTGATCAAATCATGGGTGTAAGAGGATCTTGTATTCTCAATCGTATTGCTGGAAGCTATCATTTAGGTTGGTTTTAAATAAATTTGTGCACACAGCATTTAAAAAAAAAAAAAATACATTTACAGAAGGGGAAAATAATTTGATTTCTTGACATAATGATCAGATGTTTTCTGACATACACAACTTGCTGGATAAACTGATATATTGTTACGAGTCATGATACTCAATGTAAAGACTATTCTACATATCCATGAATATCATACTTCATGGGATGCAAGTGTCCAAACTGGACAAATCACTTTATTTGATCCTGGTATCAGACTATAACCATGCACAAAATGCTGCCTTTTAGCACCTCTCATAACAAAAATAATCTATTTGGACATGCTGCTTGTATATTTTGCAGTTCTGTATCTGTCTTCAGTTGGCTGATCTCACTTTGGACTGAAGGTTCTGTTCCCAGAGGTGCAGTGTTTTGCCCAAGATAATTATAGTATTTGTGGATGCAGTTGTATTACAGTCACTTTGAGATTACATGTCAGTCAGTCACCATATCGTCATGGGTGTTACAATAGGAGGGAAAATGGCATTTACCCTTTTAAAGCAAATGCCATTTTACCACATACTACCCCCATGTAATACTAAAAAATACATCTTACTTATTTAATAGATGCAGGGATTAAAGTTTGGTACTTTTAAGTTTGATATAAATTCGGTATTTACCGCACAGTATGGTTCTTTGTTTGTGTTAGCCTGGTAAAGCTGCCTGTTGGTAGTATTTCTATTTTATTCCCAAAGCAATGTGTGTAAATTACAATCATATCTTTTCTTGTTTTATTAACAGGTAACTGTCCCTCTGAGCCATCTCATCACTGCATTTCATTCACCCAAAGCCTACTTCCCCAGCTCAGTGGCCATCAAAAATAAAAAGCGTGATGTGAACCTGAACCCAGAATCTCACAACTCAGAGGTAAACATGTTTCTCTTTCCTCTCCTCGCCCCCCCCCCCCTGTCTCGCTCCCCCCCCCTTTCTCGCCCCCCCCCGTCTCGCTCTCCCCCTGCTCTCTTGCTCTCCCCCCTCTCTCGCCCTCCCCCCCCTTCTCTCCCACTCCCCTCTCTCTCTCTTTCCTCTCTTTTTAGTGCTCTTTTAACCATGGTTTCCTTTACGGACTGTTCATGCAAGTACTTGGTTATCTTTATCTCCTGAGCACTCTGTATTACAGCTTTGTTAAACTGTATGTTCAAATACAACCCTGCATCTGCATTACTGAAAGCTACAGCACCCAGAATGCACGAGTGCAGCCTCTTTTTAATAGGAGACACTCAACACAGTAACTGTCAAATCACCATATTCCATTTGCTAATGACCTGGATGTTGTACATTCAGAGACCTGTCCATACAGATCACAATGTATTCTGAGTGAGAAACAGCAATCTTTTAACAGTGGGTTTATTTTTTCCATCAGCCTATTTTCAGTCTCAAAGACCTGGGCCTGTCTGAACTGAGAACCACACAACTGGTAGAGCTTTTTGAGAAGCTTCTCCCTGGAGTTCACACACAGAGAGACCATGGTTTCTCCCACTGGCATACATCCCATGTTTCTGCACAATCCTTCTTTGAGAATAAACACGGTGAGTGATGAACGTACTGCCGATTATTACGTACATTCCTTTCTCAGGACCCAAGAAACTAGACTGGACAAATCCCAGGAGCCAGGAAGCCATGGTGTCTAAAATTCCTGCTTAACTTTTTTTCCCGTTGAAGTCTATTATGGATGTGCTCCTAACTAGACTGACTCCTCAACTGGTCTGTTTGGCTCTTAAAGGTCTATGAATATTTTTAAATAGTCACAAAAGAAGCTACTTCATGTGTCTTTGCATTAACTTTATGTGTCTATGATTAACTTTATACATGCGTTATATAAAAATATCACTGCCAATAAGTATACAAAAAAACAGACGGTTAAGTTACATTTACAATCACAATTTTTTTTTAAAATTTTTATTGGTATGTTTGAACCTGTGATGTCTGAACTGTACATCACAATAAATGTTGAAGTCTTCTGATTTGTTATTTTTCTGCAGATGATTAATAATCCTGTGCTCTCTTTTTGTGCTGAAGGTTATTCCAGGCTTTTCAATGATTTGAGTTCATGCTCTATGCAGAAACAGCAGCCCAGCCCACTTAAACAAGTTTGCACAGATCTTCAATACTGGCCAGGTAAAAGAAAAACAAAACTAAAAAGGTCCCTTTTGGGTCTGTAGAGCAGTGTGATGTATAGGTTTCCAGGTGTAATCCTCAAAGGTTATAGATTGTCTGAAGTATTCTTTTTGGTCTTAGTCAAGGTGAGTGTGCACACTCCTACAGCTCTCAGGATGTGATCACAGAATCCCCTTGCCTTGGCATATTGTGACTGAAGGAGCTATAGAGGCAGATTTGACTACTGGCAGGCTTTAGCAGTGTCTGAGCATGCATCTCAAATCTGTCTTGGGTCTGATACAGGTTGAGTATTCATTATCCAAAAAACATTTCCCAAGCATTGTAAATGAGGAGCCAGTGCTCATGGGAAATGTAGTTCCCAGAGTGCTGCGACCTTAGGGAGGACCTACACGTGACAGATCATCTCGGCAGCTCCGCGGAGAAGGTAAGTTCACCAGCTCCACTGCTGGAAACAATCTATATTACCTATCTACAATGTGAGCAATGTAGATCATTTTTTGGGCTGGTTCTGTCGAAATGATCCATCATCCATAACTATCCGTTATCCGAAATGCTGCCGGTCCCGAGCATTTTGTATAAGGGATACTCAACCTGTAGTGCCAAATATGTCCCTCTGCTAATGCATGTTCTTGCATATAATCAGGACAAGTGACTTTGTTTAATTCCCTCTACTTCAGCAACTGGATCAGCCTTCATGTGTTACAGTGACGAGGCTGCCAGTTGGATGATAAATAACCATTTTATCCCAATACTAGTGAACGTTTCAGTTAAGTGGCTCTTTAAGCAAAATGAATAAACATCACCCCGAGGCACAACTATCCTGACTGCAAACAGAAGCCTCAAATCTAAATTACAATACATTTCCATTTAAATATATGGCTAGCAAATGTTAAATGTGTATATTGTTATTTTTTTTTTTAATGTGACACCTTGACAGTTAAGCTTTGATAGCACCAAGTACCTCATTTTGGAAGTACTTACTACTGTCCAAATCTGTATAATCCTGAGAGCAGTTTAATGTTCCGGATTGTTTTGAGTTTTCCACAGGTTTTCAGGTCATAGGGGACTTTTTTAGTTACAATGTGAGGTGTTCATAAAACTACAGTGAGACTTGTAAGCTCCACCATTAAGGAAGACTATGCTTGATGTATACATGATATTTATTGTTAATGTCTTATGCATGCTTTTATTTACATTTGGTTATTTTAATATGATTTGATCAGTTTTCATACAGTCCCGGGGGTTTAAGACGCTGAAGCCAAGAATTCGCCGCCTGCAGTCCACCTCGGAGAGAATCGCAGCTGCACAGAATATTACCCCGTCCTTTATGAAGGTAAAGTCTGCTGGGCTTTTCTTTGGCTTTACTGCAATGAGGCAAACCAAACGGACTAAATTGGTTAGAGTCTGGGAAAGCATTGTACTTATTCCTTTAAAAATTGGAAGCATTGTAGATTTTGGTCTAGCATTCATGGAACCATTCCTTCATCCACACAGATTACCTGTTGGCATAGTGATGGTAAGGACAATTTGAAGGTTCACTGATAAGCAGTGTTCAGTTTGACAGCAAGTTTTGATGTTTTAGTCAGTCTTTTGACTAAAATGCCATTTTAGTTTAGTCGTATTTTAGTTATCTGAATTGTTTTAGTTTTATTGTAGTATTAGCTGACTAAATCTCCAGCAGTAAAGGTGAGAACAGGTCTGAGAAGACCATTACACAGTGTTAAGTTAACTTGCTAGGGAGATGGGAAACCTTCACATGACAGCACCAGGTGAATCAGATGGAGGAGTATGCTCTTCCTCTGCGGTTTGCAGGGCATTATTCCAGGGGACAGATAGGCACAGGGAGCCAGGGTCTCAGCCAATCCAGCTGCAGATAGTCATTGGGCTGGGCTTTGACAGAGATCCATGGGAACCAGAAGTCCAAATAGATAAGTGCAATAATCCCTCCCTAATATTTTAGTTCAAATGGATTTTAGTCCTATTATTTAGTAGTTGTTTAGTTTTAGGCTCCAGAAGCATTCAGTTGACTGAAACTATGACAAATGTTTACTCGACAAAATTAACATTGCTTGCTGCTTAGCCGTTTATTTATAGGAGCAAGGACTGTGATCGTATCACAAGATTTAACATAACAGAAAATAGACACATATAGAGGTACCTTTTCTGACTTTATTAACCACCATCATTATCTGTTTTAGGGATTTTTACTGAGGGATCGCATTCCAGATGTGGAAAACTTGGACAAACTTGTCAAGAATAAAAATGTCCCTGAAGCCCATCAGGATGCATTTAAGACAGGGTTTGCAGAGGGATTCCTCAAGGCACAAGCCCTCACACAGAGAACTAATGGTAAATAAGACAAAAGAAATGATGCATCGGCTATCCCTACCAAAGACCACTTACTCTTACACCCACCTGTCGTTTACTCTCACAATTCTGTCGTTAACCAAGGCCTGTAAGCTAAAATGTAATGACACCATGGCTTAATGAATTCAGTGTGTGTCTACTACAGCACTGGCATCAACAGTAAAGTTAGAGTTGTCCTTATTTGATTACTGTCACAGAGTCTGTGGTGCAAAGATTCCTTTAATGAGGGTTTGATTTATATGGTCATTGAGGATAACCATCAAACTGCCATAACGCACCTCTCTAGCATGGGACTCTCCCCTTTGAAGTGAGTTTACGAACACACACATTTGATAATATCTCTAAAAGCTTGTTAAAATGTGATGTTGGGCTGGATGTGTGCACCACCTTCGACCATCAAGATGGTCACCGACATGGCAGTTTTCCCCTATGGAAAGATTTGGGATTCCTGGATTGCTAAACCTAAACCCATGCTGAGCGCTGCTGACCTTCAGTTATGACCACTCATGCACCTCCTCCCCACCAATTACCTTTTTTTTTTAATTTCCTTGCCACTTTTCTTTTCTAGAAGTTAAAAAAATAACCTTTCGAAGAGTGATCATAATAGTCTCACAAAATATTGCTATTTAATGTAATCCCTTATGTTCATTAAATAATTTACTCCCAGATATAAAGGTAATGGCGGTCTTGCACGCCCAGTTCATACATACAGTCTTTATTTCGCACCCATAAAGAGAGAAAATTATGAGAGGTCAACTTTAATCACTGGCCTTAATAGAGATGGTGAATTTATTTCCTGGTAGATCCTTACAAATTTGATCCACTTTTTCCCAACAGTGGCTAACTACATTGGACTTATTGTGAACTGCAAACTTTTGACATGTGACATAAAATTATATTATTATGGCCCCTCTAACCAGGCAGTGGACTGATCAAAAATGCTCTGACGGAACTGAATTTATCAGATCTCTATAAGACTGGTTAATTTTACTTCTGAGAAAATTACTCCACATCCTGTGTTTATTGCTTGGTAATTTAGGCAATTTGGTTTTAGCCTCCTTAATGCCTGTGGAAGGGACCTATCTACTTGGTCTTGAAAGCTTGCGATCTGACTCTGTTAGCCAGTAAATGGTATCATTTCACCTCAAATTTGCTTTCTGTTTAATATTGCTGGGATATTTTTTTAGATTCCCTGAGGAGAACACGGCTGTTCTTGTTGGTCCTGTTGCTTCTTGGTATCTATGGCTTGTCAAAAACACCATTTTTATCCGGTAAGGAAACTTTGTATCAGTTTAATAAACATGTTGGACACTGCATCCTGTGTTCAATTATTTGCACAGCGGGGAGGTACCTGTTATTCTGTGGATGAATGCCGAGAGGGTTGCAAGACAAATCTTCAGTACTAAATATTTTTTAAGGGGTGGGATTTCCTGTAAATAATTGTAATCTGTTTGCAGTACGTTTTCGTACAACTTCAGGGCTTGATGCAGCTGTTGATCCCATCCACATGAAAAACGTGACCTTTGATCATGTAAAAGGGGTGAGTACAGAACTGCAGAATATATTTGTAACCTACCACAAGGTGGCACTCTCAGACTCTCCCACATAAGCTAAACATAGGTTTACACCTACTGGGAAAAAAAACATTATAATTTTTCATTTCATTAAGGGCCCCTGAATTTTCTTTAAGATCTAATAACATTGTATATTTCATGGTAATTTAAGTGTTAATCTTTTACCATCGATTTGTCTCTATTCTACACAAATATAACAAAGACCTCCATCTTAGATACCATCCCTTTAATTCCTTTTGTGGAAGCTAATCTTGTGTGCATGGCGCAATGTATTGTAAAATAATGATGTTTATATTTGAAAATAATATATACTTTTTTTTGTTGCTATACAGGTTGAAGAGGCAAAACATGAGTTGCAGGAGGTTGTGGAGTTCTTGAAGAATCCTCAGAAATTCACAGTGCTGGGGGGCAAACTTCCTAAAGGTAAGCTGCGAGGGAGAGCCCCTTCTACATAACCCTCCTGCTTGTTATCCTAAACTCAGAGGGCATGGAATTGTTTGTCTACCTCCTTTAGGCATTCTATTGGTTGGACCTCCTGGGACTGGGAAAACTCTCCTTGCTCGAGCGGTTGCAGGCGAGGCAGACGTGCCCTTCTATTATGCTTCTGGATCTGAATTTGACGAGATGTTTGTTGGTGTGGGAGCAAGTCGCATTCGAAATCTGTTCAGTATGTTCTTTTTTTTTTTTTTTATATTCTCATGTGTTTATATAAGATTCTACTCCATCAAGAGGGAACTGAGATGGGAATTTCACTGTAGCCGAGATGGAAACATTCTTTAATGCAGCTTTAATGGGAGAATTGTTCCAACTCTGCTACTTTGGCCTTACTTAATTCCCTGCTCTTCTCTTTGAGTAGGCCCTCTAAGGTCGATGCAGCTAAAGGGGCTGTTCCACCGACAGTGTCTGAATTTTTTTTTTTTTTTTATATCTACTGTATCAAGTGAAGTAAATAAAAAGAAACAGATCTGTCATCTGTTTACCCATCACCTGCAGATAAAATGTTATTTATTGTGATTACCATAGCAACGATCCTGCCTATCTCTCCAAGCCCTCTTTATTGGATGTCCCTGAATTTAGGGGTCCCAGTGAAATATTTTTATGTAAAACTACGGAAGAACTGTAAATTGTCTTAATGTGAAAATTAGTACATTTCACATACCATATTTGCTTGAATATAAAACAAGGTTCTTTTTTAGAGAGCTAATGCTCTGAAAAATGCCCTTCGTCTTACATTCGAGGTTCGTCCTATAATCAGACCTCAAATCGAGGGCAGACTATAAGACTTGGATCCAGGTCCCCCGCAGAGCTGCAAGGGACCTGAATCTCCCTCACGAGCAGCTGGTGGATGTCTGATGGCTGTGGGGGCCGATGCATTGGCTATGTCTTGGGGCAGATGGGCAAATAAAAGGAAATATAAACAAATTTTTTTTTTTTTTGTCTATCATGTTTGTTAAAGATTAACATATACTAGTTAAACTTTTTTCCTATAGGTTTAGTCTTTTATTAATGCCTTTACTTTGTTTCCTAAAGGAATATCCAAAGTTTGGGGGGGGGGGTCGTCGTATTATCAGGATCGTCTTATATTCGAGCAAATAGGCTTTATTAGAAACATGTACCACATATAGAAAATAACATAGGTGCTCCTGCCCCTTTAATACAATGTATTGGGTTTGATGGAAAATAGACACACTACAAACAATATAATCTAAACATAGGATTGCCGTCACTTTATTTTTGTACCATAGTTTAGTATTGTCAATTTTATTTTGTCCTTAACGTGCACCATGCCAATTGACCTCAACATGCAACATATAAGGGTCTATTTAATAGAGCGAGAATCGAGATGGGAATTTCAAACTTTAGGTAGCCGAGTTGGAACGATACTCCAATGCAGCATTTTACCAAGTCAGCTACTTTGGCCTTAAGTTTGAAATTCCCATCTCTATTCCCTGCGATTCTCTCTATTGGGTAGACCCTAAAGTCTTGTCTGTTTGTATAAAATAAAAAAAACAGTGCACTTTAAATTGAATATATAAAATGTGTTTTGTGCAAACATTTTGGCCTTTCTAAGTTTCTTGTAGCGCAACAATATTCCCCCTTTGCAGTTAATACATTAATGATGTATAGTATATGTTTAATAATCCGCCACATTCCGGTTTACGTTAACAAATGAAACCTTTCCGTGAATAGTACTAGTTACCTAACCATCCAGTGATTCCATTTCTCAACACTTACTGGTCTGTATATGAAAATCAATGTTTTTTTTTTTTTTTTTCAGGGGAAGCCAAGACCAATGCACCCTGTGTAATATTCATTGATGAGCTGGACTCAGTGGGTGGTAAAAGAATCGAGTCCCCCATGCACCCATACTCGAGACAAACCATTAACCAGCTCCTTGCAGAAATGGACGGGTGAGTATCTTTATAGGGGCGGCAAGTGTTCAAGACTTTCATTACTTCGTTTACATTAATGGGACAATCAATAGTGCTTGCGAAAGCCCATCAATAGCAAAACGCTAGTGGTTCTCCCACCGGTTTTATTAAATTTTAGAAAATTGACTATTGGAACATGCAAAACTCTGTCTATAAGCTCTTCCTCCTGTAATGTCATCGTAATCACTGTTCATTTAAATATAAATAGCCAGTCGGATATTGTAACATTCTTAGCTTTCTGTATCTGTGATATTTTTATCACTGGTTTTACTAAAACCATATGTGTTGTGTATTGAAATGTCATGAGAATGCAGAGCAGAGCTGGTACACCTTACATTGTCCTCAATCCACATTATTTCTTTGTTGTAGGTTTAAGCCAAATGAAGGTGTTATTATCATAGGAGCAACCAACTTCCCAGAAGCTTTGGATACGTAAGTGTGAAGAGATTTGCAGCTTTATTGTATTTTTTTGTAATCCAGAGTATTATGACGCTAGGGGGCGCCATCCAAAGCTATCCCGGTCTGCCAATTTGTACATATTGCTTTAATTAATGCCTGATTTCCCCTTGAAGTGCTTTAGTGCGGCCAGGAAGATTTGACATGCAAGTCACGGTCCCAAGGCCTGATGTGAAGGGTCGGACCGAAATCCTGAAATGGTACCTCAGCAAGATAAAGTTTGATGTGTGTAAGTAAAACAGGCATAATGTGTGTGCCTCCAAGTGGCTCTGAGCCCTTCCCAAATTCACTCTTGGCTGTAAACACCACAAAGAACAACTGGCAAACTGGCCTAACCACTCCTAGGCTTAAAGGACAAATAAAGTTCTTTACAAGAAGCAAGGGTTAAAGAATAGTGTGCCCTTGTCGCAAATAAACTTGACCGGTATCTTTAGATACACCTGGATTTATTGTTGGTTCTGCCACAGATCTGCTGGTGTCTGCTCACTTCTCTCATCTTATCAGTTTGGGGGTCTCTCTCTCTCTGCTAGTGCCCCTCACTTTTTAAGGGCATTATCAAAGGTACCATTTGCTGATCCGATGTAAAACAGGGTTGTGCCACCAGAGAGAGACTGTTGCAGTTTAGTTGTCCATTTAAGCTTGTCAGTAACAGTGTAACTGTTCCTTGCTTGTTACTCCATAAAGATGTTCCAACAAAGTATTTCCAGTTCCCTTCGTAGCTAAGGAGTTGTCTCCAACAAACCCTGTTACAGTTACTCATTAGAGAAAGTTAAGAACTGAATTCCAGGTTCGCAGCACTTTAACTTTTGTCCTTTTCGTTCCTGTAGCTATAAATGCAGAGATTATAGCCCGTGGCACTGTGGGGTTTTCTGGTGCTGAGCTGGAGAATCTGGTTAACCAGGCTGCGTTAAAGGCCGCAGTGGACGGGAAAGACATGGTAACCATGAAGGATCTGGAGTTTGCAAAGGACAAAATACTTATGGGTGAGTTACACGTGGGCTGGTTTTCCCAACGTATTTCCTGTTCTGTGGATTAACATGCTTTGAATAATAGGCTTTACCCGTTAAGACAAGTCATTTATCATGCTTGGTTCCAGTGCATTTGTCGGTAGGATAATATGACGGGAATTTATCCTATCCAGGTATTTCACAAAATCTCACATTGTGCTTTCACCACTTGAATAAAATGGAAAAAGGTGAGAATTATTGACCTCCAGAATCCCTTGCAGTGGTGATAGCACTGTGAATGTTAGATTTGGCTTGTTTGTGTTTTAATAATGTCTCTTATTACCTACTGGATTTTAGGAGGAGGGTTTTTTTTCCATGATCTTTACCCCACCGTAGCTTATTTGACATGATTATTACACAGTATTAGGTTGTTCCTTCCCATTGGTAGCCGCACTTGAGATCTGGTGGCCTTGGATTGAGGAATATAGAGACGAGAGGGGAGTTCAGAAACCTTTTATGGCACAGCTATATCCTTGTCTGAAACAAAAGAAGCATCTCAACACAAAGTTGATTTATAAAGTGACCTATTAACAAGCATGCTCCCTGGAAGTTGACCACGTGTAACCTTTACTAACAAGTGAGATGTCTCAGTGGGGTAATGCTCCAGTTTCACAATCTGTTCCTTCCTCAGGGTTGCAGGTCCGATTTATACCGAGTTCAACTTTGATATACCTTTATATAAACCTGTTATTATTTATAATGCATGTTCGTTTTGATTCAGGGCCTGAAAGAAGAAGTGTGGAAATAGACGACAGAAATAAGACAATCACTGCTTATCATGAGTCTGGTCATGCCATAATTGCCTACTACACCAAAGACGCCATGCCCATTAACAAAGCTACAATTATGCCCCGAGGGCCGACACTGGGACATGTGAGTGTACCATTTGTAAACTTTAACCGCTCCGTCCTGTCGAGCACTTTCTGTAACACTACCCCCTTAATCTCTTCGCTGGTAGTGAAATATACATTGTTTTTGGGGGGGTAGGTGTCTCTTCTACCAGAAAATGACCGGTGGAGTGAAACAAGATCTCAGCTTCTGGCTCAGATGGATGTGAGCATGGGTGGCAGAGTGGCAGAGGAAATCATATTTGGGACAGAGCACATAACCACAGGTACTCCAAACACCTCTGAGTACCCGACACTGTGTAATAATGCAGTGTAAAATAACGGCCGAGTGTTTACTTCTTTATCTCTCGTTTATTTTAAAAGGTGCATCGAGTGACTTTGACAGTGCTACAAAAATAGCAAAACTTATGGTAACCAGGTTTGGAATGAGTGAAAAGGTAATACTATTAATGGCTTTCCCTTGGCATTCCCTTATTGGACAGTCAGTATAAGAGGATTCCAGTACTTACGTCTGGGTGTGCTTTCTATTCACAGCTCGGGGTCATGACCTACACTGATACAGCAAAACTCAGTCCAGAGACCCAAGCTGCTATTGAGCAAGAAGTTAGGACGCTTTTAAAGGTGAGGGTTTTTGGGAAATTGGGAAGTGTTGCATTGTTGGGCATATTACTTGTATAGAGACATTATCTTAACACTAAAAACAAGGGTTGTTTTATATATAGAAACATAGAATGTGTCGGCAGATAAGAACCATTCAGCCCATCTAGTCTGCCCAATTTTCTAAATACTTTTATTAGTCCCCCGTTCCTGGTCTTATAGCTAAGATAGCCTTGTGCCTATCCCACGCATGCTTAAATTCCATAACTGTGTTTACCTGAACCACTTCCGCTGGAAGGCTATTCCATACATCCACTACCCTCTCAGTAAAGTAATACTTCCTGATATTACTTTTAAATCGTTGCCCCTCTAATTTAAGACTATGTTGCATGAAGGTGTAAAATTCTCAAAATGGATGCTGGAGATAAACACCTAATTTTCATTTTACTTTCATATGCAATTAATTCAAACATAGAAAAACAACCCAGTAGCATATGTCTTATATATGTGCTTGTTTTAAATGCACAGGTAATCCAGTTACATCTTATTTAAGTGGTAGTGTCCTGTTAAGTTTGCACTTCCTGATATTACTTTTAAATCGTTGCCCCTCTAATTTAAGACTATGTCCTCTAGTTGTGGTAGTTTTTCTTCTTTTAAATATACTCTCTTCCTTTACTGTGTTGGTTTAATAGGTTAATCACACATATCTGGAGAACTACTTAAATTGTTTTAGTTAACAAAAACACCTAGCATATATATTCTCGTATTAGCTTAAATGTCCATGTTTATTAGCTGAAGTGGTAATGTGTTCTTTGTAAGGACGTAGATTTGCAGAACAACAATGAGATTAAAGTTTTTTCCTAAACTTTGTTTATTTTATACCATTTTTACTGTGAAAAAGGCATGTTATCTCGTTATGTTAGCTTAGATAACTTGGATTGATGTAATTAAATATTTTCATGAATATGCAGCCTTATTCTACATAACGAAGCTCTATTTGATTCTGTCAACTCTTGAATTAAAATGTAGATTAAATAGAAAACTATTTTTACATATATTTTTCCTCCAAAAGCGTTTCCTTAAAATAAATGTAATATTAATCTAAATAATCTGCTTTAAAGCAAAAAGGATCTGATTTCTTTTTACTTTTTAAAATAAATTTAATCAATTTGGATCCACCCTGTGTTCTGAACACTCTATCCAACTAGGATCAGGGTTTGTCAGTCGGCACAGCTGTGTCCAGGGCATTCTAACTGAATATGCATGTTTTAACTGGTAGATGTTTGTATGTTGGCTGGGTGTTTGGATATTGCCTCTCTTTGCCCTTGGTAGCTTCTCTAGTCCATGCACTAGTGACTGTGTAAAGATAGGACGTTAGGTTTTTACATTAAACTTACGAAGTGAGAAATCATATATTTTTGAAATCTTTTTGCAGGACTCCTATGAACGAGCTAAGCAAATCCTGAAAACTCACACGAAGGAGCACAAAAACCTCGCTGAAGCTTTACTAATGTATGAAACGTTGGATGGCAAAGAAGTCCAGATGATCGTAGAAGGAAAGAAACTGGACATTAGATGATACAATCTTCTTTTTGTGTTTTGAGTTGTGCATTGGTAGCGCTTTTCAGACTCTGAATTTATTATTTTAGTGTCACTGCAGCAGTCTATACTATTTTACATCCACTATTTTAAGGTATGCCAAAATATTCCTATGTTTAGAAAATCTATTTTCTCCATGATTATTCTTTCAACGAAGCAGTGCATTTCATCGAGCGAGCCTCTCTCTCGCACGGATGAGTGAAGACCCCCGGATAATCCATTTACAGATGTGTTTGTCAGCTGCACTGCTTCCATGGCAGTGCAGGGATGTTCACCATTACACTTCTGTGGTATGGAACAGATTGGGTTACATATTATTCAGCTGTAGTTTGGCCTTTACATTAGAAGATATACATGGTGCTCCCATCAGCTGCGTTTATTGTAGCGTTTTTGCACGTGTAGTGTAGGATGCACAACCTACTTTCTGCCCTTTATATCCTGCAGTTATTAAAACATCAGTAATGAAATGGGCAGAAGAATGAATAAAACATAAGCAAAAGCATGGGGTGCAATATTTAAAACACTGCACAGTGTCAGGATGTGCAAAACCACCTGTTTTATGGAGGCACTTACCAGCTAATTCCCCGTGTGAACTTCTACAAGGCATTGCACTTTGTAGCTTTTCTGCATGGTTGCAATTTTTCCAGACCTTATTCTGTGATGGAATGTCCCCCTGGCTTTGACATTTTCCAGAGGTTTGTTGACACGTTCCCGTCCCAGCTGTTGGCTTTGTCCTGAAGTCTTTCCATCCGATTGCTTAAGACATAACGTTGGGTTTTTACAAAGGTCTGCGTTTGGTCATGAAAGTGGTTCGTTCTAAAAGTTAGAATTTTTGTAAATGATAACACAGCGGCCTTGAACAGAGTTGTCTCCGATTCTTCAGTAATGTTCTGTAGGAAGGAATGTATTCAGAAGGATTTCTTTTTACTCCGTTGGCATCACAGTGGGAGATGGTATTGCAGACAGCGCTAGCCATTGGCGTGCTAGTATTTGGCATGCCAGCTGCTGTGCACATCATTTTCAGTGATGCCCAGTTAGCTAATATTCTGAGAAATGGAAAACCAGTCCACAATAGCCAGAGTGCCATAGTTTAACCATTGTTGGTTTTGTGTAAATGACCAACATTAAAACATTTCCATAATTTAACCATTGTACAATCTACACTGTGGAATGGTGATTCACTAACCGCTGTTGTGTAAATGATGGTTTGGGTTTCATCTCCACATGGAGAGTGGTTATAGACCATGCAAGTCCATCACTGTGGATGATATGCAGCTTTCCAGGTGAAATATTCACTACTATTGAGCTTCTGAAAAGTGCAATCCTGCAGCTATGTCCAAACTACTATTGCCACAATGCTAAGGGAACCAATAAGATGGCTCGGTATCAGTGATGCTGTAATTTAGCAGCAGCTACAAACTAGACTTTTGGGCAACCCAACTGTCTCCCAGGATTACAGATTGGCTGACCATTTCCCTGGGTATGGGTAAAAGGGTTAAAAATCCTGCTTTTTATTTGGCAGTTCTGGAACGTTGGGACTATTGCAGAACTGTAAAATTACCAAGATTAATACAAAAACTTTTCCCCAGCTTTTTTTTTTTTATTTATGTAGAGACCTGTGCAGCACCACAGCAGTCTAACATATATCCAGCGACCATAGCAAAAGCTGATAATGTTACACAGCGCAAAGATTATTTTTATTGCTTTCAATGTCGACTTTAAATGTTTCTGTGCTGGGTTTTCATTTGTAATTTGAGAGAAAAAGAAAAAAAACACCACTTCAATCTGACATTGTACAGTGTAATCTTCTGAGCACCTGCTTCTGTCAAATAGGTTGGAATGTAATAAAATATGTAAATTGAGGTGTATGAACCATATTTAAAAAGTGTAAATAAATGTGAAAATCTTATTGCGCATTTGTCATTGTTGCCTTTATTTCATAGCAGTGTTTATCAACAAGATTTCAGTGAGCACAACAGTTTAATGTATAGTATATATGTAAAGTGTGTGTGTATATATCTATATATACATATATGTATATGTGTATATATATATATATATATATGTGTGTGTGTGTAGGTAAATATGTATGCGTGTGTAAATATATATATATATATATATATATATATATATATATATATATATATATAGTGTGTGTGTGTGTGTAAATGTGTGTGTGTGTGTGTGTGTGTGTGTGTATGTGTATATATATATATATATTTACACACACACACACTATATATATATATATACACACACACATTTACACACATTATATATATATATATATATATACACACACACATTTACACACATTATATATATATATATATATATATATATATATATATATATATATAGTGTGTGTGTGTGTGTAAATATATATATATATATATATATATATATAATGTGTGTGTACCCAGTTTCTGTACTGTAGTATATGAAGGAAGGCGCTGAATGTGAAAAGCTACACAGGAAACTGAAATATTGGGCAGTGTGTCTGATTTATGTCTGGCACCCTGACCCCTTTTAGTGACTTTGTTACTTTAGCAGTGCAATTAAAGGACAACTGTCAGCAAAAAATAAGTTGTGTTTAACTGTAAGACTGGCTGAAGAGTAGACATTTTAAATAGAAAGTATTTCATAAAATATAAAGCGACTGCGCTTGATTCAATCTTTCTGTAAATGTTTTGCTGACCCCTTTCCTTTAAGGGATGCGTTAAGCAAGACTTGTGTATACAAACTTTATTTTATTCTTGACCTGAGGTATATAATGTCTTGGTTGTTCACTAGGTGCTATTATATAACGGGCAGGCGAAACATGGATATTGGAGATGGTTCAGTCGTGATAGTAAAAAACATTCACTCCAGGCAAGATGTAAATATAGATTTGAATCCTACAGGAAAGTGAAGACAAAAGTTCTTTATCACAAACTTATGATCATAAGTGGACAGTATGTATAAGTAACTAAGTTGTTAAAGTGGAAGTCACTCATTCCATGGCTACCATATCTGCACCAGCTTGAAAGATATTTTTTACACTGTTTTTATTTTAAGATCTCATCGCTCTATAGTTTGTTACAAACGGCAGTCAGATCTTGGTCCTGTGATTCACAAAGCTCTACTCAGTGTGCCCCGATCTGGCCAAAAGTCGGGGCTTAAAGCTGAAACGCTTAAAAACCCTGCAATTTTGCTACCCATTATGGCTTGGCATGGAATGGTCCATCGTCATATCTGGTTTCCCCACGCAGGCAGATTGTAGGCAGTGAAGGATAATTACCTTTTTGGAATGTCATATTGATTTTTTTTTTTAATTATTTGAGTGCAGCTCTTCTTAACTTTGCTTGTTTTGAACATCAAACTAATTAGATCTATTAATTAGTGTATCTCTGTCCTTTCCATTTTATCATTTATTATCTCTCTAAATGGGCATTTTGGCAGAGTGATGAGTTGCTGGACCTTCATGGTTCTTGTAAATACTCCCAATATATTTGTATATGATGAGTTAGCGAGTTGGCCTGATTCCCGTACACCTGTCTATTTTTTTTTTTTAATGATATGATTTGAGATGTTTGTCTAGCTTTGTCAGCAGAAAATGATTGATCATGGGCTTCTCTTACCATCTGTGCTTGACTTGCTCTATCGAGCGTCTCATCCCACTCTCGAGAGGCTTATAATTCAAGGAATGGCTCACGAATAGAATCTGTTGCTGTGTTCAGGTTCTCCTGAAGACTATCTCTAAAGCTGGATTCATGTGTCCGAGGAATTTGAGCTAAACTCATTGAAATTATTCTGTCTTCCTAAACCTGATTGTCCTTAAGGATTAGCTGAAGATGGGTGGTTGCTACACAAACTGCTTAGAAAAGCCACTCTCCAGGGGGTTCCGTCATTTGGGAAAACTGATCGCAAGGTATCCTTGGTGGTTTGTAGCTGTTCCTGTCGTGCTGTCAGCCAGCTTTGGCGTGGGTTTTTGTTTTCTAGAGCGAAGACAAATGAATAGTATGGAAGAGCAGTTCACTCCAGTGGGGGGTGCTGCAAAATACGAAAGAGACTTTGTTAGGACTCGCTTCCCTATCAACGCCTCTGGACTTTTTTCTGTTCAGCGGTTGTATGACATGGGTACCTTTGCCTCTCTTATCGTTGTAAGCTCCTGGGATAATATCCTGAACAAGAGCATCTTTGAGGAAGTGCACAAACTAGACGCTGCCGTGAAGGAACTGAACTGTGGTTCAAACGTTAGTTTTCATCGGTTATGTGGCCACATCAATAGCTCCACATGTCTACCTGCCAATCCTCTACTTGGCAGGATGCAGAACATAGAGGAAATCAATTTGACTTACCCCATGTTCCAGAACACAGTCTTTCTGGGAATGTACCTCGGAGGCGTGGCGTTAGGTCCACAAAATACCGTGGCTAAAGCCAAAGCCCTTCGGTTGTTGTATTACCTCCGAGACGACCCTGATGGGGACCAAGAGCACAGCCTACAATGGCTTAGTCACTTCATCACAATCATGCCTCAGAAAACCAAGGAGTTGAAGCTAAAGTCTATCAAGGTAAATACCAATTAACTTAAATTGTATACTATGAGGTTTGGTGCGGAGAGTATTGATACAATACTAAGAATGCATATTTTCTTAATTGTGTCTTAAGTCGCATATTATTAAGGAGTGCACTGCAAATATCTTTTGAAGCAGATAATATATCAGATCATTCTTATGTAACCAGCACAATATTTATTATATTCACAAGGACGTGCAGATTGCTGTATATTCGTATGGCATGGAATATTTTACTCTGCATACTAGATGCACGATTGATTTTTACCTTCACCATAGACGTGTTTACCTTTTATTAAAATAAAGTTTGTGCTTATTAATGCATATTATTATTATTATTATTATTATTATTAACATATACAGTACTGTGCGAATACCCTAGTAACTAGGTGTCCACCTGTGACACTACAGCTGCTGAAATTTCTTCCTGGGAGAAATCTTGCTGTAGCAATAGATATAACCACCTTGTGTCTTGTTGCTATGCTCAGTCTTACCATGGCGTATGATGCCATTTTCACATAAAACTGTCTTTAGCAGCCTCACCTTGTTAGAAGAGTTTGGCTGTTCCTCGCCGAGTTTTATTCCTCCTACACAGATACTTCTGTTTCAGTTAATGTTTGTTTCAACAGCATATGGTATGATTTTTAACCATACACTTGACTAAATGCATACAAAATCCCTGTGCAAGGGTACCTCAAAGAGTTGGTGCTGTCTTTAAAGGCAAAGCATGGTCACACCTTACAAACTATTAACATTTCTTTTTTAAGAATTATTACTTAACAGCATTTTTGTGTTGTGTTGAATAATGTAAAGTCTTCTTTGCTAACCAATCAAACTAAACACTGGCCTGTGCATATCCAACTTTATCACAAGATATCAAAAATAGCTCTATCATCACATGACTAAATATGGCAGACAATATGTGCAGTTGCACTAACCCCTTGGCTCACGGCATATTCTCCTATAAAAACAGTAAATCCAGGCTAAACGCTAGAATCTGATTACATACTAACGGTAACTGTATGTTTTGCTGTGAGTCGTTTTAAAGTGCCATTGTTTTACACGTGTCTAGATGTTATAATAAATATAATATTAAAAATAATAACATGTATTTCTATTGTGCTTCTAATTTTTAGGTTTATTATTCAACGTCCATTTCTCTGCAGAAGCAGCTGGAAGAAAATACAAAAACAGTGATTCCTTATTTTTCCATCACCTATTTGGTGACTGTGTTATTTTCTATCATGTCTTGTATGAGGTGAGCACATTTTATGAAACCCAGGCTGGTGCTTCCATGTGGCAGTTTATGGAGCTGGTTGGGGCCTCTATTTATCTATTGGACCAACAACCAGGGAAGTTACCTACGACTTGTCATTTTCTTGCCCTCAGCTCTTTGAAAGCCTAATATTGCCACATTGCCCATGACAAAGCTGTATTGTGGTCAGTGGATGAGTCTGACCTTATTGGTCAACTTGTAAAGTAGACTCCCTGGATTAGGTTATAGAGTTACCCCCTTAAATGATCATTTGTGTAAAAACAAGAATCTTACATTACTTCCATGTACTTTAGTTTTATGGCATCCATATTAATATTGATAGTTTAGATTACATTGTAATTAAATTAAGTTTATTAAGTTGCTTTCAATTAGATTTTTATCTCCATGAGCTATTCTCCCTGAATAACTGAGGCATGTAGTAATCTACCAAAAAACAAACAAATATCATAGCCTTCTGACACCCTAAGGACACCATGGATTCAACCCTGGAACTAGTATAAATTAAAAATAAAAGTAAATAAATACTGCTTCTTAAACTTAAATTCGAGAGTTCCTTCTCAACTCTCTGGAATTCTCTCTCTCTCTCATGAATTAAAGTCCTTACTCTTATCTTGGACTTTATTTGTGTAACAGAGAATAGCAGGGATGAGAAGGCAGTTTCAAACTTAATAACAAAGATTGGGAGATATTTTCCAACTTGGCTACGTTGGGCCTTGAAAATGTTTGAAACTTCCTTCTCAACTCTCTTTTTCATGAAGAAAGCCCTCGGTTTATACCAATGAGTTATGGATAAATACCAATGCTATAAACACATGTAGGGAAGTCAGAGAACCATCGGAGGAATCGTGCTTAGGGGAGTTTTTGATTTAATAATAGTCAAAGAGCATCCATGTTATGCTTTTTCTCCAGTAGAAGCATAGCATGTCAGTATTTTTTCTAACCTGACAATAGTTCAGTAAAGATATCCAGAAAAGATCTCTCTGAAAAGGTAAAAGTCATAATGTGGCAGCATTTATTATATTTCTATTACATGTTTAGAGATTGTGCAACTATGATTAGAATCCAGCTTTTATGGCAAAGGCAAACGAGGTGGGATAGTACATGAATATTTAACTTTAACAAAAATTATAACATTAAACAGAGGTTTTAATAAAATGATCTATATTCAAAGCAGAACATCTACTAGGATAATAGTTAATTATCAGGGAATTAAGATGGGAATGTCAAACTTCTGGCCAAATTAGCGGAGTTGAAAAAATTCTCTCATTCAGCGGCATTGGAGATTTCTTCCCAACTCGGCTTCATTGGCCTAAAGTTTGACATTTCCGTCTCAATTCCCTGCAATTCTCTCTCTATTGACAGACCCTATGGATACGTCCTATGGATATATCCTATGGATATCATAATGCATCAGTGTTCTCTACATGCCAGTAATACACATCAGATCTGACCTGTCTTTGGTTTGTTTTTCAGATTGGACAATGTAAGAAACAAGATTTGGGTCACTGCAATTGGAGTAATGTCTCCCGGTTTGGCTATACTGACCAGTTTTGGACTGCTTTTACTATGTGGAGTACCTTTTTCCATAACAGTTGTTAATGCTCCATTTCTGATTTTAGGTAAGTAATAGTTAACTTTTTGTATAATAAATTCTTAGCGCTTCTGTCCAAAATACCTTTGGTAGACACCTGGCTACTGTTAGCCTATGGTCAACTCAAGGAATCATACTTAGATTTTAAAATATAGAAAGATAGCCAAGATGAGGAACTATAATAGGTGGACAGGCAAGAAATACAGTAGGTAGGACAACAGGTGCTATAATCAGAATACAAGGACAAACATGATAGAAAAGATAGACCAAGAAGTTATAAAACTAGTGCTGCGGAACAGACTGGAAATAAACAGTATTTGGTATAAAGTTTTGATTAACAACGATAACAGGCAGGTATTGATAGCTAAAATTTTTTAGTTTAAGCACAACTGGGTCATTCCTAAATCCTGGACTGTTGGGTGGGCCGTAAGGACTGGTTTGAATACCACTGTACTAGAAAGACAGGCTAGTTGGATCACCAGGTTCTAGAACTAGAACAGAAGGGCAGACAACATTCAAATCTCCCAACATACTAATTTAATAATTTTTTCCATTTTTATATCAGACGGTGCTCTGTTTCCCTAAGAATCTAAATCTTGTCTTTCGACAGGAGTTGGGGTCGACAACATGTTTATTATAATCTCCTGTTGGCAGAAAACAAAAGTAAAGGCTACGCTTGAAGACCGGATGGCCGATACGTACCAAGAAGCAGCCGTGTGCATCACCATCACAACGCTTACTGATGTTTTAGCGTTGTACATAGGCATGATGACACATTTCCATACAGTGCAGTCATTTTGTTTTTACACTGGCACCGCTCTTGTCTTCTGTTACCTCTACTGCATTTCCTTCTTTGGCGCTGTGCTGGCGCTCAATGGAAAACACGAGAGTGAAAACAGACACTGGTTAACCTGCGTTAAAGTGAATACCCCTGAGAGTCCGGAACGCGCTCCTACTTGTATCACAAGTTGCGTCGGAGGATCCTTTGACTCAATACATGGGACCGAATCTGAGCACCCTGTAACGGTGTTCTTTTATAAATATTACGGTCCGTTTCTTACAAATCACTGGACAAAATTATTTGTTTTTTTTCTATACTTGGTCTATCTGATCAGTAGTATTTTTGGGTGTATCCAGATCCAAGACGGTGTCGATATTCGCCACCTTGCCAACGGCCATTCTTACCTAGCGCAATTTTACAACAAAGAAGATTTATATTTTTCAGAGTACGGCCCCAGGGTTATGGTCGTAATTTCCAACAATACGGAATACTGGGAGTCAACGATCCGCCAAGACATTGAAACCTGCATGCGAGCGTTAGAAAACAACTACTATGTCGCCAAGGAGTTTACCGTCTCCTGGCTCAGAACGTACGAGAGCTTGTCTGAAAAAGCAGCTCTAAACATCAGTAGCAAAGAAAGTTTTATGAAACATCTAAACATAATATATTCCGAATTCCCAGATTTCCAACAAGACATTGAACGGCGGGGAAACGAAATAGAAGCATCACGTTTTTTCATACAGATCTTTCATCTGTTTAGTGGAAACGATGGGAAAAAGATGCTAATCCAGTTACGGGAAATTGCGGCTAACTGCAACATCAAGCTAATTGTCTACCACCCGATATTTATTTACCTAGACCAATACGTCGTCATAATTCAAAGCGCCATTCAGAATATTGTTGTGGCGACTGTGGTCATGCTGGTCATCTCCCTGTTGTTAATTCCGAATCCACTTTGTTCCCTGTGGGTTACATTTGCGATTGCTTCCATTATCGTGGGTGTCATTGGCTTTATGGGTTACTGGGAAGTTAATTTAGATTCTGTCTCCATGATAAACCTAATTATCTGCATTGGGTTCTCAGTTGACTTCTCCGCTCACATTGCTTACGCATTTGTTTCTAATAGGAAGGCCAGTGCAAATGACCGGGTAATTGATGCCTTGCACGTTCTAGGCTACCCGATTGTCCAGGGGGCTTTATCCACTATCTTGGGGATCATGACTCTTTCTGTTGCAGAGAGTTATGTTTTCCAGTCGTTTTTTAGAATTATATTCCTAGTCATTGCTTTTGGTGCTCTGCACGGTCTCCTGTTTATTCCGGTATTCTTGACCATACTAGGAGCCTATGAAATAACGTGTAACAAAAAAGTAAAGCCACCAAACACCGATGTATCAAGTGATGTAACTCGCAAGGGCCCAGAAGGTTGTGAAAACCAGACAAGAAGTCTAGAACTTCCTGGATATGCCAGTCCAGTGCCTTGTGCGATGAATATTGCTGATGTGTCCAGGTTTTACTACTACAGGAGCTGGGAGAGTAGTGTTCACTCCGATCTGCAGACAGAAGGTGGGATCAAGGAGGAAAATGAACGAACAAACAATGAATTACAATACAGGAAGCGAATGCTGCATTTCTACTTAGAAAGTAGAATTTACCCAGAATGCCCTTGACTCGTTTAAAACTTAGAGCAATACAGAATTATCGTCTCTCCCTCTCTCTCGCTCTCCCTCTCCCCCTCTCTCCCCTCTCTCCCCTCTCTCCCCTCTCTCCCTCTCCCCCTCTCCTCCTCCCCCCCTCTCCTCCTCCCCCCCTCTCTCCCTCCCTCTCTCCCTCCCTCTCTCTCCTCCTCTCCCCCTCTCTCCCTCCCTCCCTCCCTCTCTCTCTGCCTCCCTCTCTCTCTTCCTCTGAAGCGAATGACAAGGTGGACCCCAAACAGTCGCGAGATGACAACATATTGTCTGAAGTGCTACAATTATCTTGGAAGGCTTTGAGTCACTAAACTGTTCACCCATAAAGGTGACATTTTTGTTCTCTTGTTTCTGTCTATTGTAGATGTGTGTGATTTAGGGACACACTGCCTAAGTGATGCTAAGGTTGTAGCATAACGCGCTGGGTTCACCTTTGTTTTTTATGTACTTTGTTTTGTGTAACTAGTAAGAGTCCCTTCTATTCCCGTAATTAAAGGAATCTAGTGTACCTTGTTGTGCTAGCAGGGAGTGACAGGCAGCAAGCGAATCAGCCTTTATCTTCCTAGTGAAGCATGGGGGCTGACGGTCAGTGGACCAATGAGGATGCACGTTACATTTTATATACATTCTATTGGTTGTTATTCAAACCGGGAAAATATCCTGATCATTGTTTTGAAAATTCTATGGAACGACAGCAAAATGAAATAGAAACATGGTTTGCTACACAACTATTAGTGTAATTGGGCAGTAACAGGGCAAATTCTAATGTAATTATTCTGACACAATGTGATATTTCTCCCTTCTACATCTTTAGACCATTGTGTAATGTTCAGTGCATATACTTGTGTGAGAGGTAAATGTCAACAACAGAAAATGTAAGTCTTGGTTATATTAACCCCTTCCCGACCTTATGACGAGTTAACTCGTCATAAGAGCCGCCGCATTAGCGACCTTATGACGAGTTAACTCGTCATGCAGTCTAGCCGGCGGTGCGCTCCGTGGGCACCGCTAGCTAGTCTGCAACGGGTCCAGGACTAAGCCTCGCACCCGAGGCAAAGCTCCTGGACCCGATCGGTGCATTTCCGGGCATGTGATCGCGGTTATTGAGTGATCACCGCGATAACATGCAAATTAGATGGCAAAGTCAGTGTGTTCACACACTGACTTTGCCTCTAATTCACTCTCTGTGCTTCACATTCTTATAGTGAAGCACAGAGAGTGACCTGTAAGTAAAAATAAATTAATTACATACACAGAGGTTAAAAAAAAAAATAAAAAAAAAAAAATTAACCCTTTCATTGCTGATCACAGTTTTTAACTGTGATCAGTTTCCTTCCACTTTATGGCCCTCATTTAGTTTTTTTTTTTTAACAGATTTTTTTATTTTTACAATTTATAAAGTTTTTTTTAATAAATAAAGGTAATTTTAATATATTTATTTAATAAAATTTAACCCCTGCATGCCTGTTGCATGATTTTTACTGATCTGACATCGCACTCTTCAGTTTTTTTCTGTCTTTTTTGTTATGGGGGGTTTGGGAACCAATATTTTTCTTTTTTATTAGTTAGTTAATTAGGGGGGATAAGTGGGTTAGTGTTGCACTAGTTATGTAGCTTATTATTGGGAAAATAATGGGGAAAAACTTTTTTTTCCTCAAAAATTTCCTCTTTTATATGTATTTTTTAATACTAAAATGTAAATCATTTTTTTGTATAGGGTATCAAAAGAAAGCTCTAACTGTTCTTTAAAAAACAACATATAACTTGTATGGGTACGTTAAATGAGAGAGAGGAAAATTATGTTTCAAAAACTTGAAAAACGCTCTGGTCCTTGGCCCAGGAAAATCCCTGGTCCTTAAAGGGTTAAACTCATCTGGTAAAAGGTGCATATACAGTAATTTTTCCATCATATGTTATACGTTCCCTGTATGTATTGGTTCTAGTATCATAGGTCTGATTAACCTTTTATCCTTGTGAGGTCAGTAAAACGAGACGGGTAACGACTGAGAGCTGTTATGCAGCTGGTTCTAACCCCCCGGTATACCCTGGTATGCCGAAATAAAGAAGAATTTATTGTGAGATCGTTGTTGCTGTTTTGATTTCTTTTACCCTGATTGCACGCAGATGTTTCCAATTATTTATACTTTTGGGGGAAGGGCATGTTTAAACACGGCGCATGTGCGACAAATACTTGCGCAATCGGCTTGTGCGCCAGTGTATAAATTTCAGGAGTCTGCATTATCTATGCCCAATGCATCGACTTTGTATAAAAAAATCAGCACCTGATTTGTGTCAGAGTCCCTTTCCCAAACTGCAAAGTGTCTGCAAAAAAGTGCAATTGCCGTTATACAAATCAAAAATTGGTGATTATGCTTTTTTTTTATAAAACTCCTGACCCTTTGCAGCGTGGGAGTGTTTATACGTAACCCCTATTGTTTCCTAGTCAGAATGTCGTTTCTGTGAATGTTGTTTTGGTTGTAAGACCACCAGGTTTATTTATTTTTTATAGTTTTCCAATTGTGCAGTGCTGTGCTTATTACTTTTGCTTTACACAGAGATTTTGCACCTTGTCACTGAAACACAAGGAATATGTTGAACCATTATAACAGGTAATTTTTGATTTGATAATAAAACAAAGGTTAAAAGTCAATTTCACTTGTGATAAAAAAAAAAAAAAACACACCCTCAACCCAAATTTCTGAACCTCAGGCAATAACTTTTACTGAACAGAGTATTGGGGGGGGGATATAACAATCACCTAACACTGTAAATACTGCACTATACCGGTGCAGAAATTTGTAGGCCGCTTTTTCAGTCAATATCTTGAAAGTTTCGTCTTTGGTGTTTTCAAGATCCAGTATTATACAAATTACATATAACAAAACGGTTCTGTCTGATTAAAACACCTTTTTGCACCTAGCACACAGCATTCAACAGATATTACTCCGTATTTAAAAAATCTAACTAAAAGCTTCCTAGTCACATAAAGCAGATTCAACACAGGCGCATTAAAAACACATTTAATCTATGAATTTGCTTGCAATTCTGCAAACACAAAGTACAGCTCATGTTCTTTATTGTCTACATCCACGTTATATATCTAACCCCATCAGGAATTTAAAGATAAGGAACTTCACTAATTTCCTGAGCTGACTCCAATAGTAATGATTTTCTACAGTATCATCAGACATCTTGTCTACTTGTGCTGGTGCAGGTGCTGGTGCAATCCTAACTGCTTCTAGACATCTAGCAGTGAGCTCACTGCAGTCAATCAAGTTAAGGTTTATGTCTGAGACTTAGCAGCCTCCCTGGCTCTGATTGGATAATACTACCTCTTCTTCAGTACACAAAGGTGAGAGAATAGCTAAAGTTTGATCATGGGTACAATCACCTCCTGCTTGAGTAAGTAAATAGATACTTACATATTTGTTTTGTGTGTACTGTATAGAGAAGCTGTGTTGCCTCCAGTGGCAAATAAATATGCAGATGAAAGATTCAAGAAACATGAGTTCCTGGTGTCCATTACTTTATGCACCACATGGGTTATATCCCCTGTAAGCCCTCTACTTAGTGTCACATAGTATCCTGAACAACTGCTTGAACGGAGTTAATACCCAGGCATATCAAAATATTTCTGCAGCAGGTTCCCCAAGGCCTGGACAGAAAAACCCGCTACATAAGCAATACTTAGGGTCTCCCTTGAGAAAGGCATCTTTCGTGCCGAAACGTCGTGTTGACCTCGTGCACTCTGTGGCCCCCCCGTCTCAGATACATTTATGGCTGTACGTGCTGTTTTTAGTGTCAAGCTGATTATCATCTTTAATACTATTTTGTATGTGAGTAAACTTGTGTATTTTTGTGTATATTTGTACCAGTATGTTAATCATGTCATTGGGATATTTTTTTGTGTTTTTGTATTATCATAATAAATATTTGACACTACGTCCATATCACTGTAGTTACTGTGTGTGCTCCTCCAATACTACTCTTTTGTTTGTTATTTCTTGGGGTTGTTGTAGGATTTCCCCAGGGGTGATGCACCACTACTTTACTTGGTGTATGTAGTTTGACCTAAGCTGTGGTGTGCTTCTCTAACACTTGTATTTTTGAACAGATTCCCTTTAAACCAGTCCACATTACAGTGCAAGATACTCCTGGTACCTGCCTTCATAAAGGAGATCAACACAGAAAAGGAGGAGAATATATTTAAAAGAAGACAAACTTCCATTACTAGAGGACATAGTCTTAAATTAGAGGGGCAACGATTTAAAAGTAATATCAGGAAGTATTACTTTACTGAGAGGGTAGTGGGTGTATGGAATAGCCTTCCAGCAGAAGTGGTAGAGGTAAACACAGTCAAGGATTTTAAGCATGCGTGGGATAGACACAAGGCTATACTAGCTATAAGACCGGGAACGGGGGACTAATAAAAGTATTTAGAAAAATTGGGCAGAATAGATGGGCCAAATGGTTCTTATCTGCTGACACATTCTATGTTACTTCATATTGTTATGCCCTAATCATTTGCTTTTAATTAGAAAGAGAACAAACATCCCCTACTGTCCGAACCTCTCCAAACTAAAATCAGATTGGTGTTAGTTATGAAAACTTAGAATTTTGTAATAATTTTAATGATGGAACAATTAAGTAATATTAACATTTTGACCATTCTATCTAAAATTCCACATTATCCTACCTACTGATTTCCACATCCCCCCCCTGGCAGGTACGGGTGCAGATACGAAATTAATGGTTATTAAATATCTGCACTTAACATTCAATTTTATGAAACATGTGACTAAAATGTAAACATATGACATCTTATGTCATGACAGAGGAATACTCTTTTGCCATCAAACAAAGTATTTGATTTAACAAATTAAACACAGATGATAAAGTGCTTAATTCGCAGCTGGGGAGGAGAAGACAGGAACATTTTAGATTAAATAGATGAACCTGGGTTTATTATGAATCACAATGAATAATGCCAGTAACACTGACAGTCTGAAATTGATGTCCACATTAAGCCTGTTTCTTATCACCTAATTTTGACAAAATCATTTTGTGTCTAAATGTAGGGAGTTACGGAGTGGAAAGCCCTTCTGTATGTTTATACTTCAAATAATAATGTTTGCGTGTGAAATAGAGTACACCTAACGATCTCTCGCAACATTCAATGTCAATACACTTATCGTTGCTTAGAAATTCTAAGGTCGATGGTGTGTGGCAGGGTATAGGTCATTTTCCAAGCCCGGTGCCCCCAGGTTGTAAAGCGCTTGGCTCGTCATGATGGGAGTTGCATTTCACACTATGTGACGTTTGGGATGTTGCCTCTCTCTATGGATCAACCTCCAGAACCTCTTGGTCTTCATCTTAAATTATTTGTAATAAAGGACCAGGTTAACGGAGGCTTTATTATGCCCCATCCTAACATATTTAAGAGCACTGTCCTGGCTTTCATTGTTTACACAGATAAAGAAGACCAAACCAGACATCTACATGGCTGTGTTATAAGTTATAATCATGGGTCACCCCTCTAGAATAGAATTATATTTTAGGGAGCTACTGGATAAGGTCCCACTTTAGAACTCCGCTTGCTACTTGAAATGTCCTTCACTGTCTACATCACTTTAGAGGGGTATATAGGCCCTTAGCAGTATGTGAAGATTTCTACCCCATAGCTGAAACTCCTGAGACCCTGTAGGCCAGCAAGCATCCTGCAGCTACACTACCAGGGTGGAGTGAGACCTCCTGCCCTTTGTAGATATAGGATAACCCCAGAGATCCAATACCCAGCTTAGATAATGCACAACCACCTGCTAATGTTATTGAGCAGGAAGTGTAGTTTCCCATTGTTCTAATAACTTACCTCCATTGTTTGAGAGAGGCGCATGTGAACCTTGCTGAGAATAGTGTTATAGCTGCACTACCTAAAGCAAGATCATCAGCCTTTGTATTGAGCTGGGAAGGAGCTGAAATGAAGACCCTTAACAAACCCTCTGGAGTCATGTACCATTAAGATACGTTTTTGTCTCACATAAGTCTCTCCTTTTTTTCACCCACTGAGACCTTGTGGCTTAACGGATGCCCTAAATGGATATGATGAAGTGAAAATGTTTGAAGCACCAGAAGTGTGCTGTAACACCCTCTGGCAAAGTGCTGCCCTCTGACAACGTGCCGCCCTATACGAGTGCCTAGTTTATACAGAAGATACACTACTGCCTGTAATAGCAAGTAAACAATAGAAATAAATAAGACGGTTGAATTCAGATGGGTGTCTCTGCTGTTTAATATTAGATATTGCTTAAGATGGAAAAAAAAAAGCTTCTGCATTTTGAAATAAAAACAATGTAGCAAGCAAGTTATTAACCCCTTAAGGACAGATGACGTGTCAGGCACGACACGGAAAAACGAGGACTTAGTGACAGGTGCACTAAATAGAGATCAAGAGTCGCTTTCTTTACTCTCAGTGTTGCTACAATGCCTCAATGAGACACTAGCAGGACACTTAGCAACACCAAAGCCCCCCCCCCTCTGATCCAATGGTGATCGCTCTCCTGATCGACCACTTCGGCTCAGCAGAAGGCAATATTTGTAAATATTATTATATATTTATAAAAGCCGTTTCCAGCGTTTAACTCCTTCCCTGCCATTGATTGCTGTGTATGCAGTTATCTTACACAGCAGCACATTTTTTGCTGTGCATTTTTTAAGGGTTCATTTTTTTACTGTAATTTATTACAATATATCAAAGGCTCTTTTAAGACCTATTAACCCCTTGCTTGCCATAGATCACTGCCTAAGCAGTGCATATGGTCACTGCCTAAGCAGCACATATGGTCAATGCCTAAGCAGTGTATATGGAGCACTAGGGGATCACGTATATTCATTTTGACGCTGTTTGAATGTGTGTATAGCGATCAGTAACAGCCGATCAGTGGCAAAGACGGTTTGGTGATTGCTCAGATGAGCATCCCATTCCCCTGGTCAGATCAATATTGGTAAATATTGTTCTGACCCATATGGATCTATCTCCCTCTCCTCACTTGAGTTTTAGTGAGGGAAAGAGACAGATCTGTATAATAAAAGTTTTTGATTATAATAAATTAAATAAAATGTTACAAAATTGTGAGACCCAAGGGCTTTTATAAAAGCCATACCCTTTGTAGAGTGTACCCTGTGTATTAACCCCTTCCTTGCTCTACATGTCAAAATTCCAAGTTCGAAAATCAACACCTCTCAAATGTGGACTTTTAACCCCCAAATAAGCTGACAGCCCTATGCATGGGTGGTACCACTGTGTTTAGAAGATGTTGCTGAACACATATTGGGGTGTTGTTTGGCAGTGACACATACCAAAATCTGTAAATACAGGGAGTGCAGAATTATTAGGCAAGTTGTTTTTTTGAGGATTAATTTTATTATTGAACAACAACCATGTTCTCAATGAACCCAAAAACTCATTAATATCAAAGCTGAATATTTTTGGAAGTAGTTTTTAGTTTGTTTTTAGTTTTAGCTATTTTAGGGGAATATCTGTGTGTGCAGGTGACTATTACTGTGCATAATTATTAGGCAACTTAACAAAAAACAAATATATACCCATTTAAATTATTTATTTTTACCAGTGAAACCAATATAACATCTCAACATTCACAAATATACATTTCTGACATTCAAAAACAAAACGAAAACAAATCAGTGACCAATATAGCCACCTTTCTTTGCAAGGACACTCAAAAGCCTGCCATCCATGGATTCTGTCAGTGTTTTGATCTATTCACCATCAACATTGCGTGCAGCAGCAACCACAGCCTCCCAGACACTGTTCAGAGAGGTATACTGTTTTCCCTCCTTGTAAATCTCACTTTTGATGATGGACCACAGGTTCTCAATGGGGTTCAGATCAGGTGAACAAGGAGGCCATGTCATTAGATTTTCTTCTTTTATACCCTTTCTTGCCAGCCACGCTGTGGAGTACTTGGACGCGTGTGATGGAGCATTGTCCTGCATGAAAATCATGTTTTTCTTGAAGGATGCAGACTTCTTCCCGTACCACTGCTTGAAGAAGGTGTCTTCCAGGAACTGGCAGTAGGACTGGGAGTTGAGCTTGACTCCATCCTCAACCCGAAAAGGCCCCACAAGCTCATCTTTGATGATACCAGCCCAAACCAGTACTCCACCTCCACCTTGCTGGCGTCTGAGTCGGACTGGAGCTCTCTGCCCTTTACCAATCCAGCCACGGGCCCATCCATCTGGCCCATCAAGACTCACTCTCATTTTATCAGTCCATAAAACCTTAGAAAAATCAGTCTTGAGATATTTCTTGGCCCAGTCTTGACGTTTCAGCTTGTGTGTCTTGTTCAGTGGTGGTCGTCTTTCAGCCTTTCTTACCTTGGCCATGTCTCTGAGTATTGCACACCTTGTGCTTTTGGGCACTCCAGTGATGTTGCAGCTCTGAAATATGGCCAAACTGGTGGCAAGTGGCATCGTGGCAGCTGCACGCTTGACTTTTCTCAGTTCATGGGCAGTTATTTTGCGCCTTGGTTTTTCCACACGTTTCTTGATACCGTGTTGACTATTTTGAATGAAACGCTTGATTGTTCGATGATCACGCTTCAGAAGCTTTGCAATTTTAAGAGTGCTGCATCCCTCTGCAAGATATCTCACTATTTTTGACTTTTCTGAGCCTGTCAAGTCCTTCTTTTGACCCATTTTGCCAAAGGAAAGGAAGTTGCCTAATAATTATGCACACCTGATATAGGGTGTTGATGTCATTAGACCACACCCCTTCTCATTACAGAGATGCACATCACCTAATATGCTTAATTGGTAGTAGGCTTTCGAGCCTATACAGCTTGGAGTAAGACAACATGCATAAAGAGGATGATGTGGTCAAAATACTCATTTGCCTAATAATTCTGCACTCCCTGTACACAATAAAATTACTACACAAACTTTGACAAAGGCTGGTGGTAGAATTGGTGCATGGAAAGTGTTAAAATACCACCATCTAAAATAGCCTAGGGTGTCTTCTTTTACAAAATATATGGTTTTTGTGCTAAAATACACTGTCCGGCTTCACAAAAAAATCCCAAATGAAACATGGACACAGGCTGACTTCATGTCAAAATTCCAAGTTGGAAATGCGCACTTTCAAAATAGGGCCTTTTAGCCACCAAACAACCCAACAAACCTATGCATGGATGGTATCCCTGTACTCAGGAGATGTTGTTGAACACGTATTGGGTTGTTGTTTGGCAGTGACACATACCAAAATCTGTAAATTCATGTCTGAATTACAATGTATGTGAACAAAAAAACACACGAAAAAAATCAAGGCTGGTGGTAGAATTAGTTCATGGAAAGTGTTAAAATACCCCCATGTGAAATAGCCTAGGGTGTCTACTTTTAAAAAATATATCGGTTGATGTGGTAAAATACACTAGCTGCCTTCAAATTTGTCCCAAATAGGACATGGGTGCAGGTTAAAATTTCAAGTTGGAAAACCAAAAAGCGCATCTCTCAAATGTGGCCCTTTAACCCCCAAACAAGCTGACAAACCTATGCAGCGGTGGTGTCCCTGTATTCAGGAGATGTTGCTGGACACATATTGTGGTGTTATTTGGCAGTGACAAGTACCATAATCTGTAAATTCATGTCTGAAGTACAATGTTTGTGAAAAAAACCACAACAAAATTACTACCACAAACTTTGGCAAAGGCTGGGGGTTGAATTAGTTAATGGAAAGTGTTAAACTACCAACATTTTAAATAGCCTAGGGTGTCTACTTTTAAAAAATATATCGGTTGATGTGGTAAAATACACTAGCTGCCTTCAAATTTGTCCCAAATAGGACATGGGTGCAGGTTAAAATTTCAAGTTGGAAAATCCAAAAGCGCATCTCTCAAATGTGGCCCTTTAACCCTCAAACAAGCTGACAAACCTATGCAGCGGTGGTGTCTCTGTATTCGGGAGATGTTGCTGAACACATATTGGGGTGTTATTTGGCAGTGACACATACCGAAATCTGTGAATTCATGTCTGAAGTACAATGGGGGGGGGGGGGGGGGGGGACAAGAAATTTACTACTACAAACTTTGACATAGGCTGGTGTTGGATTAGTGCATGGAAATTGTTAAAATACCACCATTTGAAATATCCTAGGGTTAAAATAATTTAAAAAAATATATGGGTTGATGGGGTAAAATACACTGGCTTCAAATATGTCCCAAATTGGACATGGGGGCAGGCTGTCTGCATGTCAAAATTTCAAGTTGAAAAACCAAAAACTGCACCTCCCAAATGTGGCCTTTTAGCCCCCAAACACCCCAACACACCTATGCATGGGTGGTATTCCTGTACTCAGGAGAAACAGTAGAATCTATTTAAACATTTATTTTGTTTACTTTTGTCGATGAGGAGAAGATGTTACAAATAAAAGTCAGGAAATATTTTTTTTTTTTTTTTTACCATATTTTGTTTATTTTTTTATATAATATTATAGGATATGATCAAAATGATGGAATCCAAAGAGTGACCTCTTGTTCTGATAAAACAATATATCATTTGTGTGGGTACAGCAAATGACAAAGAAGAAAATTATAGCTAAACACAAACAGCACAGAAATGTTAAAAAAGCCATTGTCCAGAATGGTCAAAAATGTTTCAAAGGGTCTGTCCTTAAGGGGTTAAACATGTATTTAAAGGGTCAGTTCCACCAACCGTGTGTACAAAGTAAAGTAAGGAACATTAAATGGTCCACCTTTTTTCCTCAATACTTCCTATATCTTAAAAACTGCCTATAGAGTGTAATACCGTATTTGCTCGATTATAAGACAAGGTTTTTTTCAGAATTTTTTTTCTGAAAAATCCCCCTCTTCTTATAATCGAGGTCGTCTTATAATCTGACCTCAAATCGAGGTCAGATTATAAGACATGGATCCAGGTCCCCAGCAGAGCTGCAGGGGACCTGGATCCCCCTCTCTAACAGCACGGGATGTATGCGCAATGAGCGCAGATTCCCCTGCTGCCACCCGGCATGACCGCTGGGGCTTCTATGAAGAAGCCGGGTACTTCCGGCTTTGTCACAGAAGTCCCGGTGGTCATGCCGGGCGGCAGCAGGGGAGGTCTGCGCTCATCGGGCAGACATCCTCTTCTGCCCCACTAGCCACCAGGGTGAATCGGTCAGCTGGGGGATGTCTGCACGATACGTGCAGACATCCTCCATGCTGCCCGACACCTCCGTCTATTATGACGGACCAGCTGTCAGTCATAATAGACGGAGGTGTCGGGCAGCATGGAGGATGTCTACACGTATCGTGCAGACATCCCCCGGGTGCCCCCACTAGCCACCAGGGATTATTAAACAGGTGAGGGGGAGGGAGGGGGGAACCAGAGCAACAAGGGGAGGGAGGGAGGGGGGAACCAGAGCAACAAGGGGAGGGAGGGGGAACAGAGACAAGGGGAGGGATGGGGGGGAAGAGACAGAGACAAGGGGATGGAGGGTTGTGAAAAGAGAAACAAGGGGGGGGGGGACAGGCGAGGGGGGAGACAAAGGGAGGGGGAGAAAAAGAAAGCTGGGAGAAAGGGAAAGAGGGAGGCAGCATTGGCACATAAAAGGAAATAAAAACAAGAAATGCATTTTTTTTATATAATTTTTTATTAAAAAAGCAATTTACATGTGAATATATACATGTTGAACTTTTTTCCTATAGGGTAGTCTTATATTCAGGCTTTTAGTTTTTTTCCTAATGGAATATCCAAAGTTTGGGGGTCGTCTTATAATCAGGGTCGTCTTATAATTGAGCAAATACGGTAGTTATTGTGTTACTATAGCAACAGTCCTGTCTAACTTGCCGTACACTTCTATCCTTGAATTTAGATATCCCGAGAACTGTAAATTGTGTTAAAGTAAAAATAAGTTTATTTCATGTGTTAAATACATGTAAAACATACTGAAAAATATATATTAAAATCTATCATATCTTTTACAATGTAGATAATCACAAGCTATTATCTGAATCATTTTAATAAAAACAGAATGTAGCTATCAGGACTACCCTGTAAGCTGCTCAGAGTTGGGGCAGCCTCTTAGGCTGTGTGTCTGTGGGTTAGGTGCCTCATGACATATATCACCCTTACAAGGTGTCAATGGCAATCATTGATGCACAGAGTTATGAACATTTATTTTCCTAATCCCACTTCAAGCTCAAAGGTTCTTGTTATGTGATGCGAGATCATCTTACTACTTTTTCATCACTACTACTGGTTGAAATACAATTTAAATTCCAAAAATGTATAAAATAAATCGTTGGTCAGGTCCAAAGCTGTACAAATTAACATCTTATTTAAAACAGTATAGTATAGTGATTTGTATCTGGAATTGATTCATTTTGCCTATTCCAAGATAGAAAGATAAAACTGCAGTTGTAGTTTAACTATTCAGTCTATATAATCCACTCAATGTGTTTCCCAGTGTATATTTTTAATAGCATAAATCCTATGGGCAATCAGGATCTGAGTTATAATGTGTTTGGAAGCACTTATCTTTGTCATTGTACATTTGTCCTGTACTGATCTCTGAAAACTTAGAGGCATGGTGATTTGTTTTTATATTACGGTCCATCTGATAATTGGACTTGTCCCCCTTCTCCTTCTCATGGATTTTTATGCCACAATTGCCAAACAGAGTTAAAAACATCGGTAGAAAAACCAGGCCGTGCATCATTCCGAAAGCGATGACAAGGAATATGATCTTAAAAAATGTTCTAAAAATATAACTCTCTGATGTGGAAAGTACAATAACCCCTAGGATAGTTGATATGGCTCCCTGTAAAATAGGGTAACCTAGCGAGTGCAAAGCATCAATTATTCTATCATTTGCTCTTGGTTTCTTGTTGGAAATGTATGCATAAGAAATATGAGCGGAGAAGTCAACAGAGAAACCAATGCAAATGACGAGGTTAATCATTGATATGGAATCCAAGTTGACCTTCCAAAAGGCCATGAAGCCAGTGACGCCAACTATAATGGAGGCAATTGCAAATGTTACCCACAATGAACAAAGTGGGTTGGGGATTAACAGTATCGAGATAACAAACATGGCAGCAGCAGCAACAAGGACATTTTGAATGGTGTTTTGTATGATGACAGCGTATTGGTCAAAGTATATAAATGCCGGATGATAGACCATTAATGGAACGTCACAGTCCTTTGCTATGCCCCGGAGCTCGTTCAACATGTTTTTTTCATCGACTGCTGTAACTACATTAACAGTCTGGATGAAAAAACGAGAAGCTCTAATGGCATTTGATTGAATTTCAATGTCTTGTTTGTAATCAGGAAAATTCTGGAACAAGTGTGTTAAATTGCCCATAAAATCATTTTGATCACTTATGTTAAGCTGATAGCGATTAGCAATGGTTTCATATACCCTCAGCCATGACTCTGAAAATGTTTTATTAACATAGGAATTGTTTTCTAATGTTTCCATGCAAGTCTTGATTTTATTTCGAATGTTGACATCCCAATATGAAGTTTCGTCAGTAACAACAACCATAACTCTTGGACCATACTCAGAAAAGTATTTTTCCTCTTTGTCGTAAAATGGAACTACATAGGAATTATCGGAAGCTAAATTACGTAGATCAATTCCTTCCTCTATTTGAAAACACCCATAGATACCGCTAGCTAGATATCCACCATACAACACAACAACAAAGATCTTGGCCCAAATATTTGTAAGCAACGGTCCATAGTATTTATGAAAGAAGCGGGTGATTGGATGTTCAGTTTCTTTACCTGTGCTTTGGTCATAAGCTCCCCCAACACAACATGCTCTGTATAAACAAGAACGGTCATTGTCAATGCGTTCCTCTACCTTTGAGCAAGCCAACCAGTGCCGATTGCTCTCTTCTCGTCTTCCATTGAGTGCCATAAAAGCTCCAAAACAGGTGATGTTATAAATAAAACAAAATAGTATGGCAGTCCCAGTATAAATACAAAACGATTGCACTGATTGAAAAGAAGTCAGAATTCCAATGTAGAAAGCAAGAACATCTGTCAGAGTAGTTATAGTTATCGAGACTGCTGCCTCTGCATATGTGTCCGCCATTCTCTCTTCTACCGTACTCTTAACTTGAGTTTGCTGCCAGCTGGAAATCATTATAAACATATCATCTACTCCGACTCCTGCCAAAATAATAATTATCATATATGTGTTAGTTTACTCATTTTTTTTTTACTTTGGTTATGTTATTTAGCAAAAAATTCAAGTATGGTCACATCTCAGTCATGAGGCCTATACAACGCTAAAACATACATCTAAGCTTAATGTTAGAGTTGAGCAGACACCTGGATGTTCGGGTTTGGCAGGTTTGGCCAAACTTCCAAAAAATTTCCTGGTCAATGAAGTCTTGAAGTCAATGGGGACACGAACTTTTGGCCACTAAAATGCTTCTAAAAAAGTCCTGGAAAGGGCTGCTATTCTATGAACCGAAATAGAGTCCCCATTCATAAGAATAGGTCAATTGACCTATTTGTATGAATGGGGACTCTATTTTGGTTTATAGAAACCCAATAGAATACCAGTAGCATTACAGGTATTCCATAAACCCTTTCGGTTTATGGAATACATGTAATGCTATTGGTATTCTATAAACCGAAAGTCTATAAAGCGAAAGAGATTCGGTTTATAGAAAGCCAATAGCATTACATGTATTCCATAAACCGAAAGTCTATAAACGGAAAGACATTCGGTTTATAGACTTTCGGTTTATGGAATACATGTAATGCTATTGGCTTTCTATAAACCGAATCTCTTTAGCTTTATAGACTTTCGGTTTATAGAATACCAATAGCATTACATGTATTCCATAAACCAAAAGTCTATAAACCGAAAGACTTTCGGTTTATGGAATACATGTAATGCTATTGGCTTTCTATAAACCGAATCTCTTTCGGTTTAAAGACTTTCGGTTTATAGAAAGCCCATAGCATTACATGCATTCAATAAAACGAAAGTCTATAAACCGTAAGAGATTCGGTTTATAGACTTTCGGTTTATAGAAAGCCCATAGCATTACATACAATGTATTTGTATGTAATGCTATGGGCTTTCTGATTGGCTGCCCTGCAGCCTTTCAAAACGCGCCATTAAATCGCCAAACCCCGAACTCCAACCCGAACATACAGTGAAATGTCCGTGTTCGGGTCCGGGGTCCAAAAACCGTAATGTTTGGTACGAACCCGAACAGTGCGGTTCGGCTTCGCTCAACACTACTTACTGTTTGTTATGCCTGAAATTTCAAACATGGACTGCCATTAGTGGGCGGTTTTAATATGATATGTTTTAAGGATATTCTCTCACTAATTGCACAAGTAAGACATTAACAAAATGGGGAAACTATTAAGTCCTTTTCATTCTTGGTGGAGCTGGCACACGTCACTTTCTGTACTGAAACCATGCACCATTTTAGAAATCCTTCTCTGAACTCTCTGTTTATCATTTAGTTGTTGACGCTTCCAGTACTGTACACAATACCGTAGGTGACTGCTGATTAGCAATCTTTATTTAAAAGTACAATCTCTAGGGATTTATATATTTTTTTTACTTGAATAATATTATTTAAAATAGAGCATTATGGACATTAACTGGATATCAAATGATTCTACTCTTACCTAGAATAAGAAATGGAGCATTTGCAACCGTAACCGTAAAAGGAACCTGACAAAGTAGCAGCAACCCGAAACCACTCAGGACGGCTAACCCACATGAGATTACTCCAAATCCAGCCACCCATACTTTGTTTCTCACACAGTCTAGTCTGAAACAAAAGAAGACAGCAAAACTGTTACAAACAGTTAAAAATGCAAATAATATAAATTCTACTGTGATCAAGAGTAAGCAGCTACTCATGTAAATGGGTTAGGGTCTAACATTATTTGGCAGTAATCGTTATATATTAAAATCCAAGACGAGAGCACTTAGAGGACCTATTTCTGTAAGAATTTATATTACATGTATTCAAAAGTAAAACATAAACTCACATCAAGTTCTTGTAATTCTGGGCTACCCTTCCTTTTTCACATCTACTTACATTTGTTTTTAACCCAAAATAATTCACAAATATACATAAAAAAAGGACACATAATTGTACAAACATACAAAACAACACAATGTATTGCAATATAATTTATAAAATTGGGCCCCGCCGTCACGTTACATACTGATATAGCAGTGTTATATACAGTGGATATAAAAATTCTACACAACCCTGTTAAAATGTCAGGTTTCTGTGCTGTAAAAAAAATGAGACAAAGATAAATCATTTCAGAACTTTTTCCATCTTTAATGTGACCTATAAACTGTACAACTCAATTGAAAAACAAACTTAAATCTTTTTGATAGAGGGAAGAAAAAATATAAAAATAAAATAATGTGGTTGCATAAGTGTGCACACCCTTAAACTAATACTTTGTTGAAGCACCTTTTGATTTTTATTACAGCACTCAGTCTTTTTGGGTATGAGTCTATCAGCATGGCACATTTTGACTTGGCAAGATTTTCCCACTCTTCTTTGCAAAAACACTCCAAATCTGTCAGATTGCGAGGGCATCTCCTGTGCACAGCCCTCCCCCACAGATCACCCCACAGATTTTCAATCGGATTCAGGTCTGGGCTCTGGCTGGGCCATTACAAAACTTTAATTTTCTTCTGGTGAAGCCATTCCTTTGTTGATTTGAATGTATGCTTTGGGTCGTTGTCATGCTGAAAGATGAAGTTACTCTTCATGTTCAGCTTTCTAGCAGAAGCCTGATGGTTTTGGAACTGTTCATAATTCCCTCTATCTTAACTAAGGCCCCAGTTCCAGCTGAAGAAAAACAGCCCCAAAGCATGATGCTGCCACCACCATGCTTCACTGTGGGTATGGTGTTATTTTGGTGATGTGCAGTGTTGTTTTTGCGCCAAACATATCTTTTGGAATTATGGCCCAAAAGTTCAACTTTGGTTTCATCAGACCATAACACCTTTTCCCACATACTTTTGGGAGACTTCAGATGTGTTTTTGCAAAATGTAGCCTGGCTTGGATGTTTTTCTTTGTAAGAAAAGGCTTTCGTCTTGTCACTCTACCCCAAAGCCCAGTCATATGAAGAATACGGGAGATTGTTGTCACATGTACCACACAGCCAGTACTTGCCAGATATTCCTGCAGCTCCTTTAATGTTGCTGTAGGCCTCTTGGTAGCCTCCCAGACCAGTTTTCTTCTGGTCTTTTCATCAATTTTGGAGGGAGCTCCAGTTCTTGGTAATGCCACTGTTGTGCCATATTTTCTCCACTTGATGATGACTGTCCTCACTGTGTTCCATGGTATATCTAATGCCTTGGAAATTCTTTTGTACCCTTCTCCTGACTGATACCTTTTAACAATGAGATCCCTCTGATGCATTGGAAGCTCTCTGTGGACCATGGCTTTTGCTGTGGGATGCGACTAAGAAAATTTCAGGAAAGACCAACTAGAGTAGCTGAACTTTATTTTGGGTTAATCAGAGGCACTTTAAATGATGGCAGGTGTATGCTGACTCCTATTTAACATGATTTGGAATGTGATTGCTTAATTCTGAAGACAGCTACATCCCCAGTTACAAGAGGGTGTGCACACTTATGCAACCACATTATTTTATTTTTATATTTTTTCTTCCCTCTATCTAAAAGATTTCAGTTTCTTTTTCAATTGAGTTGTACAGTTTATAGGTCACGTTAAAGGTGGAAAAAGTTCTGAAATGATTTATCTCATTTTTTTACAGCACAGAAACCTGACATTTTAACAGGGGTGTTTAGACTTTTTACATCCACTGTACCCTGTAGAGTGTATCATACATAGGTTCATTTCTTAGACTTCACAAAATATACAATTCGGGGGCCTGAATTGAGAACATTTGTCCAAGAGAAACATCTGAAAATATACGTTATTTTGGCCAAATGGTGTCAAAATCTCCTGATGTGCAGTGATCTATAACTTTGGACCATTGGTCCCAGACTTTATATTTAGTGATATATCTCTTTTCTCCCTTTTTTTTTGTTAATTTGCCAAATCAGATTATTAAAGTTTCCTACGTCCCAGGTATCTAACTTTATAATATACCAGCCTTCGTCTTTGTTTTCTTTGATTTGAATAGTGTCGATATGATATATTATGGCAGCTACATAAACTAGGTTGATATCTGGGAATCTTAGTCCCCCCTCTGTCAGATATTTGGCTAAGCAGCTTTTGTCTTATCCGTGGCTTTGTACCTTTCCACAATGTTAGTTATACTGTCTTGTATCATTTTAAGCCATGGCTTAGGGATACACATGGGTAACATTCAAAAAAGATAGGTCCATTTTGGGACAAGGTATGAATTAACCGCATTCATTCTTCCCCACTATGAAATCTCTGTTTGCCTTCTCTCCTTGAGCCATTTTTTCGTATACCTAAACAAGGCCAAAAAATGTTTTTCAATTTCTTTATTGATTTTAATTCCTAGATAATCAATGTGATTCTTGGCCAATTGGAAATCATATCTCTGCTGTATTACACATTTTGTATTATTTTTTTAAAATTAGTGTCTTTTAGGATGTATTTGTTGGTGTTTATTTTGTAATTGGCTATTTTTCATATTCCCTAAGAGGTCCATAAGATGTATTAAGGATTGTAAAGGGTTAATTACTGTAATTATATCGTCGGCGTGAAGGCAGATTTTCATACCTTTGTTTTTTACTTTCCAGGCCAAAATATTATTGGTGTTTCTCATGTTAATTGCGAAGGGTTCTATCAAAATTATGTATTTCTTAGCGAAAACCATTCTAATGTTATGTTGGGACCTGTAGTTCTGGCCATAGGATTTTTATATAGAGTCATTATGGCTTGATGAAACCAACTGTAAATGTCAAAGACCTTAAGGGATTGGCTCATGTAATTCCAGCTGACTCTATCAAATGCTTTCTCAGCGTCTACTGAGAGAGTCAGCAATAGACCCTTTTTGTTAGATGCAGCGTCTAGTATATCTATTATTACTGTATTTGCTTGAATATAAGACAAGGTTTTTTTCAGAGCAAATGCTCTGAAATGTCTCTCTGAGAGAGACAAGGGGAGGGGGGATAGAGAGAGACAAGGGGAGGGGGGATAGAGAGAGACAAGGGGAGGGGGGATAGAGAGAGACAAGGGGAGGGTGGGGAGACAGACAAGGGGAGGGGGGAAGAGACAAAGGGGAGGGAGGTGGAGAGAGAGAGAGACAACACTGGAGGGGGGGGGGAGACAGCTGGGGGAGGGGGAGAGAGGCCGCATTGGCATATAAAAGTAAATAAAAACAAGAAATGCATTTGTTTAATATCAATTTTTTATTAAATATTAAAAAGCAATTTACATATATACAAGTTAAACATTTTTTTCCCTTAGAGGGTAGTCTTATATTCAGGCTTTTAGGGTCGTGTTATATTTGAGCAAATACTGTATTTGGGTGTTATTTGTTGACAATCTTTTGGGGATGAACCCAATCTGATCTGGATGGATTATTGAAGATAGAATGTTCATTTAATTTTGAAGCCAATATGGAAGAGAATATTTTAATACCTGCATTTATAAGCCATATGGGCCTATAGTTACTCACTTTTGTTGGATTTTTGTTGAGTTTTAAAATGGGAAGTATGTTTGTCCTTAAAATTTCTGTAGAAAAATAGGCTTCCTGAATCGTAGCATTAAACGTTTTTGTTAATCGTAGTTTCAATTGATTTTTAAAAGTTTTTAAAAAAGAGATTAATGAATCCGTGAGAACCAGGAGTTTTTTGTTATTGTAGGTTATTTATCGCAATTTCTACTTCTTTTTCTGTAATTTTGGTTTTCAAAATGTATATTTGGGTATCTGAACTATTTGGTATTTTAGCCTTTTTCAGGTATTTGTCTATACTAAATTGATCAGACTCGGAGTGGAGATTATATAATTTACCATAATACTCATTTCATTTTTTACCTATTTCGTTTGGGCCATATAGATGTTATTTTGGTCCACCGACCTATTTACTCTATTGTTTGTCATACTCTTTCTTAATTTATTAGTCATTATTTTGTACACTCTTCTCATAGTATTTGAATTTGTATAGGTGTTTTGTTATTTCCATTCATTTCTGATTAATCTTAGTTTTATTATTGTTTAAATCTTCATAGTTTGTTTCTGTGGGATCTTTTTAATTTTTATTGACAATTTTATCGAATTGAATATATAGAACTGACAGGCTTGCCTCCTCTTTTTTTTCCTAATTTGGGAGTCTAGTTTTATAAGGTGCCCTCTTATGACTGATCTAAAGCACACCAATTGTTTGAAAATGATGTATCCTAGAAACATAGAATGTGTCGGCAGATAAGAGCCATTCGGTCCATCTAGTGCCCAATTTTTCTAAATACTTTTAGTTCTCACGGTATCCTCACGGTCAAATCTTTAAAATAGAGGTCTATATATTTGACATTCTTCCCATTTTTTAGGATGAAATTGTTCAGTCTCCATGTTGTTAGTTTTATGTGAGGTTAATATCTCACACAATAATAGGCTGTGGTCAAACCACATAATTTCTCTTATATCAACCTTTTTTAGCTGTTAACTAGATTCGGGGTCCCCCCCATACCAATTCTCGAGTGTGTCAAATGTACCTTAGAAAAGTATGTGAAATTCAATTCCCCCGGGGGACTTATTCTCCAAATATCGAACAAATTGTATTTATTTTTAACTTTATAAAGGAGTTGAGCTTGTTTTACAACGGTTTTATCAATCTTATCGCCTGTTTTTTTTTTTTTTTTTATCAAATTCAGGCTCCAGTACTGAGTATAAGACTCCTGCGATAAAGTAGCAGCCCATCTTGACTCTCTCTACTGCCTGCATAATTTGATTTAATAATTTGGAAGGGTATTTATTTGGTAAATATATGTTTATTAAGGTAAACATAACCTAATTTATGTTAGCAACAACAATTATATATCTTCCCTCATTAGTTTTTATCTGATGAATTATATCCAACTGTATCTTACTTGAAAATATCATGGCTGCTCCATGTTTTTGTTGTCTTTTTTGGATGCATGAATTATGGTATTGGATTTTCGCCCTCCCCAAGACTGTTTATCTATATGCTTCCAGTGGGCCTCTTGTAAAAATCCCACATCAATGTGTTCTTTTTGTAGATAGTTATAGACTACTGACCTTTTAAATTGGGTATTTAACCCCTGCACATTTACCAAGACTATCTTAACCTTGTTATGTAGTTATAGGCTCTGCTCTTCCATTTGAAAACTATGGTCATTCCCGGAAAACATATAAACATACAAACATAAAACAATTTATCAAGTGGAATCTTGGACCCATTTCCAGGTCCACATGCCAGTACCATGTCCCTAATTGTACTGGTTCTATATAAAATTATGACAAATAGTAGGGGCTGTCCTAGCCTCGCTGAGTTTCCTAATTTATTTCTTATCTCTCATGGGTGTCTCTGGGTGTTATTAACTTCTGATTCTGTACTGTAATGGGAAATGTCAACAATCTGTAGCTAACCCTACTTTACACTGTCGAGCACCTCCAAAGACATGAAGTATGATATATCTACCCAAACTCAGGGGCTCTCCTCCTATCTGTCTTTGTACCCATTCCGTAACACAAATCATCTCAGTCTGTCTGTGTACATTATATTGAATATTGTCACATTGTATCTTGTTAATATCTCATTTGTTCCATAAACATTATATCATAACATTGTATCTTATTAACATTTCATATGTTCCATATAGGTTAAATAACCTCACCACCTGTGCCATTGAATTACCCTTATAGGGTTAATTTTTGTATTAGGACGTTGGGCAGCGAAGGGGGGATGGGGGGATAATTATGCAAAAAGCTTCAGTGCGGATAATTGCTTGTATATTTAATATAGGAATATGTATCTTACTTTTTCCTCTCATTTGCTCTCTCATTTATAGAGCAATAGAGAGAAGAAAGAAAAAGAAAATAAAGAATAGTTTATTATATTAAGAGATTACTACATTTGTATAAATGTGTTATATATGTTAGACATGTCATCAGGGCATAATGATTTTCCTTTTACAATAATATATCTTGCAGAATAAAACATTTTTTCAATCCATCATGCAATTTGTACATAATTTAAATTAATATCAAAATCAGGATTATTACTGTATTAAATAAACTTATATTTATATCTTAGATTGCTCTAATGTTTATTACATTTTAAATTATTATCAACCTAAAATAGTGAGGTGATCAATAGACAATATTTTTTTGCCTCTACTTTTTTCAATCTTAAACATATTTCATTCCTAGAGAGTTAAAGGAAAATTAATTTAAATATTGTCCCAGAAGGCATTTTTATTATTGTTGTTGTTATTATGAGAAATCATTATTTATGCATCTTGAAAATATAGTTTTTTCTCAGAACTCCCAATTCTCCATATAATACATGAGCAATTTCTGTTTATTTTAGTTTTTCCTGTAATTCCATGTGTAATGCAGAACTGTTACTAAAAAAAATATTTTTTATTTTCATATTTATAGCTAGACATCTTAAATAAATATAACAATCTATGCAACTATGTCATCGTCAGTTAATTAACATATATCACATAGTAACTACTGAAATAAGTCTTTAGTGTAAACATGGACGAAAGGGTAACATATTTTGTACCAACCTCCTATAGGTCTGTATAGTTTTTATATATTATAAATAAATATATATAATATATAAGTTCCAAGAAGTGTGGTGTCAATATTTATTTATACAGTATTCACAACAATGTTTTCCTCGTGTAGGGTTTTCTCAAAAAACATTCCTTTATTTAACAAGGAATAAATATGTTTTATAACCTTTATGAGATTTTACTATTATAAGTTCAAAATCTTTATAATGTGGATCCTGCCCTGTTTGATTTCCTAAAAGAGATGTATGATTATGATACACCAGCCTTTTTTTCTTCTTTAAAGTGACAGTCTAGTCCCCCTTTTAACTTTGGTGCAACTTGTAGGCAGCACACTTTAGAAGAGACTGTCAATTTTTTAGTTCTCTGTAAAAAAGAGATTATATTTACCGTATTTGCTCGATTATAAGACGACCCTGATTATAAGACGACCCCCCAAACTTTGGATATTCCTTTATGAAAAAAACTAAAAGCATGAATATAAGACTACCCTATAGAAAAAAAGTTAAATTTGTATATATTCACATGTAAATTGCTTTTTTAATAAAAAAATTATATCAAAAAATGCATTTCTTGTTTTTATTTCCTTTTTATGTGCCAATGCTGCCTCTCTCTTTCCTTTGCCCCCAGCTTTGTCTCTCTCCCCCTCCCTTTGACTCCTCCCTTGTTTCTCTCTGTCCCCTTCCCTTGTTGCTCTGTCCCCCCTCCCTCTGTCTCCCCCCCCCCTTGTTGCTCTGTCTCTTCCCCCCTCCCCTTGTTGCTCTGTCTCTTCCCCCCTCTCTCCTCTTGTTGTTCTGCCCCCATCCCTCCCCCTGTCTCTCTGCCCCCCATCCCTCCCCCTGTCTCCCTGCCCCCTCCCTACCCGTCTCCCTGCCCCCTCCCTCCCCCTAACATGATCCCTGGTGGCTGCCGCCCCGGCACGCTCGCCGGGACTTCTGTGAGGAAAGCGGAAGTACCCGGCTTCATCACAGAAGCCCCAGCGGTCGCGCCGGGCGGAAGCAGGGGAGTCTGCGCTCATCGCGCAGACATCCTCTGCTGCTAGAGAGGGGGATCCAGGTCCCCTGCAGCTCTGCTGGGGACCTAGATCTATGTCTTATAATCTGACCTCAATTTGAGGTCAGATTATAAGAAGACCTCGATTATAAGACGAGGGGCAATTTTCAGAAAAAAATTTCTGAAAAAAACCTCGTCTTATAATCGAGCAAATACGGTAGCTTTGAAAGAGTGGCCACTAGTGGCCATTTTCGGATACTACATCGGTACGTATGTATGCCCTAACGCATGCTCAGTTGCTACTTTTCCCATCAATCACTGGGCTGTCTGAAGGATTTCCCAGCATCCCCCAGGCCTCCTCTAATCTCCTGCTCTCAAACGCTCGTGCACAAGCGTCTCCATGGAAACAGGCATGGGTCTGTTTACTTTCTGTTTCCTGCAGAGTGAGCAGGAGGGGGGAAGGGATCACAGAGGAACTTTTATTATCACAAAAAGGACTTATTCTTCGTGGAGCACAATAAATCATTGTCAGCAAGGCAGTAAGTATAATATTGTATTTACTGCCTTGATAAAGCTAATAACAAGCCTGTGATTTATGCTGCTAGTCATGGAGAATAAGTCCTTTTTGTGATAATAAAAGTCCCCTGGGTGATCTGCTCACTCTGCTGGTATCCTGAATTGGGGCATGCGGGAGAACATTGGACTGGGGGGACATGAAGTATAATATTAATATAAATAAAAAAGCACCAGTATCTACTTTTAATAATTAAATTCCCATCACACTATAACTACAATTCCTATCATACTCGCACAGGCTCTAAACTTACCATCATAATCATTTTGGTATTAAATAAACTATAACTCCCATAATACTTATAATTTTTAGACAGTTGAGCACTATATAAAATGTATTTTTGTGCATATTTTTTATATTAAATTATATATATACAAAAATCTATTTTATATAGTGCTCAACTGTCTAAAACAAAAAGTATGATGGTAGTTGCTGTTTTATACCAATATAAGTATGATGGGAATAGCAGAGACTGTGTGAGTATGATGGGAATTACAGTGACTCTTGAAAGAAAGCACCACTCTGTTCAGCTTAGGAGCTGATCATCACTACCTTTTCTACTTGTCAGATGGAATAAAATAAAGCACCACTGACAATTGATATATATATATATATATATAAATTATATATATAAGTCCTCGAATTTACATATGGTATCTATGCTACTCCTGTAGCACCTGGGTCATCGATGCCTAGTGTGCAAAGATTTTTTTAAATCTTTTTCTAATTCAATTCTAATAGTAAACACAAGGTATTATCCAAGGTTCAAATAATTGGCTCTATTTAATCAACATTGTGTTTTAGGTGTTGGAACATCTTTAGTCTGTGCTAATCTGGTGTACATGTTGATATCAGAGGTGTGCATTTCTTGACAACAATTGATTAAATTAAATCCAATTAAAATAAGGAAATCATTTTCAACTTGACATTGCTATTTTTGGTACTCTACACAAAGTGCCTAATTGCTTTTGTAAAAACATTAAAATGTTTTAAATAATCATATGTATACTTGATACACAAGTATGAGACACACTGAAAGAGAGGACGAAGAGAGAGACAGAGATAGAGACAGGGATAAAGACAGAGAGAGAGAGACAGAGAGAGAGAGGAGGAAGAGAGAGAGAGAGAGAGAGAGAGACAGAGAGAGACAGGAGAAAGAGAGAGACAGAGAGAGAGAGAGACAGGAGAAAGAGAGAGACAGAGAGAGAGAGACAGGAGAAAGAGAGAGATAGAGAGAGAGACAGTGATAGAGACAGTGATAGAGACAGTGATAGAGACAGAGAGCGAGTGACAGAGAGTTTTTAAGTTATGGAAATTACAAGATATGCATATTAAAGCACCATTTCAGTACTTTAATATGCATTAACATTTGGAAAATGCTTTTTGGGAACTAGAAAAAGCCCTTTAACACCTTTGCGACATTGGACGTGTCAGGCACGTCCTGTGGTGAATCAAGCGGTTTTCGCTATCAACGATTGCGAAAACCGCTTTAACGGTGCTGGTCTATTGCCTCGCCATCGAGGCAATAGCCAGCACCGAAATTTATTTTCTGGGGCACCCACGATTGCCCCACGGAGCGATCGTGGGAGCCATATTGACGGAGCAGCATGCTCTGCCAATATGGCTATGCCCTCTGGAGGTCTGAACTTCGGAAGTGAAAGTAACTTCACTTCAGTCGATCTGAATATGCTACTTGACTGCCCCTAGTGGTTGTTAAGTAGCATAGCAATGAAAAAAAATTAAAATAAATATTTAATTAAATAAAAACTGGTTATATACTTATATTAGCCTATAGGGTTAAAATTAAATAATTTTTAACATAAGGGATAGGGTTAAAATTAAATTAAAATGTAAAATATATTAAGGGATGGCATAAGGGTTAGAGTTGGGGTTAAATTTAGTGTTGAGGTTAAATTTTGGGTTCGGGTTGGGGTCAAAAGGTCAATATAGGAAAAAAACAAAAAACACTATTTTTGGTTTTCGCAAAAAAAGACCAAAAAATATGGAAACATGCATATTTCTGAACTCGGGACAACATTTAAAAACTATTTAGACGGGGTCTTTTTAAATGATTGTATTTGTGTAAATTATATTTTAGGTGAAAGTTAGAAAAAGTTTTTATTTTTTTATTTTTCATCATATTTTATGATTTTTTTGTAGTAAATTATAAGATATGATGAACATAATGGTATCTAATGAAAGTCCTTCTTACGATGATAAAAACAACATATAATTTGTGTGGGTACAGTATGTGAGAAAGAAGCTAAACACAAACTCCCCAGAAATGTCAAAACAGCCATTGTCACCAAGGGAAAGTCAAGGTGAAAATGTCTTGTCACTAAGGGGTTAATAAATATTGTGTTAGATGTGGTACTTGAATTATAAATGTAAGGATTTTTGTACAGTTGTATTTTAGTCAAATAAATGAATATTTGACAATGATAAGTCCATTGCCATTTTGGAAAATGGTTCAAGGTTTTAAACTCCACAATATTCATTAGATTAAACATTTATTTTACAAGCTCTGGTTACTAACTCTCTTTCCTTTTTACAACTCAATGTACAAAAAATTACTTGAAGAATCTACGCAAAATGGTATGACAAAATTCTTTATACTTCTGTGGGATGTAAATTAATTGTTGACAAATTTGTCGACAAATTTGTAAACACATTTTTGGTATAATTTCAAATACTTGGTGGAATTACAAAACCTGTCATCCATTTTAAAATATCACAATCAAAAAGGGTCTAGATCATATTTCCTAAGCTGTTCTTTAATTTAGTATTTCTTAAAGAGCATGTTAAGGACTGGTTGTGCATTCAGTACATTTGTAATGCTGCTTTGTTTTAATGCAAAAACTAAAATACAAGATAAAAAAATATCTTCACTAGTGTCAGATGCAGAGATACATTTTCTGTAGACTATAGAAAAAGCATGATTTCTGACTAGATGGGACTCATTTAAAAAGCAGTCTTAAATACAACTCTGTTTCTTGAGTACTAAGAGATACAATGTTTGATCAGCAATTTAGGAATGTAGATTTTATAAAAAATAATATTCTTTTACATTTAATAAATATAACTTAAATGTTTAATTTAAAAATCAAAATCTTTAAGATCATAGCCAAGTACATTTATAACAAAAAATATATGTTTACATTTAAAATAAAAAATGATGTTACAGTAAGTTATAAATAAACAGATGCCATCCTCCTTAAATGTTCTTTTTCGTATAGAAGACATCTTTGTCTGATAAGTGATCTACATTGAGTTGAGTACACCTGTTCTGTGGTGTGTGTTTATTTAGATCCTTACCTCATGCATGAGTTAATAGAGAAGAATATTGTGATAAAATATGTTATAGAGTATAATGGAACGACTGATTTTGTGCTCTCCTCAAATTCCTGCTGCCTGGATACAGATGTGAAATAGGACACCTAGTAAAAAAGGGAGCAATATATTTAATTATATTTCTTTTATTTATTTTTTGTATTAATTATAATTATAATTTCAAGGCCCACTCCAAGCCAATTTTTTTTTTTTTTTTTTACACAGTTTTGTTATTTATATGCTAAGCAGCCATTCCTTTCAATCATACTTTCTGAATTAGGACCATTTTCTTACTAATTAACTGCATCAATTTCACTTTAACCTACTCTTTCCATGTATATGTATAGGGTTCTGAGGGACTCATATACATTTTACATGCTGCCTTGCAGAATACACAATTCTTATGTGTTCAGAGGCAAATTGGTTAATTACTCAAGGTAATTCCTATGTGATCCCCATGTTGAATAATTCATTGCAAGTATAGTTAGCATTTGAGACATATTTTTCTCCCAATCTGTAACCAAATGCTGGAGAGATAAGGCACTGCTAACCTGATATTCGAGAGCAAATTACAATTTTCAGAATACAGATAGTACATTTTTAATAAACAAACATTTTACAATTGTTGAACTAGTGAATTGCTATCAGTATGTAGTGGAGAATATTATACTCAATGCTATTTATGTAGTCTACAGCACGGTAACAGTTTAATTTACTTACCTGTATGTTTTTCAGTTGTAAAGTTTCTATTTCAGGGGTGATGGATTTGATGAAATGGTTGATCCATAGCAGGCTGTTATTTCTGTCTTGTTCGTTGGTGTCTTTCAGGTAATAGAGTAATCTCATCGCGTGGGCTTTCTGCACAGTATTTTGGGGGGCCAATGTTACACCTCCGAGATACACTGTCAAGGAATTCGTTGTATTGAAAATGGGGTATGTCACATTGATGGTCTCTATCAGGTCAGGGTTACCTTGCACGGCAGCTAACAGAGGATTGGATGGAAGACATTGAGGTCCTCGGACTTCTGCACACAGCTGCTGAAAATACAAGAGCTCACCGTGTCCGGGCTCTGGACTTTTGATATTTAATTTTCTCACAACTCGGTCCAAGTCCAAGAGCTCCCTGAACGAGTTTGTATTTAGAATGTTATCAGAGGAACTGACTGCTATCAGGGACACAAAGTGGCCTTCTGTATAAAGGCGCTGTGCAGAAAATGGCTCAGAGTTATTAGTTGGAAAGTGTTTCTTGATAAAATCTTGTTCAATTTTACCTTCACCATCAACTGGTGTGAACTGCTCTTCTATGTTACTAGCTTGTAGTTGTGGTAAAAAATAAAATCCAGCTCCCAATCCTGCAGATAGAAGAAAAGGAACCACCAGGAACCACCAAGGATATCTGGCGATAAACTTTCCAAGCCAACGGAATGCTCGAGAAAGTGGTCTCTCTATACAATCCGTATGACCACAAGCCATTCTTAGTTAAATACCATCAGCTACTGACCATTACAGGAGAATTGCTTACGGTCTGGATCTGTAATCTTGATGTGAACTGAAAACATAACGTCGTATTACATCTTGACACTAGAACAGTTAATCCGTAGCACTTTTATTTTATGGCTGACTTCACATCCCTGAATAGAACAATAAAAAGTCACTGTTTGTTAAGGAAGTAAAACTGCAGCCAGAATTGTATGACTGCTTTATCGAAAGCCCCATCTGAAATAAGTCATATGTTTATTTACGTTACCAACTGTTAGTCCTACAGGGGAAAAAGTATTTTGCAATGTATTCATAAGAAAATTTATCATACAATATCCTTTTTTTTTAATCACAAAAAAAGTAATAAAAGTGCAAACATATGTAAAAAAAAAAACCGATGAATGGTCAATTATCAGACGACACCCAAATACACTATGGGAACTATTAACACTATATGAGCAACTCACTAAAAGGTGAATTGAGTTGAGATGGAGATTTAACTATTAACTATGCATTATAGGACTTAGACAAGATTTTATTCCTACCATGTAAATTAAAACTTAACTTTTACTTTTCATATTTGTTTAAAAAAAAAATATATATATTTTAAATAATTCTATTTATCAAAGTAACATATACAAAAAATCCATACATGCTAAAGGAAGAAATCCCCATTAATACAATTTTTTTTATATATCTAAGATAGGTAAAGTCAAATGAGTTAGAATATCTTGTTAACAGATTAAAAAATATTTATTAACAACCTAAAAGAATTTTGTGAAATAATGCAAAGGAGTTTAAAATGTGTTCAAACGTGACAATAAAAATGTTTGTAAAAAGTACAGTTGCAGTTCTATTTATTGATTGAATAATATATTTCTGTTTCACAACAACTTATTAATTTACCAGAAGGGAATAATATATCTTTATGAGTACCTGTTATTAAGCATGCGTTAGTTAATGATATTTCCCCTTTGATAGATACCTTGCTGGGTAGGTACAGATATAAATTAAACAAAAAAATATACAGCACGAGCGTCCAGCATGCGGCACGCCTGCCAGAGCAGTGCAGCCCGCTTGAGAGTGTGTGAATGTGTGTGGAAGTGTGACACAGTGTGTGAATGTGTGTGTAGAAGTGTGAGACAGCGTGTGAATGTGTGTGTAGAAGTGTGACACATTGTTTGAATGTGTGTGTGGAAGTTTGACAGTGTGTAAAGGTGTGTGTGTATGGAAGTGGGACACTGTGTAAAGCTGTGTGTGTGGAAGTGGGACACAGTGTATGAATGTGTGTGTAGAAGTGTGACACATTGTTTAAAGGTTTGTTTGTGTGGAAGTGGGAAACAGTGTATGAATGTTTGTCTGGGTGGAAGTGTGACACAGTGTATGAATGTTTGTGTATGTGAAAGTGTGACACTGTGTGTGAAGTTTTGTGTGTGTGGAAGTGTGACAGTGCGTGAATGTTTGTGTGTGTGGAAGTGTGACACAGTGTGTGAATATTTGTGTGTGTGGAAGTGTGACACAGTATGTGAATGTGTGTGTGGAAGTATGACACAGTATGTGAATGTGTGTGTGGAAGTGTGACACAGTGTGTGAATGTGTGTGTGGGGAAGTGTGACACTGTGTGTAAATGTGTGTGTGTGTGTGGAAGCGTGACACAGGGTGTGAATGTGTGTGTGGAAGTGTGACATACTGTGTGAATGTGTGTGGAAGTGTGACACCGTGTGTGAATGTTTGTGTGTGAAACAGTGTGGGAATGTTTGTGTGTGTGGAAGTGTGACACAGTGTGTGAAGTTTTGTGTGTGAAAATGTGACACAGTGTGAATGTTTGTGTGTGTAGAAGTGTGACACAGTGTGTGAATATTTGCATGTGTGGAAGCATGACACAGTGTGTGAATGTGTGTGTGTGTGTGTGTGTGTAAGTGTGACAAAGTGTGTGAATGTGTGTGTGTAAGTGTGACAGTGTGTGAATGTGGTGACACAATGTGTGTGTGGAAGTGTGACACAGTGTGTGAATGTGGGAGTGGAACTGTGACACAGTGTGTGAATGTGTGTGTGGAAGTGTGACACAGTGTGTGCATGTGTGTGTGGAAGTGGGACACAGTGTGTGAATGTGTTTGTGGAAGTGTGACACAATGTGTGTGTGGAAGTGTGACAGTGTGTGAATGTGTGTGTGGAACTGTGACACAGTGTGTGAATGTGTGTGTGGAAGTGTGACACAGTGTGTGAAGGTGTGTATGTGTGTGTAAGTGTGTGAAGGTGTGTGTGGGGAAGTGTGTGAATGTTTGTGTGTGTGTAAGTGTGAGACACAGTGTGTGAATGTTTGTGTGTGTGGAAGTGTGACACAGTGTGTGAATGTTTGTGTGTGTGGAAGTGTGACACAGTGTATGAATGTGTGTGTAAGTGTGACACAATGTGTGTGTGTAAGTGTGACACAGTGTGTGAATGTGTGTGTGTAAGTGTGACACAGTGTGTGAGGAAGTATGACACAGTGTGTGAATGTGTGTGTGTAAGTGTGACACAGTGTGTGAATGTGTGTGTGTGTGGAAGCGTGACACAGTGTGTGAATGTGTGTGTGTAAGTGTGACACAGTGTGTGAATGTGTTTGTGTGTAAGTGTGACAGTGTGTGAATGTGTGTAGAAGCGTGACACAGTGTGTGAATGTGTGTGTGGAAGTGTGACACAGTGTGTTAATGTGTGTGTGGAAGTGTGACAGTGTGTGAATGTTTGTGTGTGTGGAAGTGTGACACAGTGTGTGAATGTTTGTGTGTGTGGAAGTGTGACACAGTGTATGAATGTGTGTGGAAGTGTGACACAGTGTGCGAATGTGTGTGTGGAGGTGTGACACAGTGTGTGAGGAAGTATGACACAGTGTGTGAATGTGTGTGTGTAAGTGTGACACAGTGTGTGAATGTGTGTGGAAGCGTGACACAGTGTGTGAATGTGTTTGTGTGTAAGTGTGACAGTGTGTGAATGTGTGTAGAAGCGTGACACAGTGTGTGAATGTGTGTGTGGAAGTGTGACAGTGTGTGAATGTTTGTGTGTGTGGAAATGTGACACAGTGTGTTAATGTATGTGTGGAAGTGTGACACAATGTGTGAATGTGTGTATGGAAGTGTGACACGGTGTGTTAATGTGTGTGTGGAAGTCTGACACAGTGTGTGAATGTGTGTTTGGAAGTTTGACACAGTGTGTGAATGTGTGTGTGTGGAAGTCTGACACAATGTGTGTGTGGAAGTGTGACACGGTGTGTGAATGTGTGTGTGGAAGTCTGACACAGTGTGTGAATATGTGTTTGGAAGTTTGACACAGTGTGTGAATGTGTGTGTGGAAGTGTGACACAATGTGTGTGTGGAAGTGTGACACAATGTGTGCATGTGTGTGTGGAAGGGTGACACAGTGTGTGCATGTGTGTGTGGAAGTGTGACACAGTGTGTGAATGTGTTTGTGGAAGTGTGACACAATGTGTGTGTGGAAGTGTGACACAGTGTGTGAAAGTGGGTGTGGAACTGTGACACAGTATGTGAATGTGTGTGTGGAAGTGTGACACAGTGTGTGCATGTGTGTGTGGAAGTGTGACACAGTGAGTGAATGTGTTTGTGGAAGTGTGACACAATGTGTGTGTGGAAGTGTGACAGTGTGTGAAAGTGGGTGTGGAACTGTGACACAGTATGTGAATGTGTGTGTGGAAGTGTGACACAGTGTGTGCATGTGTGTGTGGAAGTGTGACACAGTGAGTGAATGTGTTTGTGGAAGTGTGACACAATGTGTGTGTGGAAGTGTGACAGTGTGTGAATGTGTGTGTGGAACTGTGACACAGTGTGTGAATGTGTGTGTGGAAGTGTGACACAGTGTGTGAAGGTGTGTGTGTGTGGAAGTGTGTTAAGGTGTGTGTGGGGAAGTGTGTGAATGTTTGTGTGTGTGGAAGTGTGACACAGTGTGTGAATGTTTGTGTGTGGAAGTGTGACACAGTGTGTGAATGTTTGTGTGTGGAAGTGTGACACAATGTGTGTGTGGAAGTGTGACACAGTGTGTGAATGTGTGTGTGGAGGTGTGACACAGTGTGTGAGGAAGTATGACACAGTGTGTGAATGTGTGTGTGTAAGTGGGACACAGTGTGTGAATGTGTGTGTGTGTGTGTAAGTGTGACACAGTGTGTGAATGTGTGTGTGTGTAAGTGTGACAGTGTGTGGATGTGTGTAGAAGCGTGACACAGTGTGTGAATGTGTGTGTGGAAGTGTGATACAGTGTATGAATGTTTGTTTGTGTGGAAGTGTGACATAGTGTGTGAAGTTTTGTGTGTGTGGAAGTGTTACACAGTGTGTGAATGTGTGTGTGGAAGTGTGACACAGTGTGTGAATGTGTGTGTGGAAGTGTGACACAGTGTGTGAATGTGTGTGTGTGTGTGTGTGTGTGTGGAAGTGTGACACAGTGTGTGAATGTGTGTGTGGAAGTGTGACACAGTGTGTGAATGTGTGTGTGTGTGTGTGTGAATGTGTGTGTAGAAGTGTGAGACAGCGTGTGAATGTGTGTGTAGAAGTGTGACACATTGTTTGAATGTGTGTGTGGAAGTTTGACAGTGTGTAAAGGTGTGTGTGTATGGAAGTGGGACACTGTGTAAAGCTGTGTGTGTGGAAGTGGGACACAGTGTATGAATGTGTGTGTAGAAGTGTGACACATTGTTTAAAGGTTTGTTTGTGTGGAAGTGGGAAACAGTGTATGAATGTTTGTCTGGGTGGAAGTGTGACACAGTGTATGAATGTTTGTGTATGTGAAAGTGTGACACTGTGTGTGAAGTTTTGTGTGTGTGGAAGTGTGACAGTGCGTGAATGTTTGTGTGTGTGGAAGTGTGACACAGTGTGTGAATATTTGTGTGTGTGGAAGTGTGACACAGTATGTGAATGTGTGTGTGGAAGTATGACACAGTATGTGAATGTGTGTGTGGAAGTGTGACACAGTGTGTGAATGTGTGTGTGGGGAAGTGTGACACTGTGTGTAAATGTGTGTGTGTGTGGAAGCGTGACACAGGGTGTGAATGTGTGTGTGGAAGTGTGACATTGTGTGTGGAAGTGTGACACCGTGTGTGAATGTTTGTGTGTGAAACAGTGTGGGAATGTTTGTGTGTGTGGAAGTGTGACACAGTGTGTGAAGTTTTGTGTGTGAAAATGTGACACAGTGTGAATGTTTGTGTGTGTAGAAGTGTGACACAGTGTGTGAATATTTGCATGTGTGGAAGCATGGCACAGTGTGTGAATATTTGCATGTGTGGAAGCATGGCACAGTGTGTGAATGTGTGTGTGTGTGTGTGTAAGTGTGACAAAGTGTGTGAATGTGTGTGTGTAAGTGTGACAGTGTGTGAATGTGGTGACACAATGTGTGTGTGGAAGTGTGACACAGTGTGTGAATGTGGGAGTGGAACTGTGACACAGTGTGTGAATGTGTGTGTGGAAGTGTGACACAGTGTGTGCATGTGTGTGTGGAAGTGGGACACAGTGTGTGAATGTGTTTGTGGAAGTGTGACACAATGTGTGTGTGGAAGTGTGACAGTGTGTGAATGTGTGTGTGGAACTGTGACACAGTGTGTGAATGTGTGTGTGGAAGTGTGACACAGTGTGTGAAGGTGTGTATGTGTGTGTAAGTGTGTGAAGGTGTGTGTGGGGAAGTGTGTGAATGTTTGTGTGTGTGTTAGTGTGAGACACAGTGTGTGAATGTTTGTGTGTGTGGAAGTGTGACACAGTGTGTGAATGTTTGTGTGTGTGGAAGTGTGACACAGTGTATGAATGTGTGTGTAAGTGTGACACAATGTGTGTGTGTAAGTGTGACACAGTGTGTGAATGTGTGTGTGTAAGTGTGACACAGTGTGTGAGGAAGTATGACACAGTGTGTGAATGTGTGTGTGTAAGTGTGACACAGTGTGTGAATGTGTGTGTGTGTGGAAGCGTGACACAGTGTGTGAATGTGTGTGTGTGTGTGTGTGTAAGTGTGACACAGTGTGTGAATGTGTTTGTGTGTAAGTGTGACAGTGTGTGAATGTGTGTAGAAGCGTGACACAGTGTGTGAATGTGTGTGTGGAAGTGTGACACAGTGTGTTAATGTGTGTGTGGAAGTGTGACAGTGTGTGAATGTTTGTGTGTGTGGAAGTGTGACACAGTGTGTGAATGTTTGTGTGTGTGGAAGTGTGACACAGTGTATGAATGTGTGTGGAAGTGTGACACAGTGTGTGAATGTGTGTGTGGAGGTGTGACATAGTGTGTGAGGAAGTATGACACAGTGTGTGAATGTGTGTGTGTAAGTGTGACACAGTGTGTGAATGTGTGTGGAAGCGTGACACAGTGTGTGAATGTGTTTGTGTGTAAGTGTGACAGTGTGTGAATGTGTGTAGAAGCGTGACACAGTGTGTGAATGTGTGTGTGGAAGTGTGACAGTGTGTGAATCTTTGTGTGTGTGGAAATGTGACACAGTGTGTTAATGTATGTGTGGAAGTGTGACACAATGTGTGAATGTGTGTGTGGAAGTGTGACACGGTGTGTTAATGTGTGTGTGGAAGTCTGACACAGTGTGTGAATGTGTGTTTGGAAGTTTGACACAGTGTGTGAATGTGTGTGTGTGGAAGTCTGAAACAATGTGTGTGTGGAAGTGTGACACGGTGTGTGAATGTGTGTGTGGAAGTCTGACACAGTGTGTGAATATGTGTTTGGAAGTTTGACACAGTGTGTGAATGTGTGTGTGGAAGTGTGACACAATGTGTGTGTGGAAGTGTGACACAATGTGTGCATGTGTGTGTGGAAGGGTGACACAGTGTGTGCATGTGTGTGTGGAAGTGTGACACAGTGTGTGAATGTGTTTGTGGAAGTGTGACACAATGTGTGTGTGGAAGTGTGACACAGTGTGTGAAAGTGGGTGTGGAACTGTGACACAGCATGTGAATGTGTGTGTGGAAGTGTGACACAGTGTGTGCATGTGTGTGTGGAAGTGTGACACAGTGAGTGAATGTGTTTGTGGAAGTGTGACACAATGTGTGTGTGGAAGTGTGACAGTGTGTGAATGTGTGTGTGGAACTGTGACACAGTGTGTGAATGTGTGTGTGGAAGTGTGACACAGTGTGTGAAGGTGTGTGTGTGTGGAAGTGTGTTAAGGTGTGTGTGGGGAAGTGTGTGAATGTTTGTGTGTGTGGAAGTGTGAGACACAGTGTGTGAATGTTTGTGTGTGTGGAAGTGTGACACAGTGTGTGAATGTTTGTGTGTGTGGAAGTGTGACACAGTGTATGAATGTGTGTGGAAGTGTGACACAATGTGTGTGTGGAAGTGTGACACAGTGTGTGAATGTGTGTGTGGAGGTGTGACACAGTGTGTGAGGAAGTATGACACAGTGTGTGAATGTGTGTGTGTAAGTGGGACACAGTGTGTGAATGTGTGTGTGTGTGTGTGTGTGTGTGTGTGTAAGTGTGACACAGTGTGTGAATGTGTGTGTGTGTAAGTGTGACAGTGTGTGAATGTGTGTGTGGAAGTGTGATACAGTGTATGAATGTTTGTTTGTGTGGAAGTGTGACATAGTGTGTGAAGTTTTGTGTGAGTGGAAGTGTTACACAGTGTGTGAATGTGTGTGTGGAAGTGTGACACAGTGTGTGAATGTGTGTGTGGAAGTGTGACACAGTGTGTGAATGTGTGTGTGTGTGGAAGTGTGACACAGTGTGTGAATGTGTGTGTGGAAGTGTGACACAGTGTGTGAATGTGTGTGGAAGTGTGACACAGTGTGTGAATGTGTGTGTGGAAGTGTGACAGTGTGTGAATGTTTGTGTGTGTGGAAATGTGACACAGTGTGTTAATGTGTGTGTGGAAGTGTGACACAATGTGTGTGTGGAAGTGTGACACAGTGTGCGAATGTCTGTGTGTGTGTGGAACCATGACACAGTGTGTGAATGTGTGTGTGGAAGTGTGACACAGTGTGTGAATGTGTGTGGAAGTGTGACACAGTGTGTGAATGTGTGTGTGGAAGTGTGACAGTGTGTGAATGTTTGTGTGTGTGGAAATGTGACACAGTGTGTTAATGTGTGTGTGGAAGTGTGACACAATGTGTGTGTGGAAGTGTGACACAGTGTGCGAGGAGGTGTGACACAGTGTGCGAATGTGTGTGTGGAGGTGTGACACAGTGTGTTAAGGTGTGTGTGGAAGTTTGACACAGTGTGTGAATGTGTGTGTAAGTGTGACACAATGTGTGTGTGGAAGTGTGACACAGTGTGTGAATGTGTGTGTGGAAGTGTGACACAGTGTGTGAATGTGTTTGTGGAAGTGTGACACGATGTGAGTGTGGAAGTGTGACACTGTGTGTGAATGTGTGTGTGGAAGTGTGACACAGTGTGTGAATGTGTGTGTGTGTGTGTGTGTGGAAGTGTGTGAATGTTTGTGTATGTGGAAGTGTTAGACACAGTGTGTTAATGTTTGTGTGTGTGGAAGTGTGACACAGTGTGTGAATGTTTGTGTGTGTGGAAGTGTGACACAGTGTGTGAGGAAGTGTGACACAATGTGTGTGTGGAAGTTTGACACAGTGTGTGAATGTGTGTGTGGAAGTGTGACACAGTGTGTGAGGAAGTGTGACACAGTGTGTGAATGTGTGTGTGGAAGTGTGACACAGTGTGTGAATGTGTGTGTGGAAGTGTGACACAATGTGTGTGTGGAAGTGTGACACAGTGTGTGAAGGTGTGTGTGTGTGGAAGTGTGTAAATGTTTGTGTGTGTGGAAGTGTGAGACACAGTGTGTGAATGTTTGTGTGTGTGGAAGTGTGACACACTGTGTGAATGTGTGTTTGTGGAAGTGTGACACAGTGTGTGAATGTGTGTGTGTGTGGAAGTGTAACATACGTACAATGTTCTGAGGGACTTGGTGTCTTTCAGGTAATAGAGTAATCTCATCGCGTGGGCTTTCTGCACAGTATTTTCCGGGCCCAATGTTACACCTCCGAGATACACTGACACGGAATTAGTTTTATTGAAAATGGGGTATGTCACATTGATTTTCTCTATCAGGTCAGGGTTACCTTGCACGGCAGCTAACAGAGGATTGGATGGAAGACATTGAGGTCCTTGGACTTCTGCACACAGTTGCTGAAACTACAAGAGCTCACCGTTTCCGGGCTCTGGACTTTTGATATTTAATTTTCTCACAACTCGGTCCAAGTCCAAGAGCTCCCTGAACGAGTTCGTATTTAGAATGTTATCAACTGAACTGACTGCTATCAGGGACACAAAGTGGCCTTCTGTATAAAGGCGCTGTGCAGAAAATGGCTCAGTTTTATTAGTTGGAAAGTGTTTCTTGATAAAATCTTGTTCAATTTTACCTTCCCCATCAACTGGTGTGAACTGCTCTTCTATGTTACTAGCTTGTAGTTGTGGTAAAAAATAAAAGCCAGCTCCCAATCCTGCAGATAGAAGAAAAGGAACCACCAGGAACCACCAAGGATATCTGGCGATAAACTTTCCAAGCCAACGGAATGCTCGAGAAAGTGGTCTCTCTATACAATCCGTATGACCACAAGCCATTCTTATTCAAATGCCATCAGCTTACTGACCATTACAGGAGAATTGCTTACGGTCTGGATCTGTAATCTTGATGTAAACTGAAAATAAAACTTATTACATCTTGACACAAGAACAGTTAATCCGTAGAATTTTTATTTTATGGCTGACTAGACATCCCTGAATAGAACAATAAAAAGTCACTGTTTGTTAAGGAAGTAAAACTGCAGTCAGAATTGTATGACTGCTTTATCGAAAGCCCAACCTGAAATAAGTCCTATATTAGTTACCAACTGTTAGTGCAACAGGTGAAAAAGTATTTTGCAATGTATTCATATGAAAATGTATCATAAGTTATGAAAATAATGGCAGATAATTGGCCTTTTGTTTTTATCACAATAAAAGTAATAAAAGTGCAAACATATGTAAAAAAACGTTGAATGGTCATGAAATTATCAGATGACCCCAAATACACTATGGGAACTATTAACACTATACGAGCGACTCACTAAAAGGTGACTTGAGTTGAGATGGAGATTTAACTATTAACTATGCATTATAGGACTTAGACAAGATAAGAAGTTTTTCCTACCATGTAAATTAAAACTTAACTTTTCTCTTCATATTTGTTTAAAAAAAAAAATATATATTTTAAATAATTCTATTTATCAAAGTAACATATACAAAAAATCCATACATGCTAAAGGAAGAAATCCCCAATAATACAATTTTTTTTATATATCTAAGATAGGTAAAGTCAAATGAGTTAGAATATCTTGTCAACTGATTAAAAAATATTTATTAACAACCTAAAAGAATTTTGTGAAATAATGCAAAGGAGTTTAAAATGTGTTCAAACGTGACAATAAAAATGTTTGTAAAAACAAGTACAGTTGCAGTTCTATTTATTGATTGAATAATATATTTCTGTTTCACAACAATTTATTAATTTACCAGAAGGGAATAATATATCTTTATGAGTACCTGTTATTAAGCATGCGTTAGTTAATGATATTTCCCCTCTGATAGATACCTTGCTGGGTAGGTACAGATATAAATTAAACAAAAAAATATACAGGACGGGCGTCCAACATGCGGCCCGCCTGCCAGATAGGTGCAGCCCGCTTGAGAGTGGCAGCGGTAGCTGCACCTCTGAGCCGCTGAAACAAAATGTGCACCGGGATGTTACTGACACCCAGTGCTTCAACAGAGTCAGAGCACAAGGAGAAAAGCTACACCCAGTCGCACTCTGACCCCGATATAGCACCAGGTGGAAGTGACATCCCGATGCTCAGATGAAGAAGAGGACCTCCACAGATGGAACAATCTCCTTCCCTGCAGATTAAGGAAAACGAGCAGGGAGGGAGAACAAACTCCCTAACAACATGCTGGGGGTTTTTTTCCTAAAAAAAAAAAGAAATAAGAAGGAATGTCTATGTGTGTGGAAGTGTATGTGTGTGTGGAAGTGTGACACAGTGTGTGAATGTGTGTGGAAATGTGACACAGTGTGTGAATGTGTGTGGAAGTGTGACACAGTGTGTGAATGTGTGTGGAAGTGTAACACAGTGTGTGAATGTGTGTGTAGAAGTGTGACACAGTGTGTGAATGTGTGTGTGGAAATGTGACAGTGTGTGAAGGTTGGGTGTATGGAAGTGTGACAAAGTGTGTAAAGGTGTGTGTGTGGAAGTGTGACACAGTGTGTGAAGGTTTGTTTGTGTGGAAGTGGGAAACAGTGTATGAATGTTTGTCTGTGTGGTAGTGTTACACAGTGTGTGAATGTGTGCGTGGAAGTGTGACACAGTGTATGAATGTTTGTGTAAGAGAAAGTGTGACACTGTGTGTGAAGTTTTGTGTGTATGGAAGTGTGACAGTGTGTGAATGTCTGTGTGTGTGGAAGTGTGACACGGTGTGAATGTGTGTGCGGAAGTGTGACACAGTGTGTGAATGGGTGTGTGGAACTGTGACACACTGTGTGAATGTGTGTGTGTGTGTGTGGAAGTGTGACAAGGTGTGTGAATGTGTGTGTGGAAGTGTGACACAGTGTGTGTATGGGTGTGTGGAACTGTGACACAGTGTGTGAATGTGTGTGTGGAAGTATGACACAATGTGTGTGTGTGGAAGTGTGACACAGTGTGTGAATGTGTGTGTGTGGGAGCGTGACACAGTGTGTGAATGTGTGTGTAAGTGTGACAGTGTGTGAATGTGTTTGGAAGTTTGACACAGTGTGTGATTGTGTGTGTGGAAGTGTGACACAGTGTATGAATGTTTGTGTGTGTGGACGTGTGACACTGTGTGTGAAGTTTAATGTGTGTGGATGTGTAACACAGTGTGTGAATGTTTGTGTGTGTGGAAGTGTGACACAGTGTGTGAATGTTTGTGTGTGTGGAAGTGTGACACAGTGTGTGACTGTGTGTGTGTGGAAGTGTGACACAGTGTGTGAATGTGTGTGTGTGGAAGTGTGACACAGTGTGTGAATGTGTGTGTGTGTGTGTGTGTGGAAGTGTGACACAGTGTGTGAATGTGTGTGTGTGTGTGTGGAAGTGTGACACAGTGTGTTAATGTGTGTGTGGAAGTGTGACAGTGTGTTAATTTTTTTGTGTGTGGAAATGTGACACAGTGTGTTAATGTGTGTGTGGAAGTGTGACACAATCTGTGTGTGGAAGTGTGACACAATCTGTGCGTGGAAGTGTGACACAGTATGTGAATGTGTGTGTGGAAGTGTGACACAGTGTGTGAATGTGTGTGTGGAAGTGTGTCAATGTGTGTGTGAAAGTGTGACACACTGTGTGAATGTGTGTGTGGAAGTGTGACACAGTGTGTGAATATGTGTGTGGAAGTGTGACACAGTGTGTGAATGTGTGTGTGGAAGTGTGACACAGTGTGTGAATGTGTGTGTGGAAGTGTGACACAATGTGTTTGTGGAAGTGTGACACAGTGTGTGAATGTGTGTGTGGAAGTGTGACACAGTGTGTGAATGTGTGTGTGGAAGTGTGACACAGTGTGTGAAGGTGTGTGTGCGTGTGGAAGTGTGTGAATGTTTGTGTGTGTGAAAGTGTGAGACTCGGTGTGTGAATGTTTGTGTTTGTGGAACTGTGACACAGTGTGTGAATGTGTGTGTGGAAGTGTGACACAGTGTGTGAAGGTGTGTGTGTGGAAGTGTGTGAATGTGTGTGTGGAGGTGTGACACAGTGTGTGAATGTGTGTGTGTAAGTGTGACACAGTGTGTGAATGTGTGTGTGTGTGTGTGTGGAAGCATGACACAGTGTGTTTATGTGTGTGTGTAAGCGTGACACAGTGTGTGAATGTGTGTGTGTGTGTGTAAGCATGACACAGTGTGTTTATGTGTGTGTGTGCGTGTGTAAGTGTGACACTGTGTGTGAATGTGTGTGTGTGTAAGTGTGACACAGTGTGTGAATGTGTGTGTGGAAGTGTGACACAGTGTATGAATGTTTGTGTGTGTGGACGTGTGACACTGTGTGTGAAGTTTTGTGTGTGTGGAAGTGTGACACAGTGTGTGAATGTTTGTGTGTGTGGAAATGTGACACAGTGTGTTAATGTGTGTGTGGAAGTGTGACACAATCTGTGTGTGGAAGTGTGACACAATCTGTGCGTGGAAGTGTGACACAGTATGTGAATGTGTGTGTGGAAGTGTGACACAGTGTGTGAATGTGTGTGTGGAAGAGTGTCAATGTGTGTGTGAAAGTGTGACACACTGTGTGAATGTGTGTGTGGAAGTGTGACACAGTGTGTGAATTTGTGTGTGGAAGTGTGACACAGTGTGTGAATGTGTGTGGAAGTGTGACACAATGTGTCAATGTGTGTGTGGAAGTGTGACACAGTGTGTGAATGTGTGTGTGGAAGTGTGACACAATGTGTGTGTGGAAGTGTGACACAGTGTGTGAATGTGTGTGTGGAAGTGTGACACAGTGTGTGAATGTGTGTGTGGAAGTGTGACACAGTGTGTGAAGGTGTGTGTGCGTGTGGAAGTGTATGAATGTTTGTGTGTGTGAAAGTGTGAGACACAGTGTGTGAATGTTTGTGTTTGTGGAACTGTGACCCAGTGTGTGAATGTGTGTGTGGAAGTGTGACACAGTGTGTGAAGGAGTGTGTGTGGAAGTGTGTGAATGTGTGTGTGGAGGTGTGACACCGTGTGTGAATGTGTGTGTGTAAGTGTGACACAGTGTGTGAATGTGTGTGTGTGGAAGCATGACACAGTGTGTTTATGTGTTTGTGTAAGCGTGACACAGTGTGTGAATGTGTGTGTGTGTGTGTGGAAGCATGACACAGTGTGTTTATGTGTGTGTGTGCGTGTGTAAGTGTGACACAGTGTGTGAATGTGTGTGTGTGTAAGTGTGACACAGTGTGTGAATGTGTGTGTGGAAGTGTGACACAGTGTATGAATGTTTGTGTGTGTGGAAGTGTGACACAGTGTGTGAATGTTTGTGTGTGTGGAAGTGTGACAGTGTGTGAATGTTTGTGTGTGTGGAAGTGTGACAAAATGTGTGAATTTGTGTGTGTGAATGTGTGTGGAATTGTGACACAGTGTGTGAATGTGTGTGTGTGGAAGTGTGACACAGTGTGTGAATGTGTGTGTGTGTGGAAGTGTGACACAGTGTGTGAATGTGTGTGTGTGGAAGTGTGACACAGTGTGTGAATGTGTGTGTGCGGAAGTGTGACACAGTGTGTTAATGTGTGTGTGGAAGTGTGACAGTGTGTGAATTTTTGTGTGTGTGTACATGTGACACAGTGTGTTAATGTGTGTGTGGAAGTGTGACACAGTGTGTGAATGTGTGTGTGGAAGTGTGACAGTGTGTGAATTTTTGTGTGTGTGGAAGTGTGACACAATGTGTGTGTGGAAGTGTGACACAGTGTGTGAATGTGTATGTGGAAGTGTGACAGTGTGTGAATGTGTGTGTGGAAGTGTGACACAATGTGTGTGTGGAAGTGTGACACAATGTGTGTGTGGAAGTGTGACACAGTGTGTGAATGTGTTTGTGGAAGTGTGACAGTGTGTGTGTGTGGAAGTGTGTGAATGTTTGTGTGTGTGGAAGTGTGAGACACAGTGTGTAAATGTTTGTGTGTGTGGAAGTGTTACACAGTGTGTGAATGTTTTTTTTTTTTTTTATATAAATATCTCTTTTATTGGTATATCAAAAGAAAAACATATACATACAAACGTACATTACAATATATTACATAATTCTTAGTCTTACTCAGCCCGGAAAATAAAGGACAAAAAGTAGAAGAAGCTGCCTGAGGGAGAGATTTCATTGCCATTAAACCTAGTAATTGCAATGTTACATAAAAACGAACAGACTCACACACTGCTGTCTCCTCCCTCCTCCTGCTGCCCGCGGGATGGGACCCCCCCTCCTCCTCTCCTACCCAGGGAATTTCCGACTGCCCAGTTTTGGCCTTTTTCTCTTCTCTCTTTCCCCTTCTCCCTTCCTTCCCCCCTCCTCTTGAGGGAATATATTCTAGGCCGCTATAACTGAAGAACTTATGTTGTTATTACTTACTCCTTGATCATATTAGAGCAGTCTACCCATATTTGTTTAGTCTTGCTTGAAGTTGGCAAGATCCAAGAAACACCACATTCCATTTTAATTTGGAATCGTAATTGATCTTCAACAGTTTTCCAATTGATACATTTACTTTGTTTCCAATCCCTAGCTATAACTCTTTTTGTTGCCAGAAGACAGTGGGTTGTGAGAGCTAGTTGGGGTTTGGAGATTTTGGGCCACCCCTGGTGTAAAAGGACTGCTCTGGGGTTTTTCGGGAGTTTGATCTTGCCTTTGCTATATAGGAATTTAAATACGGCCTCCCACAAACTCTTTAGTTCTACACATCCCCACCAGATGTGTATAAAATCTCCATCAGCCAGCCCACATCGCCAGCAAAGTCTGGATTGGGACTCGTGGAAATGGGACAATCTAGTAGGGACTAGATACCACCGATTTACAATTTAAAAAAAGGTCTCCGTTAAAGAAAGGTCGTGCACGTATGTATTAACCCTTGACCAGGCTTCTATCCAGTCTCTTTCAGAAGTGGTACTCCCCAGCTCCCTTTCCCATTTGATATTTGTTTTGCTATTGTTATAAACTTCTTGGTCTCTAATATTGTCCATATATATTGTCCCGTTTTTTCCTCTGTTTGTGCCAAAAAGGAAGGAGATGTTCCAGGACCAAACAAATCTTCGTCTGATTCGGCTTGACTTTGTTCTGGATAGTCCAGATCTCTTTATTTAGGTCTTCTCTCTCTAATGAATGTGCTTCTATCTTGTACCAACCTTCATACTGAGATTGTACGTTTTGTGTTTTATATACATGGAAAAGCATGTTTGCTTCGTACCAGTGGGATATTATGGGGAATGATGTACCTCCCTGCTTGATTTTTGCTGCAAGGCATTTTCTATTGATACGTGGCCTTTTTCCCCTCCAGACGAAATTATTAAAAGCTGACTGTATCATTTCTAACCACTGCTTGTGTATGCCAAGTGGGATCATCCGGAACAGGTAATTCCATTTAGGTACCACATAGCTCTTAAGTATATTGATTCTTCCCCACCAGGAGAACTCCACCTGGCTCCACTCCTTCAGGTTTTTATTCATTTGCCTCAGCATTGCCATAAAGTTAATCTCTACTATTTTGTTGATGTTTGCTGGAATCTTGATTCCCAGATAGTCAAATTCTTTTTTATCACTCATAAAATTATATTTCCTCTGAATAAGATCTGTTTTTGCTTTAGGGAGATTTTTAAAGATGACCGATGTTTTAGAAACATTCAGCCTATAGTTAGAGACTTTACTGAAGTTGTCTATCTCCTTCATTAGATGTTTAATCGATTCTTCTGGATTCTTGTTATCGTTATAAGCGTGTCATCCGCGTATAGAGAGATTTTAAGTTCCTCTTCTCCCGTGGGAAATCCCCTAATTTGTTTGTTCTCTTTAACTTTAATGGCAAAGGGTTCTGCTGTTATAATATAAAGGAGCGGAGACAGGGGGCATCCCTGGCGGGTGCCGTTTCCCAGAGGGAAGAAGTCAGATCTAAAATTTTCCCCTACTATTCTTGCTGAAGGCCCCTCATACAGGGACATCACATCTCTCAGCATCCATCCTTCTACCCCAAAGGCCCTGAGTGACTGCTTCATATACGCCCATCTGACCCTGTCAAAGGCCTTCTCGGCGTCTAATGACAGGGTCATGAAGGGGGTTCCGCCTCTGTCTACTGCGTCTAGTATATCTATTATTCTTCTAGTGTTATTAGAGGAGTCTCTCTCTGGGACGAAACCTATCTGGTCTCTGTGTATTATATTTGGGATTATTTTCCTAAGTCTAGCGGCCAGAACTGATGCAAACAATTTAACTTCCACATTGATCAAGGAGATGGGTCTGTAACTTCGGACATCGGTAGGGGACTTTCCTTTTTTTAAAATGGGAAGAATATTTACATGTAACATCTCCTCCGGACATCTCCCTTTAGTTACTATATCATTAAATACTATCGTCAGATACTTCACGAGGGACGTTTTTAATCTTTTGTAAAAGAAATTTCCGAAGCCGTCTGGTCCGGGCGTCTTATACTTCACTAAGTTGTCAATAGCACCCAGCACTTTCGTTGGATCTATTGGGATGTTTAGTTGTTTTTTTTGTTCTGCCGATATAGATGGACATCTAAGATCTGATCTACTTAAGATATTTGTTAAATGTCTAGCTTGTTTGTAGATGTTTTTCAGGTTCTTTACTTGTTTTTTATACTTTTTATCTAGTGCTGCATCTGGGACACTATTGAAATCATCTGCGATTATCAAGGCACCCCTTTTTATTTTGTCTATTTTTTCCAGAATCTGGACAAAGTTGTTTACTGGGGACTTTTTTTCTAAATAGACATTGACCAAAGTAAACCATTTATCGTTTATAGTACATACTATTATAATATAACGGGCCTCTTTATCTAGCTCCACTAGTTTGACTTCTAACTGGCATTGTTGGGAGAACATTATTGCCACTCCTCGTTTTTTGGTGTCCTTTAGAGAAGCTTGGAAAAACACATATCTGTCCCTTCCCCAATTAGTTCTATCTGTCTGTCTCCAGTGAGTTTCTTGGAGAAAAATTATGTCCAGTTTCTGTTTCCTCAAAAATCTATAAACTCTATTTCTCTTACATGGTTAGTTCTGGCGCTGGACATTTATTGATAGACATCTAATCATTAGTTCATGGGGGGGGGATTTGGGGATGAGGGGCCACCCACCAGGCCGGGAAAGAGGGAGACGACAGCATACAGATATATAACCCACCACATAAACACACAATTAGAAGGGGAGGTGGGAAGCAATCTGCCCCCATACCTCTCCCCTTCAGAGACAGATGACGAGCCGAAGACTCCTCTCTGGCTCTACAAATCGCTATGAGCATGATTTGATCCTGGGTTCACGAATGAACCCCTGTGGGGGCATAGAGCCTGACGCCCAATATGAGAAAGAAGGAAGAGAACAACAGGACCGAAAGGAGAGAAGAAAAAGAAAGAACAGAAGCAAACAAGAGAGAGAAAAAGAACTGTGACTTTGTTTTGTAAAGTGCTGAACCATTGATCCACATGTTCCGAGATATACTAGGGAAAAGAGGAGAAGAAAAAAATATATATATATCTAAAGTGTCGTATTAAAAGGTGCAAAAGTGCTATAGGTGTAAATTAAATAATAATTATTTCAAAATCTGTGACATTATTTTTGTGAAATACTGGACTGTCAATCCACAAATGCTTCAGAATATACTAAGAAGGGGGAAAAAAAAAAAAACCCCACATCTTGACAGTCTGATTTTAGTGCAAATATCTGATACATCACAATAAGTGCAAATAGTGCTATGTACATAGATTGAATGGTGATTCTTTCTTTCAGAATCTGTGGCATTATATTTAAGTGTTATACATACTGGATCATCACAACTTCGTTTTAGTAAATATCTCAATGACTTATCTTAACAATATACCCCTAAATCACAAATAGTTGATAGCATGCTAAAGGAAGGTTTAAAACTGTGCGAATTACCCCCAGATTGGGGCAAAAAGGGAAAGAGAGAGAAAGGGAGGGAGAGAAAAAAGAAAAAAAAAACCAGTCTGAATTTAATACATATACCTATAACATCCTATTAAAGAGGTGCCAAGAGTGCCCTAGACATAAATTGCATGATAGTTCTTTCAGAATCTAGTATACCAAAGGAAAGAGCCAAATCGGTGTCAGTTATGACCCGGCTTAAGAAAAAGAAGGGGGAGAAAAGGGAGAGAGAAAAAAAAAGAAAAGACACGTCTTGGCAGTCTGGTTCTAGTACGGATATGTGACACATCCTAATAGGTGCAAAAAGTGCTATGCACATAGATTGTATGATAGTTCTTTCTTTCAAACTCTGTGACATTACGTTTATTGTCCGGACTGACTCAGCCCAACTTAGTTTTAGTGTGTATCTCCGAAAAAACAAACAAAAAAAACAAAACATTTCCTTCCGTTTCCTCTCCCATTATCCTTCTGCAACGGGCGAACAAGGAGGCTTCTCTGTGGATCAGAGTTTTTCTTCTATTTTGTTTAGTTCTATCCAATTACGCAGTTCGTGTGGTGAGGATAGTGTTTCAACTTGTCCTTCAGAAAATATCTTCAGGGACTTGGCATATCCCCACTTGTATCTTATATTGTGGTTCCGTAGAACAGTCAGTTCTGTGGTAAAGGATCTTCTCCAGGACCTAGTATTGAATGAAAGGTCTATAAGAATAACTATATCCTTAAATTCTAATTCGGGTCGCTTCGCCTCTCTGTTGGCCTTTAATATTGAGTCCCTAAACTGAGAGGAACGAAAGCATGCTTTCGATTTTATTAGGCGGTGACATCTCATGTAGCTGTCCTCTGTTTTCATGTGTGGGAACAGACTTTTGAAAAACTGCTGCAAAAAATCTTGAAGCTTTTCTTGAATATAGCTTTCGGGAATATTCCTGAATCTAAGGTTACTTCTTCTCGATCTATCCTCTAAATCTGTCAACTTTTGCTCCAGAGAATACGTCTTTTTTTCCAGTATTTGGATTTTCTCTTTTAAGCCTTTTTGCTCTTCTTCATCTCTTAGTAGTCTTCCCTCCATCTCTACGATTTTTGTGGAGAGTGCTGCAATATCGGATTTCTTTGGAACTGTTATTAATTCCCTGTTTAAATGACTCCAGGAGTGCGAGTTGCAGATTTTCAAGGGATCCTTTTAAGAATGCCTGCGTCACGGCCACAGAATCAGCACTGACACTGCTCTCTGTTGAGTCGTCCATTGCAGATGATTGTGGGGGAAAAAAGGAAGACACTCTTCTCTCAACTTTACTGTCCTTAGGCTCCTTCTTCTCCTCTCTTTTGTCCCTTTTCTGCAGTTGATTTTTTGGTGCCATTTTAATCTGTGTAGGTCTTCAAGAAGCTGTGCGACCTTGTGGATCTTATCTTGTTTGCAGCGTTTTATAATGCACATATACAGTGAAAGGCAAAGTCCAACAGCAAGGGGGATAGTAATGGTAATCCTTTGGCCTTAATGTTCTTATATAGTGTTTATTAATTTTCCCACAGGACTATACAGAGATATGTGACCACCAGTTTATGAGAAAAAAAAAAAAAAAGTTATCACATAGGTAGTAGCAGTGCTTTATGACCCCTAGAGTTCTTATAGATTATTTAAGGAATTTCATGCAAGAGGCCCACAGATTATAAATTGCAAATAGTGATCGAAAGGCAAAATGAATTACTTTGGCATATAGTTCTTATATACTGTTTGCAGAATTTTTATGCAAGTCTTATGCAGGAAACCGTCAGATTGCTACTGGCTAGGACAGATAGATCCCATATAATAGAGATTATAGCATTCCTTTGCAGCCCAGTATGGAAGCAGGTAATCAGCCAGATAAGAAGGAAGATTGTCACATAGATGGTAAAAATATAATAAAATCCTTAAGTTCTTTTATCTTATTTGCAGAGTTTCATCCAGGATACATACAAATTGTCGTCAGACTTGCATCACCTTTATCTTTGCCTTTCTTTCTCTGCTATCAATCTCCGCCTCCTCTCCTCTCTCTACCCTCTCCTCCTTCCTGCGCTGCCAGCTCCTCTTCTTAAGTTTGTGCCTCCTGCAATAAGTCGGTACCGGCTGTTCCCCTCACTGTCTTCCACGCTGTAGAGACTTCTAGCGGGAACGAGCTTCTCCTCTGTCGCACAGCAGCGCGTCATACTCCTGACCTTCCTCTCTCCCTCCTCTCACATCAGGCGGCGGATCCCCCCACCTACGCGTCACGTGGCAACATCATGACGCCCTGAGAAATTGATTCTCAGTGTGTGAATGTTTGTGTGTGTGGAAGTGTGACACAGTGTGTGAATGCGTGTGGAAGTGTGACACAATGTGTGTGTGGAAGTGTGACAGTGTGTGAATGTGTGTGTGGAAGTGTGACCTAGTGTGTGAGAAAGTGTGACACAGTGTGTGAATGTGTGTGTGGAAGTGTGACACAGTGTGTGAATGTGTGTGTGGAAGTGTGACACAGTGTGTGAAGGTGTGTGTGTGTGGAAGTGTGTGAATGTTTGTGTGTGTGGAAGTGTGAGAGACAGTGTGTGAATGTTTGTGTGTGTGGAAGTGTGACACAGTGTGTGAATGAGTGTTTGTGGAAGTGTGACACAGTGTGTGAATGTGTGTGTGTGGAAGTGTGACATATGTACAATGTTCTGAGGGACTTGTTGTCTTTCAGGTAATAGAGTAATCTCATCGCGTGGGCTTTCTGCACAGTATTTTCCGGGCCCAATGTTACACCTCCGAGATACACTGACAAGGAATTAGTTTTATTGAAAATGCGGTATGTCACATTGATTGTCTCTATCAGGTCAGGGTTACCTTGCACTGCAGCTAACAGAGGATTGGATGGAAGACATTGAGGTCCTCGGACTTCTGCACACAGTTGCTTAAAATACAAGAGCTCACCGTGTCCGGGCTCTGGACTTTTGATATTTAATTTTCTCACAACTCGGTCCAAGTCCAAGAGCTCCCTGAACGAGTTTGTATTTAGAATGTTATCAGAGGAACTGACTGCTATCAGGGACACAAAGTGGCCTTCTGTATAAATGCGCTGTGCAGAAAATGGCTCAGTGTTATTAGTTGGAAAGTGTTTCTTGATAAAATCTTGTTCAATTTTACCTTCACCATCAACTGGTGTGAACTGCTCTTCTATGTTACTAGCTTGTAGTTGTGGTAAAAAATAAAATCCAGCTCCCAATCCTGCAGATAGAAGAAAAGGAACCACCAGGAACCACCAAGGATATCTGGCGATAAACTTTCCAAGCCAACGGAATGCTCGAGAAAGTGGTCTCTCTATACAATCCGTATGACCACAAGCCATTCTTAGTTAAATACCATCAGCTACTGACCATTACAGGAGAATTGCTTACGGTCTGGATCCGTAATCTTGATGTGAACTGAAAACATAACGTATTACATCTTGACACTAGAACAGTTAATCCGTCGCAACTTTTTTTTTATGGCTGACTTCACATCCCTAAATAGAACAATAAAAAGTCACTGTTTGTCAAGGAAGTAAAATTGCAGCCAGAATTGTATGACTGCTTTATCGAAAGCCCCATCTGAAATAAGTCATATGTTTATATTAGTTACCAACTGTTAGTCCAACAGGTGAATATTTGTGTGTGTGGAAGTGGGACACAATGTGTGAATGTTTGTGTGTGGAAGTGTGACACAGTATGTGAATGTGTGTGTGGAAGTGGGACACAGTGTGTGAATGTGTGTGTGTGGGGAAATGTGACACAGTGTGTAAATGTGTGTGTGTGTGGAAGCGTGACACAGTGTGTGAATGTGTGTGTGGAATTGTGACACAGTGTGTGAATGTGTGTGTGTGGGGAAGTGTGACACAGTGTGTGAATGTGTGTGTGGAAGTGTGACACAGTGTGTGAATGTGTGTGTGTGGGGAAGTGTGACACAGTGTGTAAATGTGTGTGTGTGGAAGCGTGACACACTGTGTGAATGTTTGTGTGTGTGTAAGTGGGAAACAGTGTGTGAATGTTTGTGTGTGTGGAAGTGTGACACAGTGTGTGAATGTGTATGTACAAATAGATTTACGGTGAAGTGGCCCACTGCAAAACAAACTTGGACACCCCTGCAATACAGCATTTCAAACTATATGGTGAGTTCTTCAAATAAACGGTGCTACTTTATAGGAATTGACTGTGCAATTTCTACTTATGTAGGGGTAGCTACACTGATCAGCCAATACATTATTGCCACCTTAAAAGTAAAACAGTGATACCAGCGCTTAGGTCACAATCTTAGCAGCACTTAATGCAGTGTGTCCCTATATTACACACAAAAAAACAATATACAGAACAAAGTAATACAAAAAGTGCGCTGTAAGATATACTGTGGTATCAATAATGATAAGAAAACACCTTTGGTAAGTATTGTGTGATGATAGAATGAAACAGGAGAGACTTATATGCTCCCCCTGAGGAGATGCACTCACAAGCTTTCTGATAAAAGTAGTATTTCAAGCAGAGGTCTGTGTCACACTGCAAATCCTGTAGTTTCCAGCTTCCTTAACTCTCAAATGCAAGGGAAGGAATGTCCACACATTCAATTAGTGTAGAAAGTGTTTAACATTTAATATAACAAAAGTAACTGCTTACATGTAGGTTCCCACGATTTCACGACCCAGTGGGCGCCACACAGTCAGTGGTGAGGGAAATCCTCTTCAGCAGCAACACATGGCAAAATAATTTAACAGTTAAAATAACATTAGGATAAAAGAAAGATAAAGTGCCCGACTGTCCAAAGAACGCAACACGTTTCGCACTTGTTCAGGCTTCAACCAGGCGCCTGCGTGAGTGCACAGACGGTATTTAGGGTCTTGGTGCTGGTATATCTAATACAAAAGCCCGGTATTTGCCAATTTCCCTTCCCCAGTTCTTACCTCCTTGCTGCTCTCTCCTGGTGCTCTGCTCTGCAGGTCAGTGGCTGTGAGAGAAGCGTTGTGCAACAAACTTTATTGAAGCCGCACGGCTGGAGGGGAGCGCACAACGCTTCCCTCACAGCCACGGACCTGAAGAGCACCGGGAGACAGCAGCAAGGAGGTAAGTACTGGGGAAGAGTGGAGGAGGGTGGCATAACGAGCATACTGAGGGGCAAAATCCTGGCATATTGAGGGGCTATATCCTGGCATATTAAATGGCAATATCCTGGCATATTAAGTGGCAATATGCTGGCATATTTAGGGGCAAAATCCTGTCATATTGAGGGGCAATATCCTGGCACATTAAGTGGCAATATCCTGGCATATTGAAGGGCAAAATCCGGGCATATTAAATGGCAATATCCTGGCATATTGAGGGGCAATATCCTGGCATATTAAGTGGCAATATCCTGGCATATTGAGGGTCAAAATCTGGCATATTAAAATGGGAAAAGAATGGCATATTGAGGGGCAAAATCTTGGCATATTAAATGGCAAAAGAATGGCATATTGAGGGGCAATATCCTGTCAATTAAGTAGCAATATCCTGACATATTGAGGGGCAAAACCCTGGCATATTAAAATGGGAAAAAAATGGCATATTGAGGGGCAAAATCCTGGCATATTAAATGGCAAAAGAATGGCATATTGAGGGGCAAAATACTGTAATATTAAATGGCAAAAGGATGGCATATTAAGGGGCAAAATACTGTAATATTAAATGGCAAAAGAATGGCATATTGAGGGCAAAATCATAGCATATTAAAATGGGAATAGAATGGCATATTGAGGGGCAAAATACTGTAATATTAAAGGCAAAAGAATGGAATATTGAGGGGCAAAATACTGGCAAATTGAGGGCAAAATACTGGCATATTAAATGGCAAAAGAATGGCATACTGATGGGCAAAATATTACTGGCATATTGACCAACTGCTCCAAACCACCCTCCGTATTTCACTAGACTGGGATAACATGCTTGTGAGGGTATGTGGGGTGAGTGGGAGATATTGTCGAGGGGGTAGGGAGAGTTTGTGAGAGAGAGAGTGACAGTCTGTGAGATAATGAGTAAAAGTCTGTGTGTGAGCAAGAGAGACAGTCTGTGTGTGAGAAACTGCTTGTCTTTGTGTGTGATAGACAGCTTGTCTGTGTGTGTGATAGACAGTGTGTGTGTGAGAGAAACAATGTGTGCGAGAAAGCTTGTTTGTGAGTGTGAGAGACAGCTTGTGTGTGTGTATATGATATACAAATATTTTATATATATATATATATACACACACGCTTCTCACTGGCATGATATACAAATAATAGATATCATTTCAGTGATAATCCTCCACTTTGTGGCTCCACCCCTCATGGCCCCTCCCTCGTGTAGCTCCGCCCACACATATTATTTTTTTGAGGAAAAGGTGGCAACCCTACCCGTAACAGTCTTACTGAGCTGACAGCTTAGTGTGCTTTCCTGCCTGATGATCACACCTCTCCCAGTAACAGGTGCTTGTATTATGTAGAGGGGATAGCGTATACCTTCCTGTTACCCATATATCCACCCACAGGGCTGATCCTAGGGTCACGGGCGCCTGGGTGCAGGTTTTCCTTTGGCACCCAAGGGTGGGCATGGCTATATTATGAACTCCAACCCTTTAGACATTTCTGTTCCAGACATGCCCATTTCAATATTGGGGAGAGAGGGAGGGAGAAAAGGACCAACGTTTATTTTAAATAAAGATATATATTTTGCCATAATACTCTGTAGTGGTTTTATTTATTTCTATGATGCTCAGCCAGCAACATGGGAGATTTTTTGCTGGCTAGCAGAATGAGTTTTAACTACCGTTCCCATGATTCCCAACCAGCCAAAGTCTCTCATTAGTCTGGCTGAGCATCATTGGAAAAGATGTTCACAAGGAGTGATAAATAATATTCCACCAAGTCAGTCACTCAAGTGTCTCTCTCTCTTCCCATACCCTCATGTCTGTCTGTCTCTCTCCCCATACCCTCATGTCTGTCTGTCTCTCCCCATACCCTCATGTCTGTCTGTCTCTCCCCGTACCCTCATGTCTGTCTGTCTCTCCCCATACCCTCATGTCTGTCTGTCTCTCCCCGTACCCTCATGTCTGTCTCCCTCTCCCCATTCCCTCATGTCTGTCTGTCTCTCTCCCCATACCCTCATGTCTGTCTGACTCTCCCCATACCCTCATGTCTGTCTGTCTCTCCCTGTACCCTCATGTCTGTCTCTCCCCGTACCCTCATGTCTGTCTCCCTCTCCCCATTCCCTCATGTCTGTCTCTCTCTCCCCATTCCCTCATGTTTGTCTCTCTCTCCAATCATTCTCCATGTCTCTCTCTCTCCATTCATGCTCCATGTCTGTCTGTCTCTCCCCGTACCCTCATGTCTGTCTCTCTCTCCCCATTCCCTCATGTCTGTCTCTCTCTCCACTCATGCTCCATGTCTCTCTCTCTCTCTCTCTCTCTCTCCACTCATGCTCCATGTCTCTCTCTCTCTCCATTCATGCTCCATGTCTGTCTGTCTCTCTCCAATCATACCCCATGTCTGTCTCTCTCTCTCCATTCATACCCCATGTCTGTCTCTCTCTCTCGCCACTCATACCCCATGTCTGACTCTCTCTCGCCACTCATACCCCATGTCTGTCTCTCTCTCACCACTCATACCCCATGTCTATCTCTCTCTCTCCACTCATACCCCATGTCTATCTCTATCTCTCTCCACTCATACCCCATGTCTGTCTCTCCCCTCATCCCTTATATCTTTTTCCATCTCTATCTTTCTGTTCCCCATGCTGGTCTCTTGTACACACAGTCATACATAAACACACAGAGTCACACAAACACAGTTACACTCTTAGTCACCCTCACAGACATACATTTACACAGACACCCTTATATACACATACATAAATACACACAGACATACATAAATAAACACACAGTCACACAAACACAGTTACACACTTAGTCACCCTCACAGACACACATTTACACAGACACCCTTATACACACTGTCACACATACATAAATACACACACAGCCACCTTTACACACTTAGACACAGGATACACTTGCACAGACACTCATGTACACACACTTACACAGACAGTAACACACACTTAGTTATACACATTGACACACACATACACACTTATACACATTCACATACACTTCCACAGACACTTCCTTTCTTTTATTTTACCCCCCCCCCCCCAACTGTTATTACCTCCTCCTCCTTGTGAATCCAAGCACAGTGCAACGGGGGAAAGCTCCGCCCCCGTCGCGTTCTGTGATTGGATGCAGGGAGGAGGACGTTGTCTATGGTGTCTTGGCAGAGACTGTAGAGAACGTCCTCCTCTCTGAAGCAGCCAATCACAGAACGCGATGGGGGCGGAGCTTGCACCCGTCGCGCTGTGCTTGCTTTAACAAGGAGGAGGACTGCAGGGAGAGAGCTCCCTGCTACAGCGCCTCTCCTCCCGTGCGCCTGGGCGTGGTGCACCCCGTGCACACGCCCAGGATCGGCCCCTCCACCCACAACCCTGAAATAAAACATGAGACTTGACTTTGGTGTAAATAGGCCACAGCACTTTTATTAATACAGAAATTAAAACTTAGTTAGGACTGTATTAGCCAAACCACCACTTTTTGATTTTAATAATATAAACAGCCTAACAAAAAACCTAAGCATCCTTGCCAATCCCCGGATCCTTTACAACTTTGATGCAACCAGCATCTATAACCAACTTGTGGTACTCCCCTCCCCCCTCGACCAGGGGTCCCTCACCCCACAATACCTTTTCCATTTCATCCATGCTGACCACTAGCCGATCCACTAGCTCAGTGGGCACGTCCCATACAGGTGATGTATCACCTTAGAGGTTAGAGGCCCAAACTTTATTTTGCTGCACATGACTCCACCTTCAATACCAACCCTGACTGGCAAGGACACGTACCCCCGCCACCAGTCCCGCTGTTTTACCACCTAAAATCAGCGGGAGCTACCAAGACACACCCAGTGCCATGGCCTCTTCCAACCCATCCTGAAGAACCAGGTTAAACAGGTCTAAACCAACCTCTGTTAAGTGCACACCATCACACTTGAAAAATACAGCAGCATCTTTTTAAAAAACCCGATGGCAAATCGGGACCCCCCCCCCCCCACTCCCAAGATAAATTTGTAGATCCGTCTATTCACCTTAACCCTGCAACTTTCCATAGCCCTCTGATTGGTAGTGCAGCGCCAATAGTTCCGTGGAACCAATTCAGACCACATTAGCCGCACCCCAGGGAAGACTATCAGCAGCCTAGCCAGGTCATGTCTGATTAAATCACAGAGCCCTAAAACCAGAATTGAGCCGAGGTCATTACCCCCAAGGTGGATTAACAGAATATCAGGGGGGCCCAATACTCTGGACAATTGAACAAGTTCCAGCAACAGTTGGACCCACCGCATTCCCCTAATACCTATCTCCGCACCTCCGCAGAAGAAGATTTAAATCCCAGGCATCCCCCCCCCCCCCTGGACGGACCGCTGCTCGCTTCCTTGCCCATAAGATATAAGAATGGCCTATGAGCCAAACCTTCCTTCGTGACGAACTTGGGAAGACAAAGCAGAGGACACTGCAGTTAAACCGTCAGGGCGAATGTATGATGCAAAGCGCCGGGATTCCCATCTGCCTGCTCTGCAAACCCCAGCATCGAGGCAGCCCCAATCCGTAAGGGAATGGTCGCCAAAATCCTTACTGCTAAGCCCCAGAACTTCCAAGGTTAGCTGAAATACTCTGATGAACTGAAAACGGGACAAAGGAACCCCGTGCTGATGGACTAGCAACCGCACTGCAGATGCCGGGCAAACCAATGAATACTGGTCAAAATAAGCCACTGGGCACACAGCAGAACTCGGAACTTCCCAAAGGGTAACCCAAACTCCCCGTGACATCACGTCAGTCTTTGACCGCCTGATTTTGAAACGTACACCCCCGGGTTCCCGAATAACATCACCGAATACCCCTATGCGTCTGCCCCAGGGGCCACCGCCCAAAACACGTCCCACTGTAAACGAGAAAGGGCGTCCGCCATTAAGTTAACAACCCCCAGTATATGCTCTGCCCTGCAAGTTATGTTATATCAAAGGCAGTGCAGCACCAGCTTGTGCAGCAGCTGGATTACAGGAGAGGAGGAGGCAGTGAGATTGTTAATAGCCATGACAACACTCAAATTATCGCAATGGAAGACCACCCTCCTGTTACAGAGGATGTCCCCAGATCACCACTGCCACACCACCAAAATCATAAAAAGCTCCAGGAAGGCATGATTCCTGGGGAGCCCGGCAGGATACCACTCCGCCGGCCATAGAGCTGCACACCAGTGCTTCCCCAAGATGGCCCCAAACCCCACCGAACCAGCTGTATCCGTTAATGGGTGAAGGTCCCCGTTGGATACCTCCCGTGCTTGCCACAAGGACCTCCCATTGTAAGTCTCCAAAAAACTGCGCCAAACTGCCAGATCCCTTATAAGGGGACGTGTTAACCGGATAAAGTGCATAGGGAGACTGAGTTATGCCGTTGCGGCCGCCAGGCGATGATTAAACACCCACCCCATCGGCATAATTTTGCAAGCAAAATTAAGCTTGCCCAAGAGCGACTGCAGCTGTTGAAGCCGGATTTTACGGAGGCCCATTGCCGCTGAGATGTCAGCCCGTAACCCCACCAACTTGTCCCAGTAGAGTCTGCATTCTACCGCAACAGAATCCAACTCAATGCCCAAGAAACAAAGGCAGGTTGTCGGACCTTCAGTTTTGCCCGGAGCCAACGGAATCCCAAAACCGTGCGCCACCATCTCAACCACCCCTAACAGATGGGAACAAACATGGGGAGAAAGTCGTCGAGGTAATGCATGATCGACTCAAAACCCGCCTCCACCCAAACCACCCACTCCAAGAAAGTGCCAAAGCACTCAAAATAAAAACAGGAGATAGAGCAGCCCATAGAGAGGCTCAAATCCACATAAAAGTGTCCCTCAAAATGACACCACAATAGATGATGACAAGCCGGGTGGACGGGAAGCAGTCGAAAAGCAGCCTCAGTATCAGTCTTGGCCATTAATGCCCCTAACAATCTGAACCGCCGAGTCAAAAGAAGCATAAGTCACCCTATAAAGCTTAGCACTGATATCGTCATTCACCGAACCCCCATGAGGGTACGATAAGTGGTGTATCAGTCTGAACTTACCCTACTTCTTTTTGGGGACCACACCCAGAGGGGAAACCCGCAAACGTGAGAGAGGAGGATGGTCATAAGGGCCGGCCGTGCGCCCCAGGGTACCCTTGTTTCCCAGCTTTTCCCTAACTACCCCGGGATGATCCTTTACTGAACGGAGATTTAGAAGGCAGAGACTAACCTTCCGCTCCTGAAAGGGGATCCAAAACCCATCCTCAAAACCCCTAAGGAGAATGTCAGCGGCCTTCCGATTGTGGTACCTATTTAGCCAAGGGCACATAGCGACAACGTCCACTGGCGTCCTCCCCCTTTTCTCCCAGATCATGTCTGTCCCCGGCTTTCCCCTTCCCATTTGGTAGCCAGGTGGGATCCAGCACAACCGGAACACTCATGCTCGGACCGGCACCCTGCCCCCCGTTTGCATTGGCCGTCATTGCATTTCCAACAACTGCCGCTGTGCCGCGCCGAGGCCAGTGGAGCGGGTGACGATAACCCACCCTGATGTGACGCGGCCCTGGTCATGATGGCAAGCCAGAGCCCAATGTCCATCTGATCCCAATCCAACGTGGGCCTCACTGCCAGGCGCTGGCGGAATTGCTCATCATAATGCCACAACCAAAACCACCATACTACAAGCATGCCAAATCATGTCCTGATAACAAACCAGAGCCGAGCACTGGTTGGGAGGCTTTTCCCCAATAATGCTGGCCAGTATGGAGAAAGCCCTGGTCCAATTGCCAAAGGTTTGGGGAATTTTCCGGTAGCAATATTTTTCTTTTTCCGTTTGGAGTCCTTCAGCTCCTTTTCCGGAGGAGGAACCTCCTCCAGAGGAAGGAACGCGTAGATCTCCAAAAATTCCCTCCGCCAAATCCGTACCCACACCTCCTGCTTGACATGTAACGCAAGGGCCCAGACCAGCACATATATGTTGCCCCATGAGCAACCAGCGCGACCGTCTTACCCGGATCAGCCAGGGCCGCAATGGCATCCACCGGAGCCGCCACCATTGGGTCGGGGTCAGCCCCCGGTATTCAGCCCGGGGGTGAGCCTGTCACAGGAATCAGAGGGGGAACCACCAACACCGGAGCCACTACTGCCGGATGCACCACCCCACTGTTCCCCGCTGGGGAACCCCAAACTGCAATGCGCAGCCTGAGAGCCTCCTTGTGTCTGTTCAAAAAGCCAGACAAGCCTGCGGGCCCTGCACTCCAACCCCCCCAGACAAAGGAACCAGACACTAACCGGCAGAGGCTGCAGCAGGGCCCACAGAGGGAGACACAAAAGGGGAAAAGGGAAACTGAGTCTGAGGAGGGACAGAGCTGGGTTGGATAGGAGTGGATGAATCCTGTAAATAAGATGGGAGCATGAAATTGGACCACCCACCTCCCAGGGTCTGAGGCCCAACCGTGGGAACCATGTTACTAGGCCAAGGGGAATGACAAGGGGAGACAGGATGGGTCATGAAAAACTTTCCTCCCCAGAGGAATCACTACTGGGATGGCAGCCAGCTGAAACTCGCCCCCCGATGTCAGGAGGTAAACCCAGGGTCCTCCGTTTTGGGTCCTGAGTCCTACTCACTAGTCCCAGTGCCTGTCTGGATTCCCTGCTCCTGACGGATCGCGGAGCCGTCGCTGGATGGAGGGATGTCAATTGGGCTGCCATCGACCTCGTGGCAGCCCGATAAACTGCATCCGCCGTTGCCCTCAGCCGCATGGCAGCAGTCCGCTCGCCGCGAGCTGCACTGGTCGGGGCTGAAACGGCCTGGCCTGATGCCACCCGGGGCCCATCCACAGCAGGAGTAGGCCTCGGACGGGTCCTGGATAGAGTTGAAAGGACACCTGGATGTTCGAGTTTGGCAGGTTCGGCCGAACTTCGAAAAAATGTCCGGGTCCGTGCTCGAACTTGACCCCGAACCCCATTGAAGTCAATGGGGACATGAACTTTTGGCCACTAAAATGCCTCTAAAAAAGTCCTGGAAAGGGCTGCTATTCTATAAACCAAAATAGAGTCCCCATTCATACGGATAGATATTTGACCTATTCGTATGAATGGGGACTCTATTTCGGTCTATAGAAAGCCAATAGCATTACATGTATTCCATAAACCGAAAGTCTATAAACCGAAAGACATTCGGTTTATAGACTTTTGGTTTATGGAATACATGTAATGCCATTGGCTATCTATAAACCGAATCTCTTTCGGTTTATAGACTTTCGGTTTATAGAATACCAATAGCATTAAATGTATTCCACAAACCGAAAGTTTATAAACCGAAAGAGATTCGGTTTATAGACTTTCGGTTTATAGAAAGCCCATAGCATTACATGCATTCTATAAACCGAAATTCTATAAATCGAAAGAGATTTGGTTTATAGACTTTCGGCATATGGAAAACATGTAATGCTCTTGGCTTTCTACAGTATAAACCGAATCTCTTTCGGTTTATAGACTTTTGGTTTATAGAATACCAATAGCATTACATGTATTCCATGAACCGAAAGTCTATAAACCGAAAGAGATTAGGTTTATATACTTTCGGTTTATAGAAAGCCCATAGCATTCAATGCATTCTATAAAACGAAAGTCTATAGCATTACATACAATGTATATGTATGTAATGCTATGGGCTTTCTGATTGACTGCCCTGCAGCCTTTCAAAACACGCCATTAAATCGCCGAACCCTGAACTCCAACCCGAACATACAGTGAAATGTCCGTGTTTGCGTCCGGGGTCCAAAAACCGTAATGTTCTGTATGAACCCGAACAGTGCTGTTCGGGTTCGCTCAACACTAGTCCTGGAATACTCCGGAGCCCCCATTGTGGCGCTCCGGGCCCTACTGCGGGTGGAGGGAGCGTGAGACCTGCCCTCCGCCGGCGCAGGCCTCGGGTGCGCAGCGCCGGCTCCGGGAGCGGGAAGAGGCACCTGGGTCTGGGCTAAGCCTCACAGGTGGGTGGGACCGCCGTCTAATGCCATCGCGGCCGCCTCCCCCTCCAGGAACCACCGCAGGGGCAGCCTACAGCTGTAAAAACTGCGCTCTAAGCTGCCTGCCACCATCCTCCAAAGCCTTAGCCCTGAGAGCTGCGAGGATCCCCTCCACATCCATGCTCCAGGCCGCAAGTAGCACCAAACTTCGGATAAAACAGGAGCAGCAAAATGTTATCCAAGTGTCAGTTATTAGCTTGGGGAAAATGGCTGCAGGGAAAAATGAAACAAACCATACATGAACAAATCCTAACCCCACCCCCCCCTTAGCTGTCAGTCATATTACACACTCCCCCACACATACATGCCCTGTACACTATAGCTGCACATAGTTCCCAGGGTTCTTTCCTGCTTTGACAACGCAAGGAGAGGGTGAGTCTCCAGAGAAGGTAAAAGGAAAAAAAAAAGTGCTGCTGTGTGTGTAATGTGATGTCAGTGTGTGATGTGAGTGAGTGTATGATGCGAGTGAGTGATGCCAGTATGTGGAGTGAGTGAGTGATGCCAGTGTGTGGAGTAAGTGATTGATGCCAGTGTGTGATGTGAGTGAGTGTATGATGCGAGTGAGTGATGCCAGTGTGTGGAGTAAGTGATTGATGCCAGTGTGTGGAGTGAGTGATGTTAGTGTGTGAAGTGAGTGTGTGTGGTACTTATATGGGTGACTGCATTGCCTATCATTCTAAGCCAGCTGGTATTTAGAGGCGACAGCACTGCCTATCATGCTCAGCCAAGCTGGCATTTATGGGGGGGACTGCACTGCCTATCATGCTCAGCCAAGCTGTGTTTTTTGGGGGGGGACGGCACTGCCTATCATGCTCAGCCAAGCTGTGTTTTATGGGGGGACTGCCCTGCCTATTATGCTCAGCCAAGCTGGAGTTTATGGGGGGACTGCATTGCCTATCACAGCCAAGCTGGCATTTATGGGGGGAGCTGCACTGCCTATCATGCTCAGCCAAGCTGTGTTTTATGGGGGGACTACCCTGCCTATTATGCTCAGCCAAGCTGGGTTTTTGGGGGGACTGCATTGCCTGTTATTTTAATTTTATTTATTTTATTTAGAAAGTGTTTTACCAGGAAGAATACATTGAGATTTCTCTCGTTTTCAAGTATGTCCTGGGGACCCAGTCCAGAATGGAGTTTAACAGTAGATTCAAAAAGAAATACATACATATATTAAACAAGTTGGAAGGAGAACATACAGGGTAAATCATTATTGATACAAAAAAGGAACAACATGTACAGTATACGAAGGAGTTTGTAAACTAATAACAGGTACAATCTGTTTTGAGGATTTGGGAGATACTTATTTTCAGGGATCTTAGAGTAGATGATGATTTAGCAGAAACAGGAAGGCTATTCCACATATGAGGAGCTCTGAAAGAGAACGCACCTCTACCTGCTTCCTTTTTGAAGTGGGGAATCGCTAGTGAAGGGTTGGTGCAGGATCTGAGATTGTGGGATGTGTAGGGAGTAAGAGCGAGCATGCCGCTCAGGTAGGGAGCGTTCCAGAGAAGTGGTTATGCACTAAGCAAGCTAGGTGGAGTGTACTCCTGGAGGCAAGCGTCAGCCAATTTAACTCTATTAACATTTTACAGTGGTGCGTGTTATAATCACACTGTAGTGCAAAACTACAAAATGTATTGTACATAGTGTCGAGTTTACCGAGATGGGTCTGCGGGGCAGAATCATACACAACATCTACATAATCTAAGATCGGCATTAACATTTGCTGCACAATACGTTTCCTTACTGTGGAATCTAGGTTAGATTTGTTTCTATATAGAAAGCCGATCCTAGGATATAGCTTTGACAAAAGCTTATCAATATGAAGACCAAAAGATAGGTTTGGATCTAGCCACATGCCAAGATATTGAGGATTGTTTAATTTAAGTAGTTTGGCATTTGTCCCACACAACATGGACACAGTTTTTTCAGCATTGAGGTTGAGCATTTGTTGTTAGCTATCCAATTTTCAACTTTAGAAAACTGATCCTGTAGCATGGATTCCACTTGCGATAGTTGAGTACCGAAATGACCGTATAAATGACCGTATCATCAGCATACATATGCACATGAGCCAGGTCACACACCGAGGGTAGATCATTTATAAATAGCAAGAATAGCAGAGGCCCAAGAACGGATCCTTGAGGCACTCCACACTTGATTGGCAACGGGAGGGAGGCAGTATCAACCATGGACACATATTGAGTTCTATCAGACAAGTACGAACGAAACCAGCAGAGCGACCTCTCATTTACACCGGAACAACTTAGCTTGTTTAGCAGCAGCTCATGATCAACCGTGTCAAAGGCCTTTGCAAAGTCTAGGAAAACTGCACCTGTGAGTTCACCACTCTCCATACCACTCTGAATGTCATTGCTCACCTTTAAGGTTTGGGGACATAACCGGAGGTCAGGGAAGCATTGATTAAGTAGGCAATGGGTCACACAGTAACAGGCGCACTCAGCCTCAGCAGCATTGACGGAAGTAGATCCGACCCACACTGTAATTTCATTTTTTGATTGAGGAGATACGCTGCTATTTCACTATCTGATATAGAAGTTAAATTCAAATTCAGCAATGTGTTTGGCCAGGGGTGATATCGGTAGTGAATCGTCTGCCATAGAAAAAGTGGCATGATCTTCATGGTGGTGTTTTGCTATAAGAGCTGTGGCGCATCCTACAAAGTGGTTATTGAATTCATTTGCTATTGCCACTGGAGATTTTAGAACTTCATTATGTGTCTTAATTGTGGTAGGTTCTGAGTGGCACGGAGGGTCATACATGTTTTTTATGACGCTCCAAAATTTGGTCGGGTTGGCTAGATTTCTATTCAGCCGTTCAGAGAAATAAGTTGTCTTGGCAAGTTTGGTTTGAGTCTTGCATCTATTGCGGACGTGCCGATAAGCGTTGTGATCTTGGTCAGAGCCAGTTTGCTTAAATTTTGACCATAAAGCATCCCTGAAATGGAATAAGTGCAAGAGGTCAGCTGAGACCCAGGGAAGATGGGCATCCCTTACTCTCACTCTATGCAGGGGGGCATGTTTATCACAGACCTGCATGAACTCAGATTGAAAATATTCAATTGCAGAGTCCAGATCGGGTATCAAGCTTAGCCTGCTCCACAGACAATTTCTCAAGTCATTGAGAAAAGACTGGAGATTAAACTTCTTAAAACATCTTGCAACAATTACTCTAGGGCTTGATTTGATGGGTCTTACCTTCCGTACACAATACACTAAGCAATGATCACTGAACACATTGGGTAGAATGCCAGACTGCTGGATTCTTTGGGGACAAGAGGAAAGGACCCAATCCAGCAGCGTATAGTTAGAGCTGTTGGGATTCATCCGAGTAGGAGAAGAAATAAGCTGTGTTAGGTTCATGGATTTGAACAGTGAGCATGTTTTAACATTTTTGTGGTCTAACCAGTCTATATTGAGATCTCCAAGAACGAGTAGCTCACTTTTCTTATTTTGGGCACTAATATCACCCAGTAGATTCTTGATGTCAGTAAGTGACTGAGCAGGGGAATTTGGTGGGCGATAGATCCCTACAAGTACTAATGGTTTTGAGAATGAGTGTAATATTCTTCCGGCTATAACTTCAAAAGTAGAAGGGGTACTTGATAAAGAAAGGTCTATGAAATTCAGTGACTCATGAATATATAAAACAATACCTCCTCCTCTCTTATTTCTGTCTTTTCTGGAACAGATATAACCCTGTATTTGTATTGCAGATCTGGGGTTCTAGGGCTTAACCAGGATTCAGTAATGACAAGAGTTTTAGGTTTGTACACCTGACACCATGCTCTTAGTTCATCAATTTTGGGTAGAAGGCTGCGGATATTGCAATGGACACAGGAGAGGCCCTTATTGAAAGAGAAATTGACATTTGTTCTAGGACAGGGTCCAGGGTTGGTTTCAATGTCATTTGCCAGGGCAAGAAGAAGAATGAACACAAATTTGCAGAGCTGCTTCCCCTGAGCTTTCACTGACAACCTATGTTGAAAAGATGGAGAGGGTGGAGTGTTTTTTAATACTCTCCACCAGCACTCACTAGGAAGTGCACATTTACAAAGCAGTACATGGTGGATCACTACATTATTTTGGACGGCAGGGGTTTGTGTATTGGGATGAGTGGGAAAATGGCTTAGTAAAGCCAGGAATAACGAAAACATAATCATACCTGTTGTTTGGTTGATCATACTGTCAGTAAGGGAGGTTAGACAAGAGAAAATGCATAGATTGGAAGGTTAAACTAGTATCTCCTCTAGGATGCAACATTTTAAGCTGCAGTTGAGTTTATTTTAATTTATGAGTACCATGTTTGAATTGTAACACTTGAGAGTTCATTGTTTGATTTGGCCCTACCAGAATATATTAAATCTGAAGAGTTAAAAGGTAGTCTAAGTCAGGTAGCTGCTAAATTCCAACACCTGCTGCTAATAGATGGAGATAAATAATCTGCACACAGGTGAGAAGATTTTGAGGGGTTAGGTAAGGTCTATAAAAGAAAATTGAGCTGGGGGTGGGTGGGTTGGGGGGTAGGGTGGGAGGGATTAAACAGCCTTCTTGCAAGAATCCAAATGGCTATGAAGATATATATTGTGAATAAGAACTTCTATTGCTGGGAGCCATGACGTAACGTGCGTCACGTCTGATCGATGAGCCGAAGAAAGCCCGCCAAGAGGTACACGCCAAGGATGTACTCACTGAATCCCGCTAGGATTAATGACCCAACCGGTGTTTAGCTGTGCTGCAGAGCAGATTCGAGACACAAAGATAACAAGAAGTCCCCATAAGTAACCACATCGATAGAGGATAGTAAAAAAAACAGCCGATCTCCGCCTCTCTCTCGAGAGAAGCAGCACATGAGAAACAAAGCTGATGCCGCTAACTTAACAAAAGCTTTAAAGATAATCAGCCATCAGATCTGCGGTCCTGGGGACAGTAACCCATTTACAAGTGAGAAACAGCGTACACCCAACAAAAAAGGACACGAATCAAAAAACCGACTCCGATTTGCAGACCTCAAAGTGCCAACACCTCATACACACACACTTATACTCATACTCCCACATACACTTATACTCATATTCGCACACACACTTATACTCATACTTGCAAACACACTTATACTCGCAGACACTCTTATACTCATACTTGCACACACTTATACTCACTTGCAGACACCCTTTAACTCATACTCGCACATGCTTATACTCATGCTCGCACACACTCTTATACTCATACTGACACACACTCATACTGACACACACTCATACTGGCACTCTTATTCTCATACACACACACATACACTTTCGGTTTATGGACTACATGTAATGCTATGGGCTTTCTATAAACCGAAAGTCTATAAACCTAATCTCTTTTGGTTTATAGCCTTTCGGATTATAGAAAGCCCATAGCATTACATGCATTCTATAAAACTAAAGTCTATAAACCGAAAGACATTCGGTTTATAGACTTTCGGTTTATGGAATACATGTAATGCTATTCCACAAACCTATTTGTGTCTGTGATTTTGTGTGTAAGTCTGATCTCTTACTGTGTGTATAAGTGTGCCTGTCTGTGTGTGTCTGTGATTTTGTGTGTAAGTGTGGTCTCTGAATGTGTGAATAACTGTGGCTGTCTATTTGTGTATGTGATTTTGTGTGTAAGTCTGATCTTTTACTGTGTGTGTAAGTGTGCCTGTCTGTGTGTGTCTGTGATTTTGTGTGTAAGTGTGGTCTGTGATTGTGTGTGTGTGTGTCTATGATTGTATGTGTGTGAGTGTAGCTGTGTGGCTGTGTATGTATTTGTCTAAGTATCACAGAAATCTGAATAGATGCATTCCATAAACCGAAAGTCTATAAACCAAAAGAGATTCGGTTTATAGACTTTCGGTTTATGGAATGTATGTAATGCTATTGGTATTCTATAAACCGAAATAGAGTCCCCATTCATACGAATTGACCTATTTCAACTCTATTTCGGTTTATAGAATACCAATAGCATAACATTCATTCCATAAACCAAAAGTCGTTCATTATGTCGGTTTATGAAATGTATGTAATGCTATTGGTATTCTAGAAACTGACTCTATTTCGGTTTATAGAATGCCAATAGCACGAATGGACGAATGATTTTAGTTTATTAACCATTCGTTCATTCGGCTTTCGTTAGTTTAGCATTTTCGTTATTCGTTTTTCGGAAGAATGGACGAAAATGCTATTTTCGGCCGAAAATGCATTCGTCCGAAAACTAATGCACATGTCTACGAATTGACCTATTTCAACTCTATTTCGGTTTATAGAAAGCCAATAGCATTACATACATTCCATAAACCGAAAGTCTATAAACCAAAAGAGAGGTTAAAATAGGTAAATTCGTACTAATGAATAGAACAAATGAATGAAAAGAAATTTAGTCTGAAACTAATGCAGTAATGAACTAAATAAATAACATTTTCGTCCGAATGGACGAAAACGAAACAAAAATTTTAGTTTTGCACATGTCTAGTATATATATCCTTTGTTTTCTGCAATAAATGTTCATTCTTGCTGTACCCAGTTGCCAGTAGTCCTGTTAGGTATTTGGGAACAAAGAGCAAGGTTCCAGGGAAAACTTGCTGGGTGAATGCTGAGCTTTAATCGGGGGCTAAGGAGGTGATTTCCTACAACGGGCAGAGGTGCTACTAGCCTTGGGTAGCTGTCCTGTTACAGCCAACAAAGCCAGTAAAAAGTCAATTAAATTAGTTAAACTGGTGAATGAAAAAATGCTAAGGAGAGCAAGAGGAATCCCCCAAAAATTGTTAAATATATGAATGGCAAATTATTAAAGGTTACTTATGTTGAGTCTTTGCTATCTGAAATAGGTGAGATGGCCAGAGGGGACAGAGAGAAAGCAATAATTTATATTCTTCTGTTTTTACCAAGGAAGAACCAATGGACAAAAACCTGCAAGCTACTCTTACAGAACAGTCACAGCAAGCATGTGATTGGCTAACACAAGAAAAAGTTTTAAAACAATTAAATGGTGTTAAGGTAGACAAAGCCTCGGGCTGGCTGGTATACACTCACCGGTTCTCACAAAACTAAGCCAAGCCCTGGCAAGAAAACTATTTTTGATATACAGTGATTATTTCACTTCAGGCATGGTGCCCACAGATTGCTGTAAAGCTGATGTGGTGCCCATATTTGAAAAGGGATCAAAATCCCAGCCAGGCAATTACAGACCAGTAAGCTTGACATCTGGGGTGGGAAAACTGTTTGAAGGTTTACTAAGGGAATATATTCAAGATCATCGTGTACAGTAATTTCATAAGTGGGAGCCAACATGGCTTTGTGAAAGACAGATCCTGTCAAACTAAATTATTTGCATTCTATGAGGAAGTGAGCAAAAATTACATATATGTGTGCTGTAGTGGATGTGAAATTTTGGACTCTGCTAAGGCATTTGATCCGGCTCCACACAAAAGGTTACTGCACAAATTGACTGAGATAGGCTTAGGGACAAATGTTTGGGTGTGCATTGGCAATCGGCTGAAAGATAGAGTGCATAGACTGGTAATAAATGGAAAATGTAAATAGTAAATTTTTATTAAATACATAGAATAAAAAAATGTTGCGCAAAATAAGGTTCTAAAGGAGAAAAATATATGCATTGATATGTATGTTTTTCTGTAAGATAACCATCTTCCTTTTTCCTCCTGCAGCTTCTTGTTCTTTTCCTTTCCATTCTAAGGTCTTAAAGTTCTTTTGTTTATATTGTCTATAAAATGATCGTATTTATATCCGTTTTTTAACTATGTCTTTTAAAATTATTCTGAATGTTATGATTGTATACATTCCGAGGTATTTATTTACTTAGAATTATTTATTCTTATCGATATTTCTGTATATGGCTTTTAATAAGATAGACCATTTACTTTCGTTTTTGGATGATGCTAGCGTTTTCCTTCCCCATGTGATTGGGATGTTTATTTGCTACTATGGCAACGTGTTAGTGGAATGATTTAAATACTTGGACGCCCCGTATAGACGCCACTGCCTGAAGAAGCCCTGATTGGGTGAAGTTATAGGCTCATTAATGTGTGAGTAAGATTCTATTGGGGGATTATTATTCATCCGGTCCCTATTTGTATTGTACTACACATAATATGTTTTTTCTCTTTTTTTATGTATATATATATATATATCGACTGAGTACACCTTTCCTCTGAGATAAGTATTCTCATCATTTTTTCTCCTTTATATCATTTTGTTTGCGCAACACTTTTTTATTCTATTTTTCACTGTTATTGTGCTTGTTTGGAGGAGCTACACTTGTGTTTTTTGCTGCATTGATTTTTTGGATTCCTTCTCTATATATTTCAAAGCACTTATCACTTTTTCACTGTTTATTTTTTATTAAATACAGTTTCTGGGACTCAATAGTACCCCTGGGCAGTGGGTGCCCATTCAATCTAGTTTTATTTAGTTTTAACCCTTTGATTTCTGGTTGGATTGTCTCCAACCAGATTGTGGGGTTGGGTTTCCCCTTTACTCCTGTTACACTGAACTTCTATAGATGAGTAGTATAGAGCTTGCTAGAATGGTTATTGCTTATTTTATAAATGGACCGTAAGAGAATCCCTAATTCAGTCCAAAAGGAGATATTGATTTAAGTTAAAATATACAAAAGGATTCCTTCTTTTGTAGTAGTCACTTGTTGATATCCCCACCTCTGGGGGGGGGGGGATTTTATCAATCCCATTGAAGTTTTTTGCATTTATCATAAAGTTGCAGACCTTGCATGTTCCACATCGGTGCGAGCCTGTGGTGAGTTTTAGTCAGCCAGATTTTGACTCGGTCTGTGTTGGTTTAAAGTGACGTTGAACTAGTGTATCCCTTAGACTTGGTCCCTTTTTCATTGTGACCGAGACGCATGGTGCTAGGACTGGTTTAAGATGTTCGTCCTCCTGGAACATAGACCAATATCTATCCAACAGTTGTTTTTATGTATTTGGCTGTTCCTTGTTTTTGGTGATAGTTCTTTTTGTAAAATGTAAAAATGTTATGGGTGAATACGAACGTGAGTAATTCCATCGTTATTTCTTTGTGCGCACTGTGTACCAATCCCCTTCTTTTTAGAAAATGTTCTGTGGCTTGAAGTCCCCATTTATGGGATACAGAGCTGTTGAGGCTCTCTATGTCTAGGGAATAGAGCTTGGATTCTGGTTTAGCTTTTATTCCATTTAGCCTAGCCAGGGGGTAGCTAGGACATCTAATGGAAAGGAACACCTGATTTAAGGTATACCCTTCACAATATCGGTAAGACCCAGAGTGACTGTATCCGTGTGAGTGAGAGTGTGTGTATGTCAGTGAGTGTGTGTGTATGTCAGTGAGTGTGTATGTATGTCAATGAGAGTGTGTGTATGTCAGTGTGAGTGAGTGTGTGTGTGTATGTCAGTGTGAGTGAGAGTGTTTGTATGTCAGTGTGAGTGTATGTCAGTGTGAGTGAGTGTGTGTATGTCAGTGTGAGTGTGTTTGTGTATGTCAGTGTGAGTGAGTGTGTGTATGTCAGTGTGAGTGAGTGTGTGTGTATATGTCAGTGTGAGTGAGTGTATGTGTATGTCAGTGTGTGTATGTCAGTGTGAGTGAGTGTGTGGATTTCAGTGAGAGTGTGTGTATGTCAGTGAGAGTGTGTGTATGTCAGTGTGAGTGAGTCTGTGTGTATGTCAATGTGAGTGAGTGTGTGTGTATGTCAGTGTGAGTGAGTGTGTGTATGTCATAGTGAGTGTGTGTATGTCAGTGTGAGTGAGTGTGTGTATGTCAGTGTGTGTGTATGTCAGTGTGAGTGAGAGTATGTGTATGTAAGTGTGAGTTAGTGTGTGTGTATGTCAGTGTGAGTGAGTGTATGTCAGTGAGAGTGTGTGTATGTCAGTGTGAGTGAGAGTGTGTGTATGTGACAGACTGTCTGTATATGTGTGTGAGGGAGTGTCTGGATAAAGGAGTTAACTTCTGTGACACTGTCTATATCTGTCTAGCCGTCCAAGGGGTTAATGCCTCTGACACTGCCTATTTCTGTCTAGCAACCCAAGGGGTTAGCTCCTCTGATACTGCCTATATCTGTCTAGCAACCAAGGGGTTAACTCATCTGACATGGCCTAGATCTGTCTAGCCACCCAAGGTGTTAATTCCTATGATACTGCCTATATCTGTCTAGCCATCCAAGGGTTAACTCCTCTGACACTGACTATATATGTCTGGATTTTGTTACAGGTCACTGGTCACATTAGGTGTCCCCCCTTGATAGCTTATCAATTAATATGTGACATCCATAAGATGGGGATCCCAGGCTTTTAGTCACATATTAATTAATAAACCATCTGGGGGGTGGGTTCCTAGAATTGTTTTCAGTAATGGGCACTGAAATCTCTGATGGTTTCCCTGGTCAAATGTATCAACTTTATGGATGGTTCCTTTCTGTTGTTGGAACCTTTGAGGCAACTGAAAATCCAACAGCTGAAGGACTGGTTTTTAACTATACGTTAATTATTGCGAGACACAGATTCTGCAGGTGAGAAAAGAATGTGGGGAGCTGGACAAACCAGCTGACAAGAGAAAGGGGCAGTGTGAGGACAGGAACCATAGCTTATAAGGAAAGGTGAGAATGGGGATAATATTTGCTTTATTAAAAATGCCATTAGGTAGAGTCGTCACTAGGGTTGGTGTCACCCGGTGCGGAAACTCATGGTGTCACCCCCTGGATTTCCTCCAATACAATGCCAAACATATTAGTAATGCCAGTTAGATGGCCTATTAACTATGCCACACACAGGAGCCCCACGAATTGTACAATTCTAAAACAATAAATATCTATACATACAGACATCTCTTTCTCTATATCAGCCAATTTGCACTATTATATCCCAGTATCATTTTGTCATTAATAAGCCACAGCCAATTTGGCCATTAATATGCCAGTATTATTGTGCCATACAGATGCCAATACCATTGTGCCATTAAGATACCAGTATTATTGTGCCATACAGATGCCAATACCATTGTGCCATTAAGATACCAGTATTATTGTGCCATACAGATGCCAATACCATGGTGCCATTAATATGCCAGTATTATTGTGCCATTAATATGCCAGTATTATTGTGCCATTCAGATACCAGTAATATTGTGCCATTCAAATACCAGTAATATTGTGGCACTCAAATACCAGTAATATTGTGCCATTCAGATCCCAGGAATATTGTGCCATTCAGATACCAGGAATACTGTGCCATTCAAATACCAGTAATATTGTGCCATTCAGATATCAGGAATATTGTGCCATTCAAATTCCAGTATTTTTTTTGCCATTCAGATGCCAGGAATATTGTGCCATTCAGATGCCAGTAATATTGTGCCATTCAGAGCCCAGTAATATTGTGCCATTCAGATATCAGTAAGATTGTGCTATTCAGATGCCAGTAATATTGTGCCATTCAGATGCCAATAATATTGTGCCATTCAGAGCCCAGTAATATTGTGTCATTCAGATACCAGTAATATTGTGCCATTCAGATGTCAGTAATATTGTGCCATTCAGATACCAGTAATATTGTGCCATTCAGATACCAGGAATATTGTGCCATTCAGATACCAGGAATACTGTGCCATTCAAATACCAGTAATATTGTGCCATTCAGATATCAGGAATATTGTGCCATTCAAATTCCAGTATTTTTTTTGCCATTCAGATGCCAGGAATATTGTGCCATTCAGATGCCAGTAATATTGTGCCATTCAGAGCCCAGTAATATTGTGCCATTCAGATATCAGTAAGATTGTGCTATTCAGATGCCAGTAATATTGTGCCATTCAGATGCCAATAATATTGTGCCATTCAGAGCCCAGTAATATTGTGTCATTCAGATACCAGTAATATTGTGCCATTCAGATGTCAGTAATATTGTGCCATTCAGAGCCCAGTAATATTGTGCCATTCAGATATCAGTAAGATTGTGCCATTCAGAGCCCAGTAATATTATGCCATTCAAATGCCAGTAATATTGTGCCATTCAGAGCCCAGTAATATTGTGCCATTCAGATCCCAGTAATATTGTGCCATTCAGATGTCAGTAATATTGTGCCATTGAGATACCAGTAATATTGTGCCATTTAGATGTCAGTAATATTGTGCCATTCAGATAGCAGTAATATTGTGCCATTCAGATGCCAGTAATATTGTACCATTTAGAGCCCAGTAATATTGTGCCATTCAGATATCAGTAAGATTGTGCTATTCAGATGCCAGTAATATTGTGCAATTCAGATGCCAGTAATATTGTGCCATTCAGAGCCCAGTAATATTGTGTCATTCAGATACCAGTAATATTGTGCCATTCAGATGCCAGTAATATTGTGCCATTCAGAGCCCAGTAATATTGTGCCATTCAGATACCAGTTATATTGTGCCATTCAGAGCCCAGTAATATTGTGCCTTCAGATACCAGTAATACTGTGCCATTCACATACCAGTAATATTGTGCCATTCAGATGCCAGTAATTTATTTATTTAGAAAGTGTTTTACCAGGAAAAATACATTGAGATTTCTCTCGTTTTCAAGTATGTCCTGGGGACCCAGTCCAGAATGGAGTTACACAGAGTTACACATTTAACAGTAGATTCAAAAATACATACATACATATATTAAACAAGTTGGAAGGGGGACATACAGGGTAAATCATTATTGATACAAAAAGGAAAAACATGTACAGTATACGAAAGAGTTTGTAAACTAATAACAGGTACAATCTGTTTTGAGGATTTGGGAGATACTTTTTTTCAGGGATCTTAGAGTAGATGAGGATTTAGCAGAAACAGGAAGGCTATTTCACATATGAGGCGCTCTGAAAGAGAACGCACCTCTACCTGCTTCCTTTTTGAAGTGGGGAATCGATAGTGAAGGGTTGGTGCAGGATCTGAGATTGTGGGATGTGAATGGAGTAAGAGCGAGCATGCCGCTCAGGTAGGGGGGGAGTGTTCCAGAGAAGTGGTTATGCACTAAGCAAACTATGTGGAGAGCACGCCTGGAGGCAAGCATCAGCCAATTTAACTCTTTTAACATTTTACAGTGATGCGTGTTATAATCACACTGTAGCGCAAAACGACACAATGTATTGTACATAGTGTCGAGTTTACCGAGATGGGTCTGCGGGGCAGAATCATACACATTCTGGTAATATTGAGCCATTCAGATGCCAGTAATATTGTGCCATTCAGAGCCAAGTAATATTGTGCCATTCAGAGCGCAGTATTATTGTGCCAGTCAGAGCCCAGTAATATTGTGCCATTCAGATACCAGGAATTTTGTGCCATTCAGAGCCCAGTAATTTTGTGCCATTCAGAGCCCAGTAATATTGTGCGATTCAGATACCAGGAATATTGTGCCATTCAGAGCCCAGTAATATTGTACCATTCAGAGCCCAGTAATATTGTGCTATTCAGAGCCCAGTAATATTGTGCCATTCAGAGCCCAGTAATATTGTGCCATTCAGAGCCCAGTAATATTGTGCCATTCAGAGCCCAGTAATATTTTGCCATTCAGATACTAGGCATATTGTGCCATTGAGAGCCCAGTAATATTGTGCCATTCAGATACCAGAAATATTGTACCATTTAGATATCAGGAATATTGTGCCATTGAGAGCCCAGTAATATTGTGCCATTCAGATACCAGTAATATTGTGCCATTCAGTGCCCAGTAATATTGTGCCGTTCAGATGCCAGTAATTTTGTGCCATTCAGAGCCCAGTAATATTGTGCCATTCAGATGCCAGTAATATTGTGCCATTCAGAGCCCAGTAATAATGTGCCATTCAGATGCCAGTAATATTGTGCCATTCAGATGGCACAGATTAAAGTTCCTATGCTCGTTATTCCTCCCTCCTCCCCCCTTCCCCAGTACTTACCGCCTGGCTGCTGCTCCGTGTCCCTGGATGCCTCCTCTGTGCAGTCTTCCCTCCTGCACAGAGGAGGGTAACACAGACACCGGATGTGACGTAACATCACATACGGTCGCAGGGAATTTTTTTTTCGGCGGACGAAACCAGTGGATGCAGCTGCCAGAGAAAAAAAATTAAAGTACAGCAGCACGAATGTTATGCACAGGCAGAAATTGAGAAAATGACAGTGTGGACACAGCCTGCCGTATATCATTGGCAAGAACACAAAAAACTTCCTTGTCCTCTGAAACCTCATTGCAAGCCAAATCATTTGTCCCTAGATGAACCTAGATGAATCAGTACATCCAATTCTCCTTCCTGATTTGCTTGCTTAGCAATATTAGAAATACGTCTCCTGTCTCTGCGAGCAGTAGCTCCAGGAAAACATCTCACTAAGCCAATAATGTCCAAATTCTCACCTCTTATGATCAGGGATTCAAAAAATGTAGTAACCAGTTCTGACTTTAAAGTATGGTGTAATATGTTTTTCTCTTATGTCAAACAAAATAAAATAAAAACTACTTGCTTTTTGCTAAACAGCAAAACGTTTTCTACAATTTATATCATGTGGGTTATTTAAAGTGAAGTTCAAAGTTAAGGCCAAAGTAGACAAGCTGGAAGAATTCTCTACGCAAGCTATGCTTTCAGTTTGGATACCCTGGTCATACATTCCAGTTCACTAAAAAGAAACACAAACATACAGTCACACTTACACACACCCACAGGCTCACACACAGATTAAAAAAATATATAAGTTTTACCGGTCTGCGGGCTTCATGCTATCCCGTGGTCCTGTTCACCCGCCCTCTGACCTTAGTGCATGATGTCACGTGCAGGGTCGAGGAAACTTAGTTTCCCGACATTGTTACAGGTGCGCATTGGGGTGTTTCAGGGGAGCTGTTACCGCTGCAGGCGGGCCAGACCTCCATGTCCAATGGCTTGCATTATAGGGGTGCCATTGGCACCAATGCCCGTGGTCTAAAACAGTTCATTAAACCCTAGGCACCCCAGCCATGTCCAGCGGGCTGCATGAGAGGGGTGCCATTGGCTGTGGTAATAAACTATTTTAGACCCTGGGCACCCAGCCAGTAGATCATTGAAATGCCCCTGATAATTAGATCATTCAAATGCCCCTGATTAGATTAATATGCCCCTGATTAGATTAATATGCCCCGATTAGATTAATATACCACTGATTAGATCAATATGCCCCTGATTAGATTAATATGCCCTCGATTAGATTTATATGCCACTGATTAGATTAATATGCCACTGATTAGATTAAATGCCCCCGATTAGATTAAAATGCCCCTGATTAGATTTGATGCCTACAACCAAACTCCTTACAATACATGCTTGTTCAGGTGAGTGCTTCCATTTTGATTTTGTTTATATTTTGTATAATTACATATACATAGGATTGAAGAATTCAATTTGCATAAGTTTCCTTTACTGAAAAGACAACAAAGCCAAAACATTTTGATAATAAGTTGTGCTTCCACATTCTTTGGTTTCATTATTATTTCCTTATTGAACTTTGGAATCAAATAAAATTCAGGAAATTATTATTTGGACTAAATAAAACCCAACTGATCATGAGAAACGTAACTGAAGGATAGCCCTCACTTTTTAAAACAAATAGATGAACAAACAAAGTGAAAAATACGGGTTTGCTTTATTTAAAAAAATAATAGAAATGCATTACACTATTCAATGCTGGTTTTAGGTAACGCTTAAAGAAAACACCTGATGTGCCTTACCCTTCCCCATTACTTACCTTTATGTTGCTTGTTAGTCTTCTCCGCAATGCTTCCAGCACGCACGCTGCGTGCAGGAAATACAGCCGCTGTCATTTCTCTCAGCGGATGCGGACCAGGGGCAGCAGGGGCACACGGGGCAGGTGACATGGGCCCCCAGGAATGAATGGGTCCTGGGCAGCTGCCCCATTTGCAGTACCCTGGAGGAGGACTGATAGAACTACCAGAACTCCCACAGAGTATTCACAAGAACGAGCAATTAGGAGTAACGTGCTTGACTTGGATGGTATCAGGATGTAATACCGGAGCAGGACCAGCAGGATGCAAGCGGAGTAGAAGACAGTCCATTTCAGCCTTATTTACTTCTCATTGGTGGTCCTTTAATTGGTTTGCGGGGGCAGAGTTGATACATGCAAGTCATAATGGTTACTGGAGCCACGCATGAGCATGGGGACAGTAGCGTGCCATGCCCTGATAGTGGAAGGGCTGACGCGAGTCTCGTGGAGGCATATGGGGACCTCTGTTTTGCCGCACCTGTGGTGTGTAGCAGGTAAGGGGTAATATGGTTGGGTAGTGGTGCGGCGGTAGCAGGCCTGACACTTCCATCTCAGGGACACCCCCCTTATCCTTAGGTTATTGTGGCACCCTCTATTATCCACATCCATCAGGTTTAAGAAAAGTTGGGTTGCCTGCATGGTGGCGTCAGCCGCAGTTTGCACTTGTTCCACGCTTTGAGTCTCATGCCCTACTGTCTCAGTTTGTCTTTAGTTTCAGCAAGCTCATCCCAAATAAGCCACAGACGTAAATTATTTTTTCAATGGGTGTTTCCTCTCTTGGTCATTGCCAGAAGACAAGGAGTCCGTTTCCATGTTCTGCAGGTCAGACACCATCTTGTCTCTGTCTGAGGGTTGTGCAGTTTAAAAAAGTTATTTATAGGGCCAGAGGCACTCAATTTCACGTGCTATGTCCTCCCTGGTTATTGGGGAAGTTTTTTGGGGGGGTTTCCCCATAGTTCAGGAGATAATTAAAGGTTTGCGGGTTATAAGGCAGCCAGGAGCGGGAGCCTCAAACTTACACAACTTTCCCCATTGAGTGCTGGCCACCCTACCCGTTCGTCATCTATTTTAAGAGCTTTTTCTTACAAATCTATTTTTAATCTCTTTTTTAATGGTCTCCTGTAATGCTTCCAAACAACCTTTTAAAAAGGACTATGTCACTACCGCAGAGTCCATACTTGAGACACTCTCCAAGAAGTCATCCAATGGTGTTGCAGCCTCACAAGCACTCTTTTATCCTTAATCCCTCACTATTTGAGGGGAAAATAAAGCACTCTCTTATCAGGTTTTAATTCTTTTGTCTCCTTTTTATCTTTATCCTTACTTTTACCTATTGGAGTCATCTTTATTAATGTGAGTATTTAGTCCAGATAAATTCCTGTGTACGGAATAATAAATCCCAGAAGGAGGAAATATAAGCAGGTCTCCCCACTGTTTTGTGCCAATACAAAGAGCACCAGTCTTATCAATATAGCAAGAAGCAAACCCAAACTTTATTGGAGCTATATTTGTAATCTCAGACTATTTATCACCAATATGCAGAGCCCAAGCTCCCCTGCAGTGGTTTGTTGTAGACCTCAGTGAACCCCACAGATACCATCACCAAACATTTCTTCTCTTTCCCGCTTCCACATGCATAGTTAGCGGCATTGCTCATTGCTGCGATGTTGCTATTGGTGTGCTACCGACTATAGCTGGACACCTTTTTTCCCTGCCTATCTGGTCGTGTGTGTCTAAGTCATCATGTCCCCCATCCGGAATTATATTAATGCCAGTGGAAGTTTGGAATCTTCAGAGCCAATGGTGACTTTTACACTTTCCAATAATAATACCACTTACAGTTGACCGTGGAATATCTAGCAGGGATGACATTTCACTAACTGACTTATTGCATGGGTGTCATCCTATCACAGTACCACGCTTGAATTCACTGAGCTCTTCAGACTGACCCATTTTTCACCCAAAATGTTTGCCTCCATACTGCATGGCTATGAGCTTGATTTTATACACCTGTGGGAATGGATCTGATTGAAACACCTGAATTCAATAATTAAGAGTTGTGTCCCAATACTTTTTTCCGTATAGTATATATATATAGTGTATATATATTATAGGTGTGTATATGTGTGCATATACACATATCTGTATTAATGTTTTTTTTAGCTGCGTTATTTCAGTTTAAAACTATATTGTAAATTAAACTGTACAACCTTTGCATCTATAGTTGTAACCAGCAAATGATTGTTCTCTTCTGTGCTTTTTATGTTGACCGGCCCTGGTATAGATGATTTCTATCATAAATGTTAATCATTTACTAAAGTAATGAGTAAGTTATCTGTACCCTTTTAAAATCCTTTTATTATCATATGGGCCTGTAAAAGCATTATTGTATCTTGATGTTAAAAAGTAACATTTCCGGGGACACGAATAATTTATAAATAGTGGTGATGGATGAAGAAAGTAATTTTGTTCTACAAGGACAACAGGAAGAAGGTAAACAAGGTGCTTATATGTATTCACATATGGGCTAGATGAATAGGTTAAAAGACTGGAGTGTTAAAGGATACACAAACACAGTCACTGGTACACACCATGAGACCACACAGGTAAATGGGGCATTTTTATTTTACAGTTTTCAATTTACTGCAGTTCACTTTTTTTGTTTAAGTTAATATAACTTTATATGTATATTGTATGGATTTTTGTGTGTGCATATATACATGTCTGTGTAAATGTTATTTATCCGTGATATTTCAGTTTAAAACTACATTGTAAAACGAAAACACTTTTGCATCCACAGCTGTTACCCGTTGTTCTAGTCTTATAATCAGTACCTTCCTCAATGGATGAAATGGATGATCAAATAGCAGTAGTTGGAATAGGCTGCCATTTCCCTGGAGGTGAGTCTTTCAATCCAGCATGGATAACAAATCCTCACTAGAAAATGCTAGTGAATTCATTGATTTGTGTGACATAATTCAGTACAAACAATATATCACACAACCATGTATTTGTAGAGTATTCTATAAATTGTTATGTACTGTTAAGAAACATACACAGCTGAAAGAACGTAATAAAAAGGATTTACATATCAATATTTTATACATGGCTAATGGATTTATTTTCTTATAATTATGTTGTAATACAAGGAAATAAATCCTAAACCAATAAAGGGCAGTGCTAGCATAATTTAGGATGGATCCCATTCAGGAGCAGCTAACATGTCCTTGGTGTAAAAGACTTGCAACAAAAAAGTAAATACCAAATATTCATAGTTCACAAACGTACCATACACGGCCACAGTGGGGTTTAGTTACTAAACAGTGAATTGTGGTGAATTGACAACTAAACTGCAAAATTCAGACCAAAATTGTTAATTTGTAAAATTATACTGGTTGAAGATTTTGGTCTGATCACTTTTGCAACTTTTCAACCAACCACAATTTACATGGTTGTAAAATACTGCTCACATTAATATATAAGCAATACTATAAATATGCAGATTAGTTAATGACACAAGATACCAAAAATATTAATGACATGCATGATGATTACTTTACTGTCCCTTTATGAAGATAGTTATGTGTGTTGCAAACAGGAAGGCTGGACATGTGAAGTTATTATAGGAAGTTAGTATAGGCGTGTAGAAGGTTTTACTAGGGTGTAGGGGTTTGGAAATAAAAAAAAAAAAACTACAGTACTTGTCCAGGGACAAAAGCAGTAGCCCAGTCTACTTGTCCCACATGACAATCTACTTGTCCTGATACAAAAAATAATTTTAATCAAACCCGTATTTAAACATGGTTGCTAACATTTAACCCCTTAGTGACAATATATTTTTACCTTGACTTTCCCTTGGTGACAATGGCTGTTTTGACATTTCTGGGTTGTTTGTGTTTAGCTGTAATTTTCTTCTTTCTCACATACTGTACCCACACAAATTATATGTTGTTTTTATCATCATAAGAAGAGCTTTCATTAGATACCATTATGTTCATCATATCTTATAATTTACTACAAAAAAAATCGTAAAATATGATGAAAATTAAAAAAAACAAACTTTTTTCTAACTTTGACCTAAAATATTATTTACACAAATACAATCATTACAAAAGACCCCATCTAAATAGTTTAAAAATGTTGTCCCGAGTTCAGAAATATGCATGTTTCCATATTTTTCGGTATTTTTTTGTGAGTTTGTGGGGCAAAAACCAAAAATAGTGTTTTTTTCCTATATTGACCGTTTGACCCCAACCCCAAACCTAAATTTAACCCTAACACTAAATTTAACTCCAACTCTAACCCTTATGCTATCCCTTAATATATTTAAATTTTAACCCTATCCCTTATGCTAAAAATTATTTAATTTTAACCCTATAGGCTAACCTAACTATATTACCAGTTTTAAGCTAATGAAATTTTTTTTTTACATTTCTATGTTGGTTGCTGCCTCTAGGGGCAGTCAATCGGCATATTCAGAGCAACGGAAGTGAATTTACTTTCACTTCCGAAGCTCAGACCACAAGAGGGCATAGCCATATTGACGGAGCATGCTACCACACTCACATCACATCATTCCCATCACTCCACTCACTCCACATCAAATCCTCCACATCACTCACACACAGCAACATGACAGAGCCGCACAGGCAGCAGCAGGAGGAGAACCCTGCTCTGCTTCACCTCCTGCTTGGACTTGGAAAGGCAGGGTATGGGAGCTCTCCTCTATCCTGCCTCTCCTCCACTCGGGGCTAATCATGTGACAAGTCTTGAACTAAAAATTCAGGGGTTTCACAGGGAGACTCTGGACTTCAGCCCCGTTAGCCCCCCTAGCACGCTAGATTACACATATAGAACTTGCCAGCAGAATGACGCACACTCATTGAGACAAACAGGCACAAACTGATACACATTCATTTAGACACACAGAAACAGGTATCTTGAAAGTTGTACTCAAACTAATAAAAGATCCATGTATCAACAAAGTAAATCTTTCTTGCTGTTTAACTGTTATCATTTTTTTTTTTTTTTTTACTTGTTTGTGTGCATCTTTGTTAAAAATAAATTTGCTGCAGGGGAATAGTGACCTGTTATAAAAAAGCATGTCTTATCTAATGTCTCACTGAGTGTGAGCCAGCATGTGTCTCAGCAAGCATGAGCCAATGTGCGTCTCTCAGCAAGTGTGAGTCAGCGTGTGTCTTGGTGAGTGTGTGTCTCAGCGAGTTTGAATCCGTGGATGTCACAGTGAGTGTGAGTCAGTGTGCATCAGTTCCGAGGTGTCACTTTGGTTGGTGTCACCCCGGTGCGATAACTCAGGGTGTCATCCCCCTGAGGATCTCTCCAATACCATGCCAATCAGATTCCTTAGTAATGCCAGTCAGATGGCCCATTAAATATGCCACATACAGGAGCCCCATTAATGATGCAACATACAGGAGGCCCACAAGTTATGCTACATACTGGAGCCCATAACTATGCAACACACAGGAGCCCCATTATTAATACCACACACAGGAGCCCCATTAAGTATGCTTCACACAGGAGCCCTATTAATAATACCACACACAGGAGCCCCATAAATATGCCTCACACAAGAGCCCTATTAAGTATGCCACACACAGGAGCTCCATTAATATGCCTCACAAAAGAGCCCCATTAATTATGCCTCACACAGGAGCTCCATTAAGTATGCCTCACACAGGAGCTCCATTAATTATGCCACACACAGGAGCCCCTTCATTATGCCACAAACAAGAGCCCTATAGTTATGCCACACACAAGAGCCCCATAGTTATGCAACACATAAGAGCCCCACAAGGTGAATTGTACAATTTCAAAAACAATGCATTGTTACTAATTGTTACTTGCATTTATACTTATATTAATCTTTTAATATTATATTCAACTATTTTCATATGTAATAAAAATTATATTGAAACATTGCATTTAATTAATTAAAAGGCCACAGCCAATTTTCCCAATAATATGCCAGTATTAATTTGTCATTAATAAGCCACATAAATTTGCCCATTAATAGGCCAGTATTATTTTACCATTAATATTCCACAGCCAATTTGCCCATTTATATGCTAATATTATTTTGCCATTATTATGCCAGTTGTGTTTTGTTTAATAAGCTACAGCCAATTTGACCAATAATATACCAGTATTATTTTTCCATTAATAAGCCACAGTCAATTTGCCCAATAATATGCCAGTATTATTTTGCCATTAATATGCCACAGCCAATTTGCCAAATAATATGCCAGTATTATTTTGCCATTAATAAGCCACAACCAATTTGCCCAGTAATAGTCCAGTATTATTTTTCCATTAATATGCAAGAGTTATTTTGCCATTAATATGCTGCAGCCAAGTTGCCCAATAATATGCCGGAATTATTTTGCCATTAATAAACCACATCCAATTTGCCCAATAATATGCCAGTATTATTTTGCCATTAATAAGCCACAACCAATTTGCCCATTAATAGTCTATTATTATTTTACCATTAATATGCCAGTATTATTTTGGCATTAATAGGCCACAGTCAATTTGCCCATTAATATGCCAGTGTCATTTTGCCATTAGTAAGCCACAGAGAATTTGCCCAATAATATGCCAGTATTATTTTGCCATTAATAAACCCCAATCAATTTGCCCAATAATATGCCAGTATTATATTGCTATTAATATGCCAATGTTATTTTGGCATTAATATGCCACAGCCAATTTGCCCAATAATATGCCAGTATTATTTTGCCATTAATAAGCCACATCCAATTTGCCCTATAATATGCCAGTATTATTTTGCCATTAATATGCCAGTGTTATTTTGCCATTAATAAGCCACAGCCAATTTGCCCATTAATATGCCAGTATTGTTTTGTTTAATAAGCTACAGCCAATTTGCCCAATAATATGCCAGTATTATTTTGTCGTTAATAAGCCACAGCCATTTTGCCCAATAATATGCCAGTATTATTCTGCCATTAATATGCCAGTGTTATTTTGCCATTAATAAGCCACAGCCAATTTGCCCAATAATATGCCAGTATTATTTAGCCATTAATATGCCACAGCCAATTTCCCCAATAATATGCCAGTATTATTTTGCCATTAATAAGCCACAAAACATTTGCCTATTAATAGGCTAGTATTATGTTGCCATTAATATGTCACAGCCAATTTCTCCATTAATAATATATGCCAGTATTATTTTTCCATTAATATGCCAGTGCTAGTTTGCCCATTAATATGCCAGAATTGCTTTGCTCAATAAGCCACAGCCAATTTGCAGAATAATATGCCAGTATTTTTTGCCATTAATAAGACACAGCCAATTTGCGCATTAATATGCCAGTATTAATTGCCATTAATATGCCACAGCCAATTTGCCAGTATTATTTTGCCATTAATAAGCCACATCCAATTTGCCCAAAAATATGCCAGTATTATTTTGCCATTAATAAGCCACAACCAATTTGCCCATTAATAGTCTATTATTATTTTGCCATTAATATGCCAGTGTTATTTTGTCATTAATATGCTGGTCAATTTTCTCATTAATATGTTAGTGTTATTTTGCCATTAGTAAGCCACAGACAATTTGCCCAATAATATGCCAGTATTATTTTGCCATTCATAAACCCCAATCAATTTGCCCAATAATATGCCAGTATTATATTGCTATTAATATGCCAGTGTTATTTTGGCATTAATATGCTACAGCCAATTTGCCCTATAATATGCCAGTATTATTTTGCCATTAATAGGCCACATACAATTTGCCCTATAATATGCCAGTATTATTTTGCCATTAATAAGCCATATCCAATTTTCCCAATAATATGCCAGTATTATGTTTCCATTAATATGCCAATATTATTTTTCCATTAATATGCCAGTATCAGGGGCGTTGCTAGGTCTTCAGATGATCTGGGGCTAAAGCCCAGATGAGCTTGGTCACACACACTGCATCACTTTCTCACATATGCCGTCTCTCTCTCTCTCTCTCTTTCTCAAACACACCCTCTCTCTCTCTCTTTCTCTCTCTCTCTCTCTCTGTCTCCCTTTCTCACACATGCCGTCTCTCTCTCTTTCTCACACATGTTCTCTCTCTCTCTGTCTATCTATCTCACTTTCTCACACATGCTCTCTCTCTGTCTCTCTCTCACACACCCTGTCTCTCTCTGTGTTTCTTTTTCTCACACATGGCATCTCTCTTTATCTGTCTCTCTTTCTTTCACACACACATTCTCTCTCTCTCTCTCTTTCTCACACACACCGTCTCTCTCTTTCTCACACACCGTCTCTCTCTCTCTCTTTCTCACAGACACCCTCTCTCTCTCTCTTTCTCAAACACCCCGTCTCTCTCTCTCTCTTCCTCACACACAGACACCCTGAGACATACTCACACACATACACTTACACAAACACCCTTACACACACACACACACACTTATGAAAACACCCTTACACACACACACATACACACATTGAGACACCCAGACACACAGCTACACACTTACACATATTGGGACACCCAGACATACACTGAGACACCCAGACACACACTTACACATATTGAGACACTTAGACTCACTGAGACACCCAGACACACACTTACACATATTGAGACACCCAGACACACACTTAGACACACTGAGACACCCACACACACTTACACATTTCTTCAATTTCTTTTTTTAACTTACCTTCCGTTTACTGGAGGATGTTTTCCTTCAGGCTCTTCTGCCGGATGTCACCTGACATCCGGAGAGCAGATTTCACAGTGAGGCGGGGGCAGAGCTTGCACCCATTGTGCTGTGCTCTGTATGGCCAGGAGGTGAGGTCACCGCAGGCACCTGCCTGGGGGCCGCACCTCGAGGAGGAGAGGCTAGGGAGAGCGCTCCCTATAGCAGCCTCTCCTCCCGATCGGCCCTCACCCCCTCGTGCGGTTAAGCCTCCGATTTGGGGACCATGTCCCAGACGGAGGAAAGCTCAGCGGGGGTTTTTTTTTTATATAACAATTATAGCCCTGAAGTCTGGGGGCTAAAGTATACTTTAGCCCCAGAGTCTCCATTCGGGGTTATTAAGAGGGGATTCAAAGCTATAGTCCCAGTAGCCCACCCCTAGTGATGCCTCTGGCGAGTATTATTTTGCCATTAATATGCCAGTATTATTTTGCCATTAATAAGCCACATCCAATTTTCCCAATAATATGCCAGTATTATTTTGCCATTAATAAGCTACATCCAATTTGCCCAATAAAATGCCAATATTATTTTGCCATTAATAAGCCACAACCAATTTGACCATTAATATGTTGAAAATACAAACACTTTTTCTAACTTTGACCTGAAAAAAATAATTTACACAATTACAAATGCTAAAAAAGACCCCATCTAAATAGTTTCAAAATTTTGTCCCGAGTTGAGAAATATTCTTGGAAAGCAAGGGGTATAGGTGCGCTATAAATAAAGATGTGTGAAAATGTTATGGTGTCCCCACCATGTGGTATACTGTGATAATGTGTGCACAAAGAATATATAAAAAGTACAATAATACAGCCTTTGTAAATATATATGCACAATATTTCTTCAAAAGGGTATATCTAAGAGTATCTGTCCGGCACTATATAAAGGAAGATACACAAACTACACTAATAGTGCCATATGTACAAATTCCTAGTATTGATGTGTATGGTAGATTTTTCATTCACAAACAAACGTTTTATGTAGGCCATTGTTGTTGACCTTTGTGTGATTTAGGGTTACACAGTTTAGGTTGCAGCTTGTATCTCTTTAGCGCTGTTGACACACTGACTATTTCTTAGAAATATTCTTGTTTCCATGGTTTTCTGTCTAGCAACAACATCAGAGCGACAGAAGTGAAAATTCTGATCTTTCCACAAGAGGGCAGCAGCCATATTGGAGGAGCATGTTGCTCTCTAATATGGCGGCCCCCCGATTCACTCCGTCGAGCGATCACAGGTGCCCTCGCACCACATTCGACATCGAGGCGTTGAAGCATCACCGTCTGAGCTGTGTTTGCAAACCTAGATCATTTCCCCGCAGGACGGACTAGGTCTGTCCGATGTCGGGATAGGGTTTGATTTTCTATTTTTATTTAACCCTAGGGCTAGTACAAACTCTAACCCTAACTTTAGGGTTAGGGTTAAAACAAAAAAAGGTCTTTTATTTTTACGTCTTTTACATAATGTATTAGCATTTGTTTTTTTTAGTTGAATTTATTTTTCTTAATTAATTTTATTTTTATATAACCCTAACCTCAGGGTTAGGGATAGCACAAACTATGCAAATAACAGGTTTTTTTTATTTTATATAATTTATTTGTATTTTTTTCTTTTTTCCTCCTTCATATTATTTTATTTTTATCATTTAACTAAATCTAAAATATAACATTTACACATAGGACATTACAGAACAAAAAGAAAGAATGTTACATCCTGTCTACTGTGCTATAACACAAACAAACATAGATAGTTGGTGGTTTGTATCCATCATAGCGCCACTGTGATCTTCAAAGCCACAGGTAATGAAGCTTTCAGTTCATAAAATCAAAGAGCCGTTATAATGTTTGTCTGATCTTCTTACAGCCCCACCAGATATGTAGGTGTGATCCATCTTTGTGTTCACATCTCCAACAGACAGACGAGACCCCTGGATACATTTTAAGCTAGAATTTGTGGTACTAAGTGCCACCTACTAAGAACCTTAAAGTGGGTTTCTACCAACAATACACAATGAACCTGTCTACAAACCTTCTGAGAATATCTCAACCACTCTCCTTCATCTATTCTGACACCCAACTCTTTTTCCCATGATTTAATATGTGGGACTGATTTGGGGATCTCTGCGACTCTCAGCAACTCAGAGGACTTTTATAAAACCCTAGTTATGCTCTCTGATGAAAAAATGGTGCGCAGTCTACAATACCATTCTTGGTTTTTTTTTGTGTTAAATATTTTTGCAAGAAACTCTTAATCTGTAAGTATGTGAAAATTTCGGTGTTGGGTAAATTATATTGTGATATGTTTGCATATGATTCCAATTTTCACTTTGATCAATACAGTGAATTCCATTTTGAGACCTTAAGATTTTTAATGATAAGTCTTGTGAATTTGTCTCAATTGACGAAAGTCTTAGAAAACATGGGAGTTTATTTTTTTATCCCCAATTTTTATTTTATTTTAACCCATTCTTTAAGAATCTGTTCTTGTTATTTTGATTATTGTTTTTTGTTTGTATTTAACCCTAACCTCAGGGTTAGGGATAGCACAAACCCTGACTCTAGGGTTACAACTTTTATATAATTTATTTGTATTTTTGTATTAATGTTTTAGATAAGCAAAGTGTCCGTAAAAGAACACCAGCATCCATGGCAAAGTTTGAGAAGCTCCATAGAACATTAAATTGTCTCACCCATGAGCAATGTTATTGCCTACCCCTGCTCATGGGTCGGTATGATCTTAGGGGTTCTCTGATTTAATGATGGTGAAACTGACTGAATGGCGAATCATAATTTGATACTCCTACATGTTGCTAGATTGCAAACGTTCATACAATGCATTAAATAAATGGAATTAGAATTCATGTAAATTACAATTAAAAAATAATAATAAGTTATTGGACTAACGGCAAGAAGCCAACTAATGTGTGACAATCTATTAATCCACAACAAAAATAATAAGATATCGAAACAAGCCTAAAATAATAGGTTCTCGATACAGAGGTTGGGACGGTTTCTTCGCAGGACAGTTCATCACGGGATCGCTGAAGGTGAGAATTATTAGGGGTTAGGGTTAATGTTAGTATTAGGGTTCGGGTGTAGTCTTAGTATTAGTATTTGGTTTGTGGGTTTAGAATGGGGGCTCGGGGTCACTTTTAGGGAGGGTTGATTTGTTAGGAGGGGTGTATGTTTGTAAGTGCTGACTATTCAAACTGCCACGCTGAACTGTCAGCAGTGACGCAGCCACAATCAACTGTCCTAGACTCATCTATACATATTACATATAACTTTATATATATACATATATATATATATATATATATATATATATATATATATATATATATATATATATATATATATATCTATTGCACAATGTTCTTTTCTTATTGAACAGGTGAAGGGTTAGATAATTTCTGGAAAGTTATCGCTGAGGGAAGAAACTGTACAGCAGAGATTCCACCAGAAAGATTCGATACAAAGAAGTGGTATGATCCGGATTCTAACGAGCCAGGAAAATCATGGACCTCTCGAGCGGCACTTATAGATGGGTAAGCTTCACTCTATAGATATTATAAAATACTAGCATAGTACAAGTTATTTGTTGAAATTTGCATTTTATTTCACCTTGAAAAAATACTTATTTAGGGTAGGAATGGGTAAAGTATCTGGACAAATACCAGCACACTGATTAGAAATGGATACTTTTTAATCATTGTAAATAATTATTTAGAAAAATCTTCCATTGGACCAATATGTTGTCAATGCAGATGTGTCATACGCTCCCCCATCTATGATATAATACAATATGGTATGATTTTACTGTGGAAAATGTAAAGATATAGAGCTCCAAATGTCAGTGCACCAATTACAATTGGACACAGTTTAATAATTCTAAATAATTTTAAAATAAAATCTCCTATTGGGCCAAAATGTTGACAATACATATGTGTCATACACAACCCCATCCATGATATCTTGAAATATGGTATGATTTTACTGTGGAAATTTAAAGATATAGAGGCACAAAAATCAGAACACTTGTTGAAGCAGGTATTTATACAATAAATTTCTATATGTAGTAAAAATAAAATCTCCTATTGGACCAATATGTTGTCAGTGCAGATGTGTTATATGCACCCTGCTCTATGATATTGTACAATATGGTATGATTTTTACTGTGGAAATTTAAACATATATATCTCCAAATGCCACTTCTTAATAATTCTAAATTATTAAAAAATAAAATCTTCCATTGGACCAATATGTTGGCAATCCAGATGTGTCATAATCAAGCCTATTTAGGATATCTTAAAACATGGTAGGATTTTACAGTGGAAATGAAAAGATATAAAGCACCAAATATGAGCCCACTGGTTAAAATGTTACATTTTTCATTAACTCTAAATAAATTAAAAACAAAAATTTCCAATTGGACCAAAATATTTAAATTTCAGATGTGTCATACACACTTGATTTTAATATGTAAATTTAAAGATTAAGCCTTCCAAATACCAGCCCACTGATTAAAAATGGACACTAGTTAATAATTCTAACCATTTAAAAAAAAAAAAACAATCTAAAATTGGACCAATCTTGTCATACACTCACCTCTATGTGAAATATTACAATAAGGTGTTACTTTACTTTGGAACGTTAAAGGTATAGAACATCGAATACTAGCCTGTTGATATGAAATGGACACTTTTCAAAAATTCGAAATAATTTAAAAATAAAATCTCTCTCATTGGATAAATATGTTGACAATCTAGATGTGTCATAAGCAACCCCATCTATGATATCTTGAAATGTGGTTTGATCTTACGGAGAAATTTAAAGATCTAGAGCACCAAATAGTATTTTATTGATTAGAAACGGACACTTTTTACTAATTCTAAATAATTTATAAATAAAATCTCCGATTGGACCTACATGTTTTCAATGCAGATGTGTCATATATAAACCCCTCTATAATATCAAACTATGGAATGATTTTACTGTGGAAATTTAAAGCTGTAAAGCACACTTTTATTATAGAGGGGGTACTTATCGAACATCTGTATTGTCCACATATTTGTGCACTGGAAGATTTTTTAAATTTTTTTGGGTAAAATTATTAAATAGTGTCCGTTTCTTATCAGTGGTCTGGTATTTGGAGCTCTATATCTCTAACTTTCCAGAGTAAATGTGATCATACCATATTGTAAGATATCATAGAGTGGGATGTGTATGACACATCTGCATTGACAAAATATTGGTCAAGTGGGAAAATATTTTTTAAATGATTCAGAATTATTAAAAAGTGTCCGTTTGTAATCAGTGGACTGGTATTTGGAGCGCTATATCTTTACATTTCCAAAGTAAAATCTTACCATATTTTAAGATGTTATAGATGGGGGTGTGTATGACACATCTGCATAGACAACATATTGGTCCAATGGGAGATAATTTTTTAAATTATTTAGAATTATTAAAAAGCATCTGTTTCTAATCAATGCAGTTCCCACAAAATCATACCATATTGTAATATGTGTGCGTATGATACATCTAAATTGATATCATATTGGTCCAATGGGAGATTTAAAAAAATATATGTATATATAATTTGAATGATTAAATATTGTTCGTTTGCAAGCAGTGGCTAGTATTTGGAGCTCCATATCTTTACATTTCCACAGTAAAATCATACCATATTGTATGACACATCTGCAATGTAAATAAATAAAGTGGTCTAATGGGAGACATTTACCCTATTTTTAAAGTTCAGGCAATAAATGCAAAAAATACAATAAATGACTGCATAGAAACATAGAAACATAGAATGTGTCGGCAGATAAGAACCATTCGTCCATCTAGTCTACCCAAATCTAGTCTGCATGAACACTGACTGCCAAAATCCTCCCTTTCTCTCACTGGCACACTTTGATCTTGTGTCAGAGGGGTCTATTCACCAAAATTCAAGTATACGAAGCTGACCTCCTCCCACCATTCACTTAAGTAAATTTGACCTCTCTCTCACACCCACCTTGGAAAAGTCTTGATCTCCCATCTCAAACTGGGTTTGAATTGAGATGTGAATTGGACTTTGACATCCAACCCCCCTGCCGCAACTCACCTCCTTACAGAACTCGACTGGATTATGTCACACCCACAAACATTTGCCCCAGCTCACATGTCTAAACAGAGTAAAGGTAATCTGCTGCAAACAACGCTGAAGTCGGCTCTACCTGCTGTGAATTTGGAGATAGGTGCTCCACCACGTTGATCAGACAAGGACAGCACAGGAAACAAAATTCGGTGTGCACATCATACTCCAAAACAAACCGATGTTTGAAAAAAGTGTTGTGCTTTATTGCAAATGAAAATCAGTCCAACCAAACAGTGCAGACAAAGGAAAGGGTGGTCAGCAGACCCCACCTAACGCGTTTCGCGTATTCCACGCTTAATCACAGGTTAATCAAAGTAATCTGCAGTGTGACGGGGACTAACCTAACCATTGTTTGTGTGTGAATTTAGCGAATACAAATGATGATAAATGTTCTATACTTCCTGTTAGCAAATTTGCTAATTTATCTATTAATTGAATAGGAAAATGTGTTTTCATTTATGACATCACCTTTTTGTTTATGATTAAAAGGGTAGTACTGTGTTAGCCATTGAAAAACAGGAAACAAGTAGCGTTATAATGATACCATTTATTAGCTAACACAAATAGATGCTAATAAATGGTATCTTTTTTTTCTGGTGTAATATGCAAAGTAGAAATTTTCCAACGAACAGCAGACACTAGTAGTCTGTAGTCTTTCTCCTATGCATTTGCTTACAATTCTGCAATCTAGAGATTATGTTTTTGTTCTCTACTTTTATTATTATAAAATATTATTATTAATATATTTTTTTTTTTTTGTTGGGTATTAAGAAATAATATCTCAAAAAAATAAACATTATAAAAAAAAATTTCATTTATTACGTTTGTATGTTTATAATAAAAAAAATAAAAAAATAAACATACTGATGTAGATGCAATCCTAGCCGTTATTTTAAACAGTGCCATTAATGGGATATTAACAGGCATTTATTATTTAGCCTTATCTTTTCTTTTTATTTCATTTTAAAATAACAAGACAAGAATCAATAAGCAGAATTGTTCCACTAAAAAGGAAACAGGAATAGAAAAATACAATGTTTGCATACAAGAAAGACATAACATTCCAAATATCATCAATATAAAACGTATTAATATTAAATATTCGTCCAAACAAATCACACAAATAGGTTGTCGTTACAGAGTGAGATTGGGAGAATCCCTATTAAATAGAGTTGTCAGGAACAGATTTGAACATTCAGAATACTGAGAGGAACCTAAATTTCCTAAGGGTTGAGTAACATTAAATATACCTTCCAAAGCTCTAGGACCATTTCAGCTATTATTTGTCTGTTGCCCTCCAATAGGCCATTTTCCATGGATAATTGGAAAGACTTCTAACTTCTATCCAAGAGGGAGCAAGCTGGTTCTTCCATAATCTTCCAATACACATTTTTGCTGCCATTAATTAATGTGATCCTAAAAATGTTTTATATATCCCATTTCATGTAGGAAATAAAGATCTTTAGTTCTCTTTCTAATTATAGCCTTAATATACAAAAAGTCGTGCCATAATTAACAATATAAATCCAGTGGAAGTGGAAAAATTAAAACGTTAATACAGTTTTGATTGGTCCCAAAGGGAGGTAACATATCTAGGAATTAAATTTCAACCAAATATCTGAGACATACTGGAGATGAATATTAAACACCTTTACACACAAACATAATTTTTGCTTCAGGATAAGGAATGCAGTGGAGGCCTCTTTATGGGTTGGGTAAACATGATAAAGGCTTGTCCTACATTGAGGGTCAAAAAAAGTTTTTGAAAGAGATCCAGAAAAACCTTGTGAGTTTCATCTGGCAAGGGAAACCTCCAAAGTAGCTCTCTTGTCTAAGAAAATAGACAAAGGTGGGGTGGGTTTTCCCTCAGTAGCCAAATATCATGATGCAGCAATGATATCCCACCTGGACAGGTGGCAAAAAGAAGAGGCAGCCAACGAAGGGTGGTATAGAATTGAGGATTTTTTTATTCAATGCCCGCTGTGCAGTAGTATCATTAGTCGTGGTAATTTTTTGTTTTACTTTTTCTTTTCTTTTTGACACTCAGACTCCAATGCACTTAATTCAGGATTTGTATAAGTATCCCTTTCAGGTGTTTACAGAACATCCTTGTGTCTGTTTTGCTTCGGCCACAATTATTCTTTCCATTTGTGATCATTTCGAAAACAGACCTATTGGCCAAAAGTGTCCAGACGTCACTATTTCTTTACTGGGAGTCCTGTGCCTTTAGTGAAGACAAATACATAAGTTACATAGGACATTATGAGGTGGAACAGTATGAGTCACAAGATGGAATCTCAGCGTAACGCGCAGGGAGAGAGAGGCCCACTTCTTTTGGGTTTTCTTGTTCACTTTCCCTTTCCCCATTTCTTCCTCTTTTTTGTTTCTCTCTCTAACACTTTCTTTTCTCTGCCATCCCCATTTCTTATCCTTAATGATACTATATATAACACAGATTTAGACAGATTTGTGAACAATACAAATAAAAAACCTAACCAGTGCGCTTCAACCAACACTACACACACTGTATATTTACCCTTAAAGCAAGTATTTATCTTGCAGTGTAGTACAAAGGGAATATGAAAAATAAAAGAATAAAACACACAATAGTGTAATATATCAAAGAAATAAAGTGAATGAATAGTGCCAAGTGGCCACTCACATTCATCTGAGCAACTACTTGCTCAGGGATATCAGCATAAGGGAGCCCAGGGAAAGGGTCCCTTATGCTGATATCCCTGAGCATAGCTCCAAAAGAAAGTCTGATCAGCAGCGACCTTCTGGCCCAGGGAAAGGTGCCATTTATAAAAAAAAAAAAAACATTAAAATCCACCTAGCTCTAAAAAAAAGTCTGAGCCTCCCTGTCCCAGCCAGGTAGGATTTTCAAACAGCCAATAGTACGTTGGTTTGAAAACCAGCCAATAGTAGGGCTGGGACAGAGAGTCTTCTGATCGCTGCTGGACCCTGAATACAGGTAATATTTTATTTCTATGGCAGGGTGTTTTTACTTTTCAAAAATGGGGCAATTTTAGATTGCCCTCCTACTTGATCATAGAAGAGGTGAGGTTGGTAGGTAGGGATTTAATTTAATAAAATGTATTTATGGGTCGGGGGGAAGAATTAATTTTAGCTAATTTGGGGCATTGTGGGGCATTATAATTGATATAATTGGGGCTTGGAGCATAGTGGCAGACTCGGGGGGGATCTTTTAATTTGACATAATTGGGGCTTGGGGCATAGTGGTAGACCTTATCCCGTGGACCCAAAAGAGATGTTTTTATTTATTTTGGACCATAGGCATTGTGCCGCCCACAGTCACTAGAGGGGTCATATTTTTTTTCATGGGTTCAGCAGGAGGCTAACATTATTTTATTTTGGGGAGTGGGGTACGCTAGGATTTATTGGGTAGCTATTACACTCCCAGTTCACTAGCATAATGTTAATGGGGTACCAGGAGTGCTAATAAGCGGCGAGGATTGCATCTACACCATTTTTCTTTGATAGTGATTACCCTATATTTTAAAAACCTTTAAGAAGTGTCATCATTAACACATTTTTTTTTTTAACTTTATAGACTTAATGAATTTGATAACAAACTCTTTGGAATTTCCATTTCGGAGACCAAGAAAATGGATCCACAGCAAAAACTCTTGCTCGAATGTACCTATCGGGCTTTGGAGGACGCAGGATATCCAATGGAAAGCGTCAGTGGCAGCAAAACTGGAGTCTTCATAGGTAAGGACATCATGAATGCACATGATGTATCCAAAGTGCATTTGTGTTTGTCTCACTTTAACAATGCTGTTAAAACCTACATATAAGAAAACATATTCTTCAACTTCAGGAAAAAGAGAAACGTTTTATCATCAGAGAAAGGGATTTTGGTCATTTGTATTAATATTATTTAAATGATTTTAAAGATAAAATAAAATTGCACCTTTTATAAAAATGTCCATCCAGAACAAATGATAAATAAATGTAATCCTATATTCAAATTAATAAACTATGAAACTAGCATAAAGGGGGGAAAAAAAAGAATAAATGCATTTTGCAAATATAATGTGCAAAGCTAGCATGAAAATTCTGAAACTCGAATCTTCTAATCAGCGTGAGCGTGTACCTGTCCGGAGTAGTTACCATCCTACAGGGAAGGCAAATTTAGCACTGTCCATTCTTGGTAAGATGTGGTTCCCATTTCTTGGTTTTGTCACACCTTGGGTAAGACGGGTATGATCAGACATCAGGTCCCTGGCTCACTGCACCTAGAGAGTCACCAGATGTACTCTAGGGTTGCCACCATGGGCGTCCACTAGATAATTTACAGGGGGGACAAACCAACTAAATGGATGGCTGAGAATCATGTGTATTCAACAGCAGCTACAGTACCAGTTCATAATCATATAATAGCTTACCATTAGCACTCTAGATGTTGAGTACTCTTTCTCATGATGCTCAACATACTGGCTGAGCGTTATAGGAAATGCAGTCTCAACAGCTTGAGTATTAAATACATTTTTATTATAGAATCCAGCCCTATTGTGGTGCATTGTCCCAGGCCAGGGGTGTCCAACATGCGGCCTGAGTGACACTGAGGTGCGGCCCACGCGTGAGCTGCACCGGTCACCGCACCTTCCACCATCATGTAGGGTGCGCATTATCCCTCCTCTACACCGTTCATGGCGCCATGCGCACGGGTCAGATGGATGGAAGATAGTAAAAAATCTTGCACCACTGGAGCTTCCTTAGCTGCAATCATGAGTCCAAACCCTTAGCAACAAAACAAACAAAAAAAGAAATCTGTGTCTGTGCATGTAAGTGTGACTGTGTGTGTAAGTGATTCTATCTCTCTGTGTGTGTAAGTGTGACACTATGTGTGTGTGTGTGTGTGACTATCTGTGTGTGTAAGTGTGACTGTGTGTGTGCAGGGCCGTCTTTAATAGTGATTGGACCCTGGGCAAGCATTTGCTTGGGCCCCCTGGACCCTGCCCCCTCCCATGCATGCAATCCCGCCATCCATCGCAATGTTAACTCCCAAACACACATATGCCATAATTGTTGTGCCATTCAGATGCCAGTAATATTGTGCCTTTCAGATGTCAGTAATATTGTGCCATTCAGAGTGCAGTATTATTGTGCCAGTCAGAGCCCAGTAATATTGTGCCATTCAGAGCCTAGTAATATTGTACCATTCAGAGCCCAGTAATATTGTGCCAGTCAGATGCCTGTAATATTGTGCCATTCAGAGTCCAGTAATATTGTGCCAGTCAAAGCCCAGGAATATTGTGCCAGTCAGAGGCCAGGAATATTGTGCCAGTCAGAGGCCAGGAATATTGTGCCAGTCAGAGCCCAGGAATATTGTGCCAGTCAGATACCAGGAATATTGTGAAATTCAGAGCCCAGTAATATTGTGCCAGTCAGATGCCTGTAATATTGTGCCATTCAGAGCCCAGTAATATTGTGCCAGTCAGATGCCTGCAATATTTGGCCAGTCAGAGCCCAGTAATATTTGGCCAGTCAGAGCCCAGTAATATTTGGCCAGTTAGAGCACAGTAATATTTGGCCAGTCAGAACCCAGTAATATTGGTCCAGTCAGAGCCCAGGAATATTGTGCCAGTCAGATACCAGGAATATTGTGAAATTCAGAGCCCAGTAATATTGTGCCAGTCAGATGCCTGCAATATTGTGCCATTCAGAGCCAAGTAATATTGTGCCAGTCAGATGCCTGCAATATTGGGCCAATCAGAGCCCAGTAATATTGGGCCAGTCAGAGCCCAGGAATATTGTGCCAGTCAGAGCCTAGGAATATTGTGCCAGTCAGATGCCTGTAAATAGATTTTTACTATTTGTCCTGAGTACAGGGATACCACCCTGATTTGGCATCAGGACAATGTTAAGTCTATGGAGATGGTAGCAAGGCTGGTATTATTCTGAAGAAAAGGTGGCAACCCTATCTGAGGGCCAAACACCTCCCTATAGATTATAGGCCCTGGCTTATGTGCTATAACGCTATACTTTAATATTGTTATTTAGTCAGATTCTGTTAGCATATGTGTAATGCATAATTCTGTGAGTAGACCACTCTGGAGGATATAATGTGTCAGTGACCATAATTGATAGTTTACTCCAACATCCATTGTTCTGATTATGATGTAATTTTCTAAATCTGTAGCAATGCTGGTTAATTGCAGTTTGGTTTCTGTTGTGGTTAATGTTAATAGCTGGGTTGAGTTGTGAGATGTTAACTTGATTATGTATGTATATTAGACTCTGTTTTCTGATCCAATAAAGTTGTTGTTCATTCTTCCTGTACGTAACTGCTTGTGGTCTCCTGTCTGCTATTTGGGTACAAAAAGATTTGCTGGGTGGATGCTAAGCTATAATCATGGGCTAAGGAGCTGATTTCATACAATGGGCAGAGGTGCTACCGGCCTTGGGTAGCCGTTTCGTTCCATGCGCTTTTTGATTTTCCAACTTGCAATTTTGACATGTAGAGCAAAGGAGATGGAGGCAGATCCAGATGGGTCAGATCAATATTGCTCATCTGAGCAATCCCGAAACCTCTTTTGTCACTGATTGGTTGTGACTGATCGCTATACATGCACTCAGACAGCTTAGGAATTTTTTTTACGGTACACATAATCCCCTAGCGGGTATAATTAACCCCTAGCGGGTGTAACAAAAAGAAAATGCAGATAGCAAAAAAATGCTTCTGCTGCAGATCACTCCTTAGGCAGTGATCTATGGCAAGCAAGGGGTTAATAGGTCTTTAAAGAGCCTTTGTTATACTGTAATAAATTACAGTAAAAAATGAACCCCTAGAAAAGGCACAGACAGCAAAAAATGTGCTACTGTGTAAGATCACTGTGTACACAGCAATCAATGGCAGGGAAGGGGTTAAACGCTGTAAATGGCTTTTTATAAAAGCTCTTGGTTGTTAACATTTTATCAAATATTACATTTATTACTATTACATTTTACTTTGTCTGATCTGTCTCTCTCCCTCACTAAAACTATAGTGAGGAGAGGGAGGCAGATCTACACCACTCAAAGGCAATATTTGTAAATATTGCGTTTGAATACTGTATGGTAAGAGCCGGCAAAATTGGTTTGAGCCTAACATTATGTCTATGGAGGCAACCCTATGCCACACTGACAAGACCTATCATAAGCCGAAACATCCGTTTTTGGTTGTTGTGTTCCTCGTGCAGAGGAGGCTTGCAAAGCATTTAGGGACTGCCCTGATGGGTGGGACCAGTCTGATGTGATAATGAAGAGTTCTTCTTTGTAATGGTGCAAATGAGCAAAGAAATGGTGATGCACCCCTTGAGTAGGTTGCATTAATAGGGCAGGCTATTTTAGCACTATATCAGCCATATATGACTCCCATTTCTTTGTTTTGTCTTACCTTGCACAAACCCCTGTCCCTAATGACTATATGTGATATTTGTTTTGTGTCATTATTTGAAGGAATTACTCACCTGTTTTCCTTTCTATTTTTCAGGTCTCATGAATAGAGATTATGAATCAATATGTAATACCTCTGAACTTGATATTGACCATTTTAATAGCACTGGGACAGCAACAAGTATCGCAGCAAACCGGATATCATATTGTTTCAATCTGACTGGACCTTCACTCGCAATCGACACTGCCTGCTCGTCCTCTCTTGTAGCTTTGCATTACGCCTGCCAAGCCATTAAACAAGGTATATCTAGTAGTTTTAAAGGGACACTACCACTTACATAAGATGTAACTATATTACCCGTGGATTTAAAAAGAAACACATTTATAAGACATATGCCACTGTGTTTTTTTTCCCTATGTTTGGATAAATTGCATCGAAAAGTAAAAAATAAAATTAGTTTGCTATCTCCTGCATCCATTTTGTGAATATTACCTATGATGATGTCTCATTTTCCAAAATCCTCCAGCAAGTCTCATTTTACAGAGGGCGGAGCCTGCATAATGATGTCATAAGACACACCTCTGCTCTCTTACTGGCTCCTGTGTATCACTGGTGGGAAGGACTAGCTGGTCGTGTACACCTTTTTTCTTTTTTTTCCAGCCTTCCAACACAAAAAGTACATCTTTCTGGAACAGAGGAGGTTGACATGATCAAACAGGATCATAACGCCACCCCCCTTCTGATGTAATAGTTACATTACCCTCCTATTCAATGCAAGACTTTGGTCAGATTTCAGACTTACATATTGCATTCTGTGTCCAGTGCTGTAAAGTCACTTTGGGGTGGCACCCAAAAACACTATATTTCACAAAATGGAGTCGCCTAGTCACACTTGTTTAGTAAAATATTTTTTATTAAATTAATTCACATAGCAAAAACAAAAGACATAACTGAAATCAACAATGCAAATTAAAAAAATAAAATAAAAACCTTTTCATTTTTTGGTAGAAGTGTCCCTTTAACACAAAACAGTTGGTTCCTTGTTTTCTTTCATTGGTTATAAGAAGGTAGGCTACTCCCTTCACCAGTGGTAAACTTCCTACTATTCACAGTAATTCTCGATGAATAGAATCTTTCAACTTTAGTCCTTAAGCTAGGTATAGAAGTCACATCTATATGTACTTCTATATGTACACTTAATGGACAATCCAAGTAAGGAAAATCTTTAGCATTTGTCTCACAACAATTGTGCATGTTAGAAAATCCAAACCTTTTTAATATTTTCAAAAATGTATTGAACAATGCACCAAGAGAGACAGCTGTGTAACTCGTGTCCTAAAAACCTGCCAGTTGTGTTCCGCCACCTCACAATATTTGTCTGTTGCATTGATTCCACAAATGTATATTCCCAGTTTTTCCACATTAAATTGCTGATATACTGTGCCGATTTTTTTCTTCATTAGCTAAAAACCTTCATCACACTGTTTTAAATAGGAGACTGTGACATGGCTGTATGCGGTGGGGTGAGCTGTATCCTGCAACCTAGAATCTTTGTTGGCCTTTCTAAAGCAAAAATGGTCTCTCCGGAGGGAATAAGTAAACCGTTTTCCAAAAAAGCAGATGGTTACGGAAGAGGAGAAGGATGTGGAATTGTCTTACTCAAAAGGTTAAAAAAGGTATAACTGTAAGCCACATACTTTCCCATGCTTCGTATAGGAAGCAGGCAGCCATCTGCTAGAGAGACTATCCCCCCCCCCCCCCCGATTTCATGCAAAAATGAGGGTCTCTCGATGCGCAAGCAATGAGAAACTCTAGCATTCAGCAATCAAAGCACTGACAACCAGGATAGTATTGATTAAGATAGACGATAGGTTTACACCAAACTGCTGGGACATGTGACCGCAGTGATCACATGACCTGCCGCGAAGAGAGCAACGAGAGCGCAATACAGGCAGCATGGATACTTGTCTGCGCGCCTGATTAGCACACAGACTCCATGCTTCTTGCTTGCCGACAGGGAGCTGGTGAGGGGAGATCTTCTAATCTCCCCAGCCAGCTCCTCTGCGGCATGCTGTTTTTTTTCCTTCTTCTCTTTCATCGGCCAGATTAAGGCAAGGGCCTTGTTGCAACCCCTAAAGCCCATGGATGTTGGGCAGCCTGTTTCCCTTAGAGGGACAATGTGATAATTTTAGATTATAGAACATTTAGAAAAAAAAATCTTAATTCTATTATCCTGGAAAATACTTCTTGCCAAATTATCCTTATTAGAAAGTTTATTTTACCCTCAAATAACAGAATATTTTCTGACTGGGGAGATCACTGGGGGGTGTCACCCGGTGTGGCCCACACCCCCCGGACCCCCCTCAGGTCACCACTACATGGAATAGATTATTTGAAACATCATATTTAGTTTGAAATATTCTTTAATATTGGGAAATGCTAGACCACCTTTATCTGTTTTCCTTGATAGCACCGAGAGACTTTTTCTGGGTTTTTTATTTCTCCAGATGAACCTATTAAATGCAGATTGGACCATTTCTAACCACTGTGAGGGCAATTTCATGGGGATAAGCCTAAAAAGATATAGCCATTTGGGGAGTACATACACTCTTATTAAATTAATCCTTCCCCACCAGATTTCCATATGATTATAGTTCTTTAACGATCTATTAAGTTGCCTCAACATGGCATAAAATTATGTTCAATCATTTTTGGGGGTTAGCTGTCATTTTTATTCCCAAATATTTATGGCTTGATGCTCCCACTTAAATCCAAATCTATTTCTTAGTTCTTGATAATCCTGATCTCCGATACCAACTGGCATTGCTACTGTTTTGTCCATATTAAGTTTATCATTTGAGACTCCGTAATTGTAAGAAGGACGTCATCAGCATACATATTTAATTTACATTCTTCTGCTCCAAAGATGAAGCCTCTGAGGTGCGGGTCTTCCCTTATTGTTACAGCCAGGGGCTCAATTCAATATCTCCATTCAATAATGATATTGGACGATAGTTAGCTATTTCTTTTGAGTCTTTATTTGGTTTTAGTATTGGAACAATATTGGCTTTTAGAAGTAATTCCGGTATTTTATCTTGTTTCAAAAAATTGTTGAATGTGGGACTCAGTGGTGTATCTTGGTTTTGTGCTGCCCTAGGCAGACAAATTTTGGGCACCGCCCCTACCCATGATGCACACCCACGACATGACCCCTAACTCACGTTGCACATCAAGGACATGCCCCATCACCCCATTTACATGCCTCTATCACCCCATTACATACACATTGCCAATATTATTTGCCCATAATTCTCCCCAGCTAATTTGCCCAATAATATGCCAGTATCATTTGCCATTAATATGCCCCAGCCAATTTGCCCAATAATATGCAAGTATTATTTGCCATTAATAAGTCACAGCCAATTTCCCCAATAATATGCCAGTATTTGCCATTTAATCAGCCCCTGCCAATTTTCCCAATATTATGCCAGTATAATTTGCCATTATTATTCCCCAGCCAATTTGCCCAATAATATGCCAGTGTTATTCTGCCATTTACCGGTAATTTGCCCAGTATTAAGCCAGTATTATTTGCCATTTAATATGCCCCTGCCAATTTGCCCAATAATATGTTATTGTTATTTGTCATTAATATGCCCCAGCCATTTTGCCCAACAATATGCCAGTGTTATTTGCCATTTAATGTGCCCCTGCCATTTTGCCCAATAATATGCCAGTGTTATTTGCCATTTAATGTGCCCCTGCTAATTTGCCCAATAATATGCCAGTGTTATTCTGCCATTTACCGGTAATTTGCCCAGTATTAAGCCAGTATTATTTGCCATTTAATATGCCCCTGCATATTTGCCCAATAATATGCCAGTGTAACTTGCCATTTAATATGCCCCTGCTAATTTGCCCAATAATATGCCAGTGTTATTTGCCATTTAATGTGCCCCTGCTAATTTGCCCAATAATATGCCAGTGTTATTTGCCATTTAATATGCCCCTGCTAATTTGCCCAATAATATGCCAGTGTTATTTGCCATTTAATGTGCCCAGCCAATTTGCCCAATAATATGCCAGTGTGATTTGCCATTTAATGTGCCCAGCTAATTTGCCCAATAATATGCCAGTGTGATTTGCCATTTAATGTGCCCAGCTAATTTGACCAATAATATGCCAGTGTGATTTGCCATTTAATGTGCCCAGCAAATTTGCCCAATAATATGCCAGTGTTATTTGCCATTTAATGTGCCCAGCCAATTTGCCCAATAATATGCCAGTGTGATTTGCCATTTAATGTGCCCAGCTAATTTGACCAATATGCCAGTGTGATTTGCCATTTAATATGCCCCTGCTAATGGCCAAATCCCCCCCATCTACCCAGCACTTACCTTTTCCTGGTGGCTAGTGGCAGGCAGCATGGAGTCCTCCATGCTGCCTCTTCGGCTCCCCGGCGGTTGTGCCGACAGGAAGTGCCGACAGTCACGTGACGGGCGCGCTGACGTCATACGCGCGCCCGTCACGTGACTGTCGGCACTTCCGTATCAGACTGCACGGAGAGCCGAACAGGCAGCACGGAGGTTTCTCTGTGCTGCTTGTTCGGCTCCCCGTGCAGCCTGGCAGGCAGAGCGATGGTGAGGGGTGCGGTCTTTTTTTTTTTTTTTAAAGGGCCGGATTTTTTTCCGATTTTTTTTTCAGTGCTGGGGGGCGTTTCCGCCCCACAAAATTTGCCGCCCTAGGCATCCGCCTAGGATGCCTCGCGGTAAATACAGCACTGGTAGGACTGTTAGGTTCATGCTGAGACTTTTATAGAATATGTTGCTAAAGCCAGGCCCGGACTGGGACAAAAAATAGGCCCGGGCATTTAAGACTGAGCAGCCCATTTTTATTTTTATATGCCAGGATATTGCCCCCAATATGCCAGGATATTGCCCCCAATATGCCATGTAATATGCCAGGATATTGCCCCCAATATGCCAGGATATTGCCCCCAATATGCCAAGATATTGCCCCCAATATGCCATGTTATATGCCAGGATATTGCCCCCAATAAACCATGTTATATGCCAGGATATTGCCCCCAATATGCCAGGATATTGCCCCCAATAAACCATGTTATATGCCAGAATATTGCCCCCAATATGCCATGTAATATGCCAAGATATTGCCCCCAATTTGCCAGGATATTGCCTCCAATAAACCATGTTATATGCCAGGATATTGCCCCCAATATGCCATGTTATATGCCAGAATATTGCCCCCAATATGCCATGTATTATGCCAGGATATTGCCCCCAATATGCCAGATATTGCCCCCAATATGCCATGTATTATGCCAGGATATTGCCCCCAATATGCCATGTTATATGCCAGGATATTGCCCATATATTATGCTCGTTATGCCACCCACCTCCCCCCCTTCCCCAGACCCCAGTACTTACCTCGTTCCTGCTCTGTCCCCCGGTGCTCTGAAGTTGCGTGGCTGTGAGGGAAGCGTTGTGAGCTCCCCTCCAGCCGCGCGGTCAATAAAGTTTGTTTGAAAAAAAAGTTCCAACACACTTTATTGACCGCGCGACCGGAGGGAAGCTCACAACGCTTCCCTCACAGCCACGCAGCTTCAGAGCACCGGGGGACAGAGCAGGAACGAGGTAAGTTTTTTTTTTTTTTTGCTCTTCCGGGAATCTTCCCCGCCGGCCTCGGCCCATGGCCACCGCGGCCCACCGGGCATTTGCCCGGTGTGCCCGATGGCCAGTCCGGGCCTGGCTAAAGCCATCCGGCCCTGGTGCTTTATTTTGTTTTAGCTTTGCAATAGCTGCCTGAATCTCAACCTCCGAAATCTCCTGATTTAGATCAGCGGGTCGCTGGGCATTAATTTTTGGAAGATGCATAGATAAAATAGTTCTTGTTAGTTTCAAATAAAATCTTTTCATTTATCTTATCCTTTATTTTCTTTATCTTAGGTATGTTCTCTAGTGAGGGGGATATTTTATTATTTCTTACTAAATCATAATACTGTAGGTATAGATCTGCTATTTTTTTACCCTTTTTTTAAAAAAAATGTTTCAGCTGCCAATTTTATTATATGCCCCCGAATTGTTTCCTTATAGAAGCACCATATGTTAGAATCACTAGTCTCTTCATTTGTATTTTCCATAAAGAAATAATCTGTAATTTTCTTTTGAATTTAGCAAATAATCATTCAATCTCCAATTCTGTCTCACATAAGGCTTCCTTCCTTTCTTAATGTCCATGATAATATAGTTATGATCCAACCATGTAATATCACATATATAGATCTTATCTACAGTGTTTAAAAGTTCTGTGTTGCCTACAATCATGTCTATCCTTGAGTAAGACCCACGTGTTGCTGAATAACAAGTGTAGTCATAATTGGCTGGATAGTATATCCTCCATATATCTAATAGGGCTGCCTTTAAGCTCGTATTCTGGAATTCTTTTGCCATATGTAGTCCTTTTCGATCGTTATCCAATACTTTTATTGATTTTTTGTCCATTGTTGGGTCAGCTACGCAATTATAGTCATATTACTTTGCCCTGTTTTATCTTGTCTGAACTCTTTAATATTTTCTTCAGGAAACGCACTGGGAAGATATTTGGGGCATAGATATTTATCAAAGTATAAAGATCCCCATTCATTTCACATATTATAACTATATACCTCCAATCTTCATCTTTTTCTTCATATTTAATTTCCACCTGCTAATCATCATCAAATAAGATAGCCACTCCCCTTTTCTTCCCTTCAGGCATTGAAGCATGTGGGAAGCTTTTTGCTAAGAATTTCAGTTTTTCCTCCTGTCTCCAGTGCGTTTCCTGGAGAAATGCTACATCAATACGCACTTTGGGTATATTTTAGTAATTTTAAAAATGAATTTCTGTAGTTTTATTTTTATCTCCAGAAATCTTGACACCTAAATAGTCGTTATTAGTTCAGGGACTTGCAGCGGGATCCCACCTGTCAGATGAGGCCACTTTGAGTGGCCTCATCCGACGCCTTTCGCGCTTACAGCGCTTACTCATAAGCTAAACTCACATACTATACTGAACATTTAAATAGTGTGTTACAAAGTGTCACAAGTGCAAGGACGGCCAATCCGCTCCAAGTCACTCCCGTGATTTGGGCGTGTTGTCGGGGGGAGTTAATACGGCAACAGTGTCTATTATCTATTACAGTGTTGTGCATTACGAAGGGGAAAGAAAATGTATATACCAAAGTAAAATAGAGGAAAAGGGGGGAGGGGGGGAATTATGCAAAATTAAGCATGGAGTCTCAAACCTGATAGTATAAATTCAATATTAGTTCAATAGAACTAACTGATTGAGAATATTAAATTCATGTATAATTTTATATTTAAAAATCATTTCAAATAAATCTCATAGATAAAGATTCTACAGTAAATAGTATTTATGAAAAGGAAAGTGCAAGGGGATAGTGTCCTTAAATTTGAATATAAAGTATATGACTTGTCAAAATGGACACTGCCTGTACGTTGCAATGATCGAACCTTCCCATTGATCAAATATCTATATTGAGAGCAATGACTGTGCTATCATATAGAAAAGGTCAAATCCCTAGTTTAGTGAACCAATATTTGGAATATCTGGAACTAGGGATTTGACACTTGAGAGACAGGATATTCCATACATTTGAATGAAATTATTCTCATTGGTTCCTGTAGCAAAAAAAAAGGAAATTACTTTTACTCAGCAAGTGTGGGCAGTCCTGGTTTCTTGCAAACTGCTGTAATTTCACAATTTCATCTAGCTGTAAGTATTTTATATTTTAACCCCTTCGCGACAATGGACGTGTCAGGTTCCATGACAATTGGCCTCGTCAGTGTTGTATGACTGGTGCAGTGAGCCAGGGACCCACTGACAAGCCAAAATGTATGTCTGTGGTTTTCTGTGTTCATCATGCAGCGGAGACCAGACATGAATTTTGGGTTTGGACTGCCCTTATGTGCGGGATTAGTCTATATGCTAATGGAGTGGTTTCCTCTGTAATGGTGTAAGCAAGCAAAAACGGTGACACCCGTCCCAGCCCCTGTCCCTATATAATTTATGGGAATGGTGGGATTACATTAGGTGGTGTCAGGGCCACTTGCCCTGGCCCCCCAAATGCAGTTTTGGGTGCCCAGAGCCTCCCGGCACCAGTTCTTATAGGGTGGTTGTTCAGGCCCCATTTGTATTAGTGGTCTCAAGTATTGGGTGACTTTTGAACCTGTTTGAATATTTGTAATTTGGAGCAGCAAAACTTAACTACCCAAATTCATTAGGGCAGCATTGGGAAGCTCTTGTACCCATTTTTGAGTAAGGGGGGACACTTGCCCTTGCCTCCGATGTGTATTTTAGGGTGCCTGGGAGTCATTGGGTTGCCTCCCGCGCTGGTTATATGATAGTGGCTGCCAGAGGAGGTATATTTCCATATGTATCAAAGAACTGGGGACCATTCATGAAGGGGAGTTTGAGATGGGAGTCCAAGTTGGACTTTAGCGAGGGGGAATGAGTTTGATTTTTTATTTTTAATAAATAGCACAAGGTGGTCAAAGTGTTTTTTTTTCTAGTTTGTATGGGACAGGGAGAGTTTAACCCCTTAGTGACATGACTTTTTTGGCTTGTCCGACGCTTGGTGACATGGGCTGTTTTAACATTTCTGAGGTGTTTGTGTTTTGCTGTAATTTATTTCTGTCTCATTTAGTGTACCGGCACAAACTATATATCGTTTTTATCGTTATAAGAAGGGCTTTCTTTTGATAATAGCATATCATTTGATGTAAAAAAAATAATAAAATATGGCAAAAAAATTGAAAAAAAATTTTTTTTATGACTTTTATTTGAAAAATCGTATACTCATATACAAGAGACAACAAAAAAACACTGCTAAATAGTTTCTAATATATGTCCTGAGTTCAGAAATAGCCCATGTTTTATGTTTTTGTGCTTTTTTATTCATGTTACAGGGCCAGAACTATAAGTAGTGCAAAGCTATTTTAAAATCCTTTTTTTCAAAATTAGCGATAGTGACATTGTAACACTGATTTCTGTACTAAATCCATGAATGACCCCCAACATGTATATATTTTTGAAAACTAGACCACTCAGGGCATTTAACTTGGGGTATTTTGACACATTTCATGTAGCCATTTTACCACCAATATTTGCCAAAGTTTGCAGCAAAAAATCTTTTTTTTTAATTTTTCACATAGATTGCAATTTAGGTAAACATTACCTTAAAATGTGAAGGGGTATTTCCAAATAACACCTCAATATGTGTTCAGCAACATCTCCTGAGTACAGGCATACCACCCATGCATAGGTTTGTTGGTTTGTTTTGGGACTAAAAGGCCACATTTAGGGGGTGCGCATTTTGGTTTTCCAACTTGGAATTCTGACATGCAGAAAACTTGCGCCCATGTCCCATTTGGGACATTTTTGAAGCCAGAAAGTGTATTCTACCCCACAAAGCCATATATTTTTTAAAACTAGACAACCTAGGGTATTTCAAATGGTAGTATTTTAACACTTTCCATGCACTAATTATACTAGCAGCCTATGTCAATGTTTTGGGTAGTAATTTTTTTTCACATACATTGTACTTTGGGCATGAATTCACAGATCCTGTTATAGGTCAGTGTCAAACAACACCTCAATATGTGTTCAGCAACATCTCCTGAGTACAGGGATACCACCCATGTATAGGTTGGTTAGGTTATTTGGGGGTTAAAAGGCCACATTTGAGAGTTGCGCTTTTTGGTTTTCCAACTTGGAATTCTGATGTGCAGAAAACCTGCGCCCATATCCCATTTGGGACATTTTTAAAGCCAACAAGTGTATTCTACCCCACAAAGCCATATATTTTTGAAAACTAGACACCCTAGGGTATTTCAAATGGTAGTATTTTAACACTTTCCATGCACTAATTCTACCACCAGCCTATGTCAATGTTATGGATAGTAATTTGTTTTCACATACATTGTACTTCGGGCATGAATTCACAGATCCTATTATGTGTCAGTGCCAAACAACACCTCAATATGTGTTCAGCAACATCTCATGAGTACAGGGATGCCACCCATGTGTAGGTTAGTTAGATTATTTAGGGGTTAAAAGGCCACATTTGAGAGGTGCGCTTTTTGGTTTTTCAACTTGGAATTCTGACATACAGAAAACCTGCGCCCATGTCCCATTTGGGACATTTGTGAAGCCAGAATGTGTATTTTACCCCACAAAACCATACATTTTAGCAAACTAGACACCCTAGGGTATTTCAAATGATAGTATTTTAACACTTTCCATGCACTAATTCTATTACCAGCCTTTGTCAAATTTTAGGTTAGTAATATCTTAATGTTTTGTTTCCACATACATTGTACTTCGAGAATGAATTCACAGATCCTGTTATGTGTCAGTGCAAAACAACACCCCAATATGTGTTCAGCAACATCTTCTGAGTACAGGGATACCACCCATGCATAGGTTTGTTGGGTTGTTTGGGGGCTAAAATGCCACGTTTAGGGGGGGGGGGTGCATTTCCAACTTGGAATTTTGACATGTAGTCAGCCTGCGCCCATATTCCATTTGGGACACTTTTGAAGCCTATCAAAGTATTTTACCCCATCAAACCATATATTTTGGAAAACTAGACATCCTAGGGTATTTAAAACTGTGGTATTTTAACACTTTCCAAGTGCTAATTCTACCACCAACCTATGTCAAAGGGTTGGGATGTCATTTTTTCCCCACACACATTGTAGTTCAGGCAGGAATTTTCAGATTCTGGTATTTGCCACTGCCAACCAACACCTCAATATGTGTTCAGCAACATCTCCTGAGTACAGGGATACCCCCCATGCATAGGTTTGTTTTGGGGCTAAAAGGCCACATTTAGGGGGTGCGCAATTCCAACCTGGAATTTTGACATGTAGTCAGCCTGCGCCCATGTTCCATTTGGAACATTTTTGAAGCTGTCCAATGAATTGTACCCCATCATAACATATATTTTTGGAAAATAGACATCCTAAGCTATTTCAAATGGTGGTATTTTAATACTGTATATGTACTAATTCTACCACCAGCCTTTGTAAAAGTTTGTGGTAGTTCTTTTTTGGGAGTTTTTTCCCACATGCATTGTACTTCAGGCATGAAATCACAGATTCTGGTATATGTCACTGCCAAACAACAACCCAGCAACATCTCCTGAGTACAGGGATAGCACCCATGCATAGGTTTGTTGGTTTGTTTTTTGGCTAGAAGGCAACATTTGTGAGATGCGCATCTCAAAATTCCAACTTGGAATTTTGACATGTAGTCAACCTGCGTCCGTGTCCTATATGGGATATATCTTTGAAGCCAGCCAATGTAATTTACCCCCACCAAACCATATAATTTTTAACGGTAGACACCCATCACTCCTTGTGGCAAGGGCTCAGCAGCCACCGATACATCACTAGATGATGTATCAGAAAGCTGACCAGGGTCAAAATCGAACCCTGAGTCCGCAGCTTCAGAATCAGTGCGTAAGCAGTGATCTCGAGCAAAGAAGGGGTTAATAGCTCTTAGAAGAGCCTATCTAGTACTGTCATACATTACAGTACAAAGTAATTAATCCATAAAACAGTGCAGACAGCAAAACATACTGTTGCTGTGCAAGATTACTGCTTATACAGTGATGAATGGCAGGGAAGGGGTTAATACACAGTGAAAGACTTTCATAAAACCTGCCAATTTTATAAAATGTTATTTTATATCACTAATACTGATCTGTCTCTTTCACAAAAATGTAAGTGAGGAGAGGGAGGCAGATCAATATTTGTGAATATTGATCCGACAAATTTTGATCTGACCAGGGCGAATGGTGAACTTAATTTAGAAATCACCAAACCGCCTTTGCCACTAATTCGCTGTTACTGATTGCTATGCGCTCAGACAGCTTAAAAAAAACAATCTCAAATACTTTTACTTTACATGTAATCCGCTAGCAGGTATGTGTAAAAAATAAAAAAAAATATGCAGACAGATAAAAATTGCTTTGGCGTCAATATCATTGCGTAAGCAGTGATCGACAGCAAAGAAGGGGTTAATAACTCTTAGAAGAGCCTTTGTAGTACTATAATAAATCACAGTACAAAAAAAATTAACCCCTAAAAAATGCACAAACAGCAAAAATAAATGCGCTGATGTGCACGATCGCTGCTTACACAAGATCAGTGGCAGGGAAGGGGTTAAATGCAGGGAATTGCTTTCATACATTTTTTTATTGTTTTATTATTTGTGTGTTGTGTGTTTATTGTTTTTTTTTTTACTTTTACTTACTTTGATCTGTCTCTCTCCCTCACTAAAAAAAATGTGAGGAGAGGGAGACAGATCATAACTAGTCAGATCAATAAAGGGTTAATATTGATCTGACCAGTCAGTGGGGATGTTCAGCAGAACATCCCCACTGCCTGTCAGTGTGCCTGGCAGTCACTGATTGCCTCTGTGAAGAGGCAATCGTGTGACAGCCAGAGAGCACAGGAAGCAGGTACTTCCTGCCTCCTGTGCTCTTCTCTTGCCCTTAGAAGGGCAGCGCCATCTTGGTCACTCAGTGACCAAGATCGTGCATTTTTTTTTTTGTGTTCCTGATTGCCTCGACTTGCGAGGCAATCAGAAACACTTTCTGAGCATAGGAAGCGAAAAATTCGCTTCCTATGCTCGTTTTTTTAATGCACGTGTTTTAAAGGCTCTGTGCCTTTAAAACCGGCATTTCGATCGGACCTAGTCCGTCCTGTGTCGCCAAGGGGTTAAAAAAGTAACAACACAGATGTTTCGTTTTTCTTTCCTTTACACGATACATAAGGATTTATTACAAGTGGACCTAGCGCTTTCAACCGGTAAAATCATGAATTAAAGATAATTAAAATAGCAGATATTATGGCATGTAATGAATCACTAATCTACCCTTATTCTGTTTTGCATTAAAGGCAGAGGAAGATGACAGTAAAGTTTGGGGAGTGATATGTGCCAGTGCAATAAATCAGGACGGGAAATCGGTAACACCTATCACCAAACCATCCCAAAACCAGCAGGAAGCATTACTGAAGATTGTCTACACAGCCATGGACCCATCCTCTGTACAGTATATGGAAGCTCATGGTACTGGAACTCCAGCCGGTGATCCAATAGAAGCAGCCAGTATGGGAAATGTGATTGGAAAAAGACGCTCCAGTGAAATCCCACCTCTAATAATTGGCTCGGTTAAAGGGAATATTGGTCATACTGAGTCTGCTGCCGGGATGGCTGGTTTGATTAAAGTTCTCCTGATGATGCACCATGAACTGATTCCTCCTTCATTACATTATTCCACAGATTTAGGTATCACACAGATTGAAGAATCAAATGTAAGAGTTCCCACATGTCCAGAAAAATGGAAGGGGGATGGAAAATTTGGTAGGGCTGCTGGAATCAATTGTTTCGGATTTGGAGGAACCAACGTCCATGTTGTGATTAAGCAACATCAACAAAATCAACCTAAATGCTCCTCGCAAAGACCAATTGAAATATTTGTTGTATCAGCAGCATCTAGTAAATCACTTGAGCTCATCATTGAAGATACAAAACAACAGTTACACAACTCTTTATCCCTGGAGAACTTGGTCTACACATCAGCCTGTAGAAGAACTCATGTTAACTACAAGTATCGAAAAGCATTTCTGGCATCTACCTTAAAAAAGTTACAACAACAACTTGCGTCAGCAAACACTGAAGCATCACCGGTACGCGGGAAACCCCATATAGTGTTTGTGTTCTGTGGAAATGGGGTTCTTTATAAAGGCATGTGCAAACTGTTGCTGAGATCAGAATCTGTGTTCAGAAAGCAATGCATGGAGATAGATGACTTACTGCAGGCATACACCCCTCTTTCCATGATACAGTTACTAGAGAGTGAGTGTGATGATTTCTCCAGACCGGACGTTGCCCAGTTACTACTCTTTACCATCCAGATTTCATTGGTGGCTCTTCTGAGACACTGGGGAGTCAAACCAGACTCCATAGTTGGACACTCGGTTGGGGAAGTTGCTGCGGCACATTGTTCAGGGCTCCTTTCACTACAAGATGCTGTTAAAGTGATTTATTATAGGAGTAGTTTGCAAAGCAAAGTCACTGGTGGGAAAATGCTTGTAGTGGGCAATATACCTGTGAATGAAATATCTAAAGACATCATCTCGTATGGGGCAGGAGTGAGCATGGCGGCTTATAACAGTCCTGTCTCGTGTACACTCTCTGGTGATGCTGAATCCATGGACCATGTTTATCAAGAATTATCCAGGCTGTACAGTAAAAGAAGTATATTCCTATATAAGTTAGATGTTCCTGCTGCGTATCACAGCCACATGATGGATCCCATATTAGGGGAGTTAAAAAACAAACTGCAAGATTTAAAAACACAAAAACTTGAAACCCATCTAATTTCCACAGTGACTGGAATGAAAGCGTCTACAGGGGATTTCACAACTGGCGAATACTGGTCCAGAAACATTCGGGAGCCTGTTGCTTTTGAGCGTGCGTTAAGATCTTCCGTTAAACATAAAGAAAATCCAGTGTTTATGGAAATCGGCCCCCGGAGAGCTTTACAACGAAACATTTCTGAAACATTAGGACAGACTAGTACTATCTTGCCCGCTCTTCAGCCGGATAAAGAGTATGAGACAATGTTTTCAATGCTAGGTGAACTTTTCACCAAAGGATACAACCCTGACTGGTGTAATGTTTATGAAACATATAAATCTACACCCGCTGATCTCCCGAGGTACCAGTTTGATCATGTTAAAAGCGATGTAAAGTTTGAGAAAATCCATCAAGATAGCCAGACCTTAGCTACCTCTGGTCACCCACTGCTCCACAACGTGAGTGAAGACATGGAATTTACATGCACTATTTCTAGAGCAGTCACACCCTATATCTACGAGCACAAGAACAATGAAACGGTTCTAGTGCCTGGAGCATTCTACGTAGAGCTCGGTTTGGCAGCTGCGATGCTGAACATAAGACCGAAAGCGCCTTTGAGTTCCATCAGCATCAGCATAAACTTTACCCGCCCGTGTGTCGTTAACCAAGAATCTCTTAACATGAAAATCAAGCTGGGCGAAGGAAACGAAATAATAGACTTCAAAATCGTGTCCTCGCATGTTTATGCAACAGGGCAAATACAAAGACTAACCAAAATGCCAGAACAGAACAGAATTTATATCCCAGCCATCCTAAAGCGATGTAACCAAATTTTGAAACAAAAAAAGATTTACGAGTCCCTCTCTGTTTATGGTTTTCAGTACGGGAAAGTATATAAACTACTATCCGACATACATTATGGAGGGGAACTGGAAGAAGGAATTGTTCGAATGACGGTGAGTGAAGAAATTGAAGACACAATGTATGAACACCACATACACCCAGTCATTCTAGACAACTTTTTTCAAATGTGTGTAATTGCTGGGAGTGATCCTAAAAAATCTAGCATGCTGTTCCCTTCTCAGATAGGAAGCATGACAATACTCAGACCTCTTCAAAAACAAATGTTTATCTACCTGAAAATAGTCAAGAAGACAGAGAAGTATTTTGATCTCTGTGGATGTTTTACTGATCAAAATGGCTTTTTTTTAGTGGAGATAGAGCATGCCAGGATCACATTTGTAACAGAAGCAATGGAGAAACTGACAAAAACCTTCTTTCAAAACAAATGGGTTCCCGTACAAAGACCAGCGAAAAAACCTCAAGGGGCATCGAAAATCTTAGTGTTTTCTGACAGCTCTGGGATTGGACAACAGTTGTCCACATACACAGATGGTGGATTAAAATATGTGAAGTTTAACAACTGGGATTTAGACATGGAATTTAAGGAAAATCTGGGTAATTCATATAAAGAGATTTTATTCATGTGGGGAATTCACAGACCAACCCAAGACTTTCCGAGCAATCTTACACAATACTTAGCGAAGTGCTGTGAGACGTATCGACAAGTGATTCTGGCAGTCAGACAACTAAACCCAGGGAGTACTATAAGGACAGTGACCTTCAGGACAGCTGACTCCATAGTGGATCACATTAACCCTGGATTTGCTCTGGTTGGCATGACTCGATGCTGTGCAGCAGAAATGCGTGACATCGCCTTTCAACTAATAGACATAACCTCTTCCAACCCAGAAGATATGGAAGCTCTGGCACAGGTTGTCCACAATTTTCAACCAATGGATCATCCAGAGGTTTGGATACATCAAGGCGAGATATATACAAGTGAAGTCAATGAAACTGATATAGACTTTGGAGAACAAAGGCTACAGGTCATCCCACTAAAAGAATCGGACACTTTTACCTTGTATACTGCTAATCCATACAAAGTAACTGAACTATCTGCTGAGCTAGCTGATTTCAATGCCACCAAGCTCAGCAAGAAATATGTTGAGGTTCGGATTGATCAGATCTGCTCCCATACAGAGGATTTCTTTCCCGTGAGTGCCTCGAGCTGGCAGTTTGGAAATACTCTGTACTGGAGCACGCTGTCCACTGAGAAACATAAGCTCCTTGCTCTGGACTTCACTGGAACCATAACTGCAACTGGAAAAAGTGTCAAAAAACTTAAAGTGGGTGATCGGGTTGCTTCTTGTTATCCGACCATTGCATCATCCAGAGTCAGTCTTCCAGAGGCTGTTTGCTGTTTGACTAAGAAAGTCCCAATCTTAAGAAACCTGCCTTGCTTTTCCCATTTTGTTTTAGCCTGGGAAATTTTACATCACCAGTTGCCACATGTAAAAAAAAAATGCAAGCTGTTCATCCTGACAAGTGAAACAGAGTCAATTTTTTGCCGAATACTCGCTAGTATGGCAAAATCCAAGAGCTGGGAACCAACAATATCTTCAGAAACTGGTATAAGTGCCAGGCAGTGCCGTGCCATTATTATCCTTCCTTCATTTAGAACCATTTTAAGCAAGGACATTTTTCAACTACCCATGCTCCAGGATATAGTTATAATATCTGACCACAAAAGTCCAGAACGTATTCAGGCCCTGACAGATCAAGATAGTGAAAAGGTTCACGTTCACTTACTCAATTCTGTTATTTTCTTTCAAAGGGCAAATATAAAAAAGTTTGCCAAACATGTATATAAGTGGTTACAGTCAATGCCTGCAGACATGTCTATAAGTGTGCCAAATACCACGACATCTTCCAGTACCAACTGGATTAATAATACAGAACCCAGTTACTTGACAGTACAGTTCTTGCCAGTTATTAATCTTGATAAAAACAGCATCTCATTATCTGTGAAAGAGGAAACTCTCTTCAAACATGATGCCGTTTACATCGTCACAGGAGGGCTAACTGGCCTAGGATTTGAAACCGTGAAGTTTATTGTACGGAACGGTGGTGGCCATATCGTGATTCTGTCCAGGAGAAACCCCAGCGCTGAGATGCAACAGGAAATAACAAAGGCTGAAAAGGAACAGGTGAATAGAAGAATAATAGCACTTTCATGTGATGTTACTAAGTTCTCAGAGGTGACAAAAGCCATGGATTCTATTCAGAAAATCTTTCCAAGTGTTCCAATCAAAGGTGTTTTTCACAGTGCTGTCGTTCTACATGATGGGATCCTAGAGAGTCTTAACACAACTCTGTTTGAGAAGGTTCTCAGTCCAAAAGTCGACGGGGCAGTAAATCTTCACCGTGCTACAATAAAACAGCAGCTGGATTATTTTGTGTGTTATTCCTCTGTTTCATCGTTTGTTGGAAATGCTGCTCAATCAAATTACGCTGCTGCCAACTCATTTCTAGACGTGTTCTGCCAATACAGAAGGAATATGGGGCTTTCCGGACAGTCTATCAGCTGGGGTGCCCTCAACCTTGGGGTTTTACTCAATCAGAATCATCTGCATAAGTTGTTGCAGGCAAGAGGGTTACTTCTTTTTGATACAGAGGAAGTACATGAGCACCTCAAGACATGTCTTAAACTGAATAACGCACAACAAGCAATTATCAAGTTTGATTTCAAAACCTTGTACAATAATCTGATGTCTTTTATTCCAACCCTGAAGAAGAGGCTCCATAATGTGGTCCGTGACGAAGTAAGTCATCTGATGGACAAAAATCACATTATAATGTCCTCCAAATCTACAAATATCAAACCAGAAGATTATGTTCTATCATTGATCAGTGAACTGACAAGTGTAACTGAAATCACAATGAGCACCTTCTTAAATTCATTGGGTATTGACTCAATGCTGGGCATGACATTACAGAATCGGATCTTTGAGGACAGGAATGTAAACATACCTGTCGTAAAACTGCTTGATCCCAGTATTACTGTCTCAGAGGTCATATCCCTACTGAACGAAAATACAGATGAACAAACTGAAAGCAAGAAAAGTCATTTAGTAGAAGAAACTAAATTCTAAGTAGCCTTAGCTCCCATTATGCAACTTATGGAACCTAAATATTTTCATTTTTGTTTTTTTGTTTTAGACTTTAGAATTAAATGTTCTGGAAAATTACCAAGACTGGAAATACATTATATTAAAAATAGATATTCATTGCAAAAATAGCCAGAATAAACTCACACTGCGGTCTTTTTGAAGCACTACTAACTGCTATGTAAAAATTCCAATCTATTTCATAATTTACAAAATTAGCCACTGTAGAGCTGTGTATAAAATTGTATTTTAAAACTTATACTTGAATCATAAAACAGAGCATATTACATAAAATCAAACATTGCAAGATGCAATAAAAAAAGGCTCATATGCTTTGTTTTTGTTTGTTTTTGTGTTGGGAATATAGGTTTGTCAACAAGACTTCACCATGAACACCTGACTTCCTCAAGCGTTACAATGTGTAAATAATTTTAACAGGTCTTTATCTTACAAAGTGTCGACTTCTTGCTTAAAAAGTGTAATTCAACCTTTTGTCCTTCTCATATAAAAAAGTGTAAAAAATGGGACACTGTCTAACTTGCTACCTTGACTGAACACCAGCAAAACAGTCGGACTTAGATGGATCTAAGCCTTACATTTCCCACAGGTGGGCCCGTCAAATCTCATTCGTTTGCTAGTCAAATGAATACAATGGACATATACTGCTATTCTAAAGTTTAGGGTCACTTAAAAAAGGCAATGGGTATAAAGGACGCTCAAAAACGCAATGCCGCAGGTGAAAAGTGTAATGACACAAAAACGTATATATAACTAGAGTGTCCACTAAGAACCAGCAGCTGAAACAGAATAAAACAGACAGCCTCAAACTGTGTAGCGAAAGTGGAAAAACGAAGATGCTTCCAGCCCACAGTGCATGGACACTTAAATACTAAATATATATAAATGCCCGTATGGTGACAAATGAGATTGAGATTATTATAAAAGATTTAAGTTATATTTGGTAGTTCAAAAAATAAATGTGATATAATACAATACTGTGGATATAAAATAAACAATAAGTATTGTGAGAAAACAATAATACACTTAATAATACTTAGCACAGGATCAATAGTCTTGTGCTGTATACACCTAAAAATAAAAATTTATAAAAATGTATAAATGTCCACAGGAGAGTAAGGTCTATTCACTTTCACTAAAAGAGGTGGTTCATGCACAAATCACAAGACTCAAAACAATTGTATAGAGATTTAGAGTTAACTACATATTTATAGATACCTTGTTGTTGTTGGATTTTCTTTTTCTTTTTTTTTTTGTATAGGAATTAATTGGGTGGTGGAATTATACACTGTAGAAGATTAAATTTGAAAGGACATAAAATACTAACCCATTAAATACTATCTCTCCACCATCACCCCCCCCCCCCCCTTCTATTTATATAAATGTAATATCTTAATAGGTACAATAAAGACGGGCCCCATGGGAGGAGGAGTGGGAGGAAAGAGGTTTGAGGGAAACCCAGAGCCCAAACAAACTATGATAAATAAAGGAAGAAGAGAGCATCGTCTCGCGGGCCTCCAAATAGACCTACTCACAAGGGTTTAGTGAAGTAGGTATGGGAATGTGGAATTGGAGGGGAATCAACCCCATATCCAAGAAGTCTTTTACGTATGTATTGTTGATGTTGTTAGTTGATAATGTGGAGACGATTCTAGTTGGTGGGAGGGGAGGAGATGGAATGGAGGAGAGTCAAGATCTGAAAAGAGGAAGGGAATGGAAAAGGGGTGAAAGAAGGAAAAAAGAAAGGGAAAAGGAAAGGGGAAAAATAAGAAGGAAAAGAAGATATACAAATATTAAGCATGGTATCTAGAGTTCTGACCTTGAATGTTCAAGGATTAAATCTACCCCAAAAGCGAGTAACAATGATTGACTTTTTGAGTAAAAATAGGATCCAAGTGGCTATGCTACAGGAAACACACTGGACCAACGATTTTGCCAGCAGATTAGCCTTCAATAAGTTCCCAAATATGGAATTCTCCTCCCTTCCATCTCAAAAAAAGAGAGGCGTGGCAATACTTTTTCGTAAAAATGTAAAATATGAGTTTTAAGCCAGAATATGTGATCCAGGTGGTTGATTTATAGCAGTCATATGTAAGGTAAATGAGAAAGCATATACATTTGTAAATGTATACGCTCCAAATAAAGGACATATTAGATTTTTGAATGGCCTGATGCAAAAATTGCACCACAACATGCAGGGATCCTTAATAATTGCTGGGGACTTTAATTGTCTGCTGGACCCGGATTGGGATAAAAAGCTAGTTAAAGGCGTCCAGATAGACAGAGCTATCCCGGGGTTGGCTCGAGCATTTAACGCCTTCTTGGGAAATAATACACTGTATGATCTATGGAGAACCATTCACCCGGAAGAGAAAGAATTCATGTTTTATTCGAACCAATTCAAATCGTATTCTAGAATAGACATGTGTCTGGTTCATGCACCAATAAAAAGTTCTGTGTAAAAAGTGAGATAATTGAAATCTCCTGGTCAGACCATGGTGCCGTAATAAATGAATTTAAGAGCAGCTCCAGAGCCCCTAGGCCAGCATGGAGAATTAATGAAAACTTACTGGACAATGATAAATTTATTAAAGAACTGGAAAATTCTACCGACCTCTACTTTAGGGAAAATATAAAGGAGGAGACCTCAATGGCAAACATATGGTGTGCATATAAATGAGTCATAAGAGGGAACCTAATAAGTAGGGAAGCTTATTTAAATAAAATACGATCAGAATCCATTCCGGAGCTTTATATTAAATTGGAAAGCCTATCTAGACAGAACAAATTAAAACATCAGTTAAAACTAGTTAAGGAAATTGGAAAGGTTAAAGCGGAAATGAATGAAAAATTGTTAAATAAAATAAATTTGCGTTGTCGCCATCTGAAATCGGAGCAGAATTTAGACATTTTTACACTTCTTTATACAATATAAGTAATACAACTCAAGATAGATCCCAAATAAGGAAATATATTGAGAAAGCTAAATTAAAAAAATTAACAGATATTCAACAGGAAAAATTAGATTCCGAAATAGAAGAGATAGAAGTGAGAAAGGTAATTAATCACATGAAAAAGAATAAAGCACCTTGACCTGATGGGTTCACAGGGACAATTTTTAAGAAACTGAGAAATAAATTAGTCCCTCAGCTAACTAGTTTCTTTAATGAGGTCAGGCTTAAGAAGGCTTTCCCACAGGAACTAATGCAGGCCGCGATCCTCCCTATATTGAAACAAGGGAAAGACCCTACAAATGTAAGGAATTACTGCCCGATTTCATTAATTAATACTGATACCAAAATATATGCAACTATATTAGCTTATAGAATGAAAGGGTGTATAAACTCCATAATACATAAAGATCAGACTGGTTTTATACAAGACAGATTGCCTAGTGATAATATTACGAAAATTCTAGATAAAATAGAGTATGCGCATGACTTCTTATAAATGGGTTCATAGAAAGGCACTACTATACGTTTTCTATAAGCCGAAAGTCTATAAACCGAAGGTCGTTCGGTTTATAGACTTTTGGTTTATAGAATACATAGAATTACATGTAATTCTATGTATTCTATAAACCGAAAATCTATAAACCGAACGACCTTCGGTTTATAGACTTCAGCCTTCTAGAAAACGTGTAGTACTATTGCCTTTCTATGAACCGAACGAGAGCCCCATTCATAAGAATTTCTTATGAATGGGGCTCTCGTTCGGTTTATAGAAAGCCAATAGTATTACACATATTCTATAAAACGAACGAATAAAAACGAAACGAAAATAATGAACGAATTTCGTCTGAAACGAATGCAGTAATGAACGAAATTCGTTTTAGACGAAATAAATAACATTTTCGTCCGAATGGACGAAAACTAAATGAAAATGTTAGTTTTGCACATGTCTATTATCCATGTATGCAGATGATGTGATGCTATCATTGGAAAATCCTGAATACTCCATTCCGGAACTTCTGAAGGAAATCCAGCATTATGGAGAACTTTCTAATTATAAGTTAAATCTAGAAAAGTCACATGCAATGTGTGTTGCAATGCCAGCAACAATAAAACAAAAACTTCAGGATGCATATTCATTGCATTGGAGGGATTCCGAGATAGAGGATTTGGGAATACATATACCATCAAACAGTAAAAATGTGGCAGAACTAAGCTGTGGGAGTATATATGCAGAAACAGTGTCCAACTTTAGAAAATGGAAACAGGCTTCAATCTCCTGGATGGGGAGAATAAACACGGTCAAAACATATATCCTACCAAAGTGGCTTTATGTCTTCCGGATGGTCCATGGAGGTTTAAAAGAAGGGTGAGTTGTTCACAGCCTTCCAGAAGACATTAATTGACTTCATATGGTTGGGGAAGTAGCCTAGAATTGGCAAAAATACAATGTGCATTGGAAATAAAAAGGGATGTTTAGGCATGCCAGTCCTGAAGGAATACTGGGAGGCTAGCCAACTAATGCATATTTATAAAATACAATGCTGGAACAGTAAAACTCTAGACTGGTGGCAGATTGAGAAGAACATCATGGGTTGTGAAAATTTGGAATGTATACTCTGGTTAAATAAGGCAGATAGAGGAACTCTAAATAGAAAAATGGGCAGTATAAACCTGACTAAAATAATGGAATTCTGGTATAGATTAAAAAGAAAGATAGGCTTAGAAGATAAGATAATTCAATCCGTCCCAATAGAGGTGTTAGAACAAAATATTTCAGATATAGATTTAACAGATTGGAAAATAGGAGGGACAAATAGTTTATCTGACCTGTATGATGAAAACAACTTAATAAGATTTGAGGAATTAAAAGTGAAATTTCAACTGGCCTCGAGAGATAATTTTAAACATCTGAGAGTGAAACATTATGTCCAGTCAGAAAGTTATAAGGGGGATAAAGAAGAGGTAAAAGATCATTTGATAACCCTACTCGATAACAAACCAAAAAAAAGATCCAGAGAATATGTACAGACTTTATTAGACAAATAAGCCAATATAAGGCTCCAACTGCATGGGCCCAATGGAGAAAGACTTAAACTTGCAGAGTAACCCAGAAAAAAATCTAAAAGAATGGCAGAAGGGATGGCTCCAAATAAAAAAAAACATGTACACTGTTTAAATCTACAGGAATTATATTCTAAAATAAGTAATAGATGGATACTTATCTCCTGTACAATTAAATAAGATGAACCCCAACATAGATTCTAAATGTTGGAGATGTGGGAAAGACAGAGGTACATTACATCATATCTTTTGGGACTGCGAGGAACTATCAACATGTTGGGAAGAAGCCTTTAGAGCAGGGGTCCTCAAAATTTTTAAACAGGGGGCCAGTTCACTGTCCCTCAGACAGTTGGAGGGCCGGACTATAGTAAAAACAAAAACTATGAACAAATTCCTATGCACACAGCATATATCTTATTTTGAAGTGAAGAAACAAAACGGGAACAAATACAATATTTAAAATTAAGTAAAGTTAAATCAACAAACGTACCAGTATTTCAATGGGAATAGTGTGCCAGTCAGAGCCCAGTAATATTATGCCAGTCAGATGCCCAGGAATATTATGCCCGTCAGATGCCCAGGAATATTATGCCAGTCAGATGCCCAGGAATATTATGTCAGTCAGAGCCCAGGAATATTATGCCAGTCAGATGCCCAGGAATATTATGCCAGTCAGAGCCCAAGAATATTATGCCAGTCAGATGCCCAGGAATATTATGCCAGTCAGAGCCCAGGAATATTATGCCAGTCAGAGCCCAGGAATATTATGTCATTCAGATGCCCAGGAATATTATGCCAGTCAGAGCCCAGGAATATTATGTCATTCAAAAATAGATAAAAGAGTGGTATTGAAGGGTTAATTTGGATCTGTGAGGGTTAAAAGCCGACAGTGTGTCTAAGAAGCTGATGTCTGCAGCAGCTTCTGTATCACGCCAGTAGCGTAATTGTTATGAGAATGGTCTTATCTTACTATTCCAAGGCCAGAACAGAGGTTTCTGGAACATCAACAAGTTGTCTCTGAAAGTTATATAATTTTCCATAAGAACGACTTTGTAACACTATTTTACATATTACGTTTGAAGTGCATTTTCTTGTAAAACACAGCTTTCTACAAATTAGAATAACCAATTATATTGTAGTAACTAATGCTTTTATCTTTGTTTATATACGCTTGTCTAAACAATTAAAATCAGAGTTAAGGAACATGAAGCATTGTCTAGTCTTTTCATCGTCGTCCTTGGCTCTCCAAGGCCTTGCCTCGTCTCATCATCAGCACGGTAGTTCACATCAGTCTGGTGTTAAAGGTCTTAGAGGTGGCTGAACAGACTACCTAACAGTCCCGGTCCCTTTCACAGCGCACTTTGAAAAATTCTAATTGTTTTGGGTGCTAAATATTACATTTGCGTCCTGCACTTCATATCTGAGAGTCAAATAGAACAGTCCAATACTGTGCTTACAGCGAACTTTGAAAAATTCTAATTGTTTTGGGTGGTAAATAGTACATTTGCGTCTTGCGGTGCACTTCATATCTGAGAGTCAAATAGAACAGTGAAATGCTGTGGTTACAGTGCAGTTATCCAAAGTGCGAATTCACGCTTAACAGTGCAACACATTATCTGATGACATCACTAGAGAGACAAGAAATTGCATTTATTTGAATGAAATTATTATAATTGGTTCCTGCATCAAAAATAAATAAATAAAAGAAATGTACTTTTACTCAGCTAATGTGGGCAGTTCTGGTTTCTTGCAAACTGCTGTAACTTAACAATTTTATCTAGCTGTAAGTATTTTATATTTTAAGCAATGCGAAATGTAAAACATGCATTTGAACCCTTTGCGACAATGGACGTGCCTGGCACGTTCTGCGGTGGAACGAGCGGTTTTCGTGATTAATGATTGTGAAAACCAATCTGACGGAGCGATCGTGGGCGCCATATTGGAGAGCAGCATGCCCAATGGTGGACATAAGGGTAAGAGTTAGGGTTAAATTTAGGGTTCGTGCTGGGGTCAAAAGGTCCCTGTAAAACCCCCCACTATTTTTGGTTTTTGCCCTATAACTCGCAAAATTTTGAAATTATTTAGATGGAGTGTTTTTTTTAATGACTGTATTTGTGTAAATTATTTTTTAGGTCAAAGTTAGAAAAAGTGGTGTTTTTTTATTTTTTCATAATTTTTATGATTTTTATAAAAGATATGATGAACATAATGGTATCTCATGAAAGCACTTCTTATGATGATAAAAACAACATATAATGTATGTGGGTACAGTATGTGAGAAATAAGAAAATTACAGCTAAACACAAATACCCCAGAACAGCCCTCGTCACCAAGGGAAAGACAAGGTCAAAAGGTCATGTCACTAAGGGGTTAATGTACTGTGAAAGCACATTAATATCCAATCGGTGATCAGGACAGCCATGCAGCGTGCGGAAGCCCTGATCACCTCAGAATGGCAACCTTTAAAATGGCAACTATGATGGAGGACTCTATCTCTGTGTCTTCCACAGATAGTGGATGCCTCTCCTAGAGGCAGCCCCATCTCTGTTTGAAAGTGCCCAAAGAGAACCTTCCTTGCCAGAGACCTATCCTCCCCTTCATCTGAGGAGGACATGGTCCCAATTAAATGTAAGCAGAGGAAGAAAGGTTGTCTGTCCGCTTCTTCCTCTAGCTCTGAGGATATTAGACAGTTCAGGTCTTCCCCTCACTCTCGTTTGCGTAGCTGTCGGATTAAAGGGACTGGACATAAGCATAACTCACTACATTTTAAATGTCCAAAGGGGGACACGTATCTTTGTGAGAGTGGTTGCAGGTGTGGCTATGGACAGGGCTGCCATAAAAAAATTGTGGGCCTCTTTACAGAACAAATGGTCTGGGCCCCTACCTCCTCCAGTCCATTTCTCCTGCATTTCTTTCGTTATTGCCCCCACATCTCTTGCCATAGCTCCACCCTGCACACCCAGGACATCCCCCATCACCCACATTGCACACCCAGGAAGGGTTGCCACCTTTTCTTCAAAAAAATACCGGCCATGCTACTACCTCCATAGACTTAACATTGGGTTCAAGCCAATTTTTTTTATCTGCCGATTAAAATACTGGCCAGGTGGCAACCCTACACCCAGGACTTATCCCAGCCAGAATCCACTTTGCACATCCAAGACGTGCCCCAGAGGTGTACCTAGGGTCTCTAGTGCTCTTGGCGAAGAGCTGTATCGGTGCATCCCACCCCAGTAGCCAATTATGAAAAAAGAAATGTCATTTTTTTTTTTTTTTTAATCATTTTCAATCATTGTTTATTTGTATTCTCTGCATCCTCAGGCTTGACAATCTGCCTCTCAAACTTCCAATGTATTCCCAGACTTACCATTGTGCCCGTAGGCTTGCCAATCAGTCTCTCAGACTTACCAATGCATCCCCTGACTTGTCATTCTACCCCTAGACTTGCCAGTCTGCCTCCCAAACTTGCAATCTGAGCATGGGCAGCACACAGACATCTTGCTGCCTGCTCAGCCGCAGAGATGCAGGGGTGCCAGCCAGCATTTTTGCCAAAAAAAAAGCTTTTTTTTTTTTAAAAAGGGCCCATGGCTGTTGTATTGCGTCACTCACCCCCTGATGGTGGCCCTAGGGTTGCCACCTTTTCTACAAAAAAGTACCAGCCATACTACTGCCTCCATAGACTTAACATTGGTCTCAAGACAATTTTTTAATCTTTCCGGTAAAATACTGGCAAGGTGGCAACTGGCAATCCTGGGTGGCCCTGGCTATGGGTGGGCCTTTACCCAAATATTTCAGCACCTTCATGGCCAATTTGTTACTATTTATATAATTTATAACAAGAATTTAGATATTTTATTTACACAAATTAATGCAAAAACCCATTCACTGTATATTGAGATTTACTGCTGAGCTCCCAGAAACGAGGTACAATAGTAAGGGGAACATAGGGATCTGGGTGCAGAATAGGGACTGTCAGTCCTGAGTAAGGACACTTGGGAGATACAAGCAAAAGAAAAGAAACTCAACCCTATATGATGTGTGCAAAATAAGTAGATGAGTGAGGGAGCCATAAAAGCGATGAAGCAGACCTCACAGCTTTCTGAGAGAAAAACACACTTTATTATGCACTGTATCACTCCTAATGATCAGTCAATAAATGGTATTTATGCACAGACCTTCAGCGCCACCTAGCTGCAGACTGCATTAGTGCTAAGTGAATGGTTACCGGAAGTGTTTGCTTTCATAGACACTGACGAACTCAGCCAACCACTTGCCCTGTGTATTGGGAGCGCGCACGCCAAGAAGCCGGAAGAATACGCGGCGGCGCGCATTTAGCCTGTTTTCACTCTCCAGACATCTCAAGGCCTGGGCACCGAGTGACTAGGGTAGAAGGGTCACGGGAACGCGCTAGGAGCCGGAGTGGCGGCTGCAGCAGGATGGAGGACGATGTTCTGACCACCTTGAAGATCCTGATCATAGGAGAGAGCGGGGTGGGCAAGTCCAGGTGAGCAAGCGGCATACTTATGGCCCCCTCAGTGCGTCTCACCCACGGTTGTCACCACCAGGGGCCTAGTGACAGGGCTCCTCTGCCTGACAGCTGGTATTTCATGCCCTGCTCTCAGGATTATATAATCCACCAGCCTGTGCAATCAGTAGTCGTCTCTTTTATGCCACTGGCTATATAGTCCAGCTGGTGTGTACTAATTTGCCACTTAATGGTTGGCTGAGTATGATGGGAAACGTAGTCCACAATAACTGGAACGCCAGTTTTACTAATACTGTTTTACACCCTCCCCTTTCTACTTGTATAAATCGCTCCACCCTCTCATGGAACCCACCTTTGCCACCCACCCATAGGTAACACACCTAAATTGCTTAGAATTTCCCCTTTGTCTGGATCTCCCAAGTCAGCCTTCTTGTTATTAATAACCATTTTTAGCAGATCCATTACTAGTCTGTGTTTCAGTGTTAAACTGTCATCATTCCAAGCCATCTGATAGTAGATCTATAAGGCTGTAATTTGCCTTGCTTTGCAAGCCTATCGCTGGATGTTTGGTATATATTTCCCATACAACTAAATGCTAACTTTTGACACTGCTGTTTTGTGGAATACAGTTGCCATGATTTTCAGCCAGCCTCCCAACAGCTGGAAAGCCAAGATACAAAGGGACCTGCCCAGCATGCCATAGTCTGTTTGATGCAATTCTCCAGTATCACCATCTTCAATAGGGACTAACCTTTGTCTCTCCAGCTGTTGGGCACTATGACTCACATGATTTTTTTTTATTTATTATTTAAAGAGACCAGGGAAGTTCACTTAACTATGATGTTTTAGCAATACTAAAGTGGTAGCCATAGTCCACACCAGCTGAAATATTGCATCACTGGCACACAGAAGCTGCTTCTTTGCTCTTTGTATTTTAATATGCATTGCTGTGACTCTTGGCCCACTCTCCATCCCATTACTTAGCATTTATTCCCCAAATCTCTCTTCACCAGTTTTTCTTGCTGATGTGGCAATTCAGTTGTGTAAACTAGGTGCTGAAAAACTGATTTTTTTTCTGATCACCCTTTATGCTCATGTTAGTCTTGTCATGGTATGTGGCTATATATATATATATATATAGTTACTCACTGAAATGAATAGACTTACTGTTAAAGAGAGCCATACAAACACAGTACATACATAGGAGTACATCTGTGCTACATGTTTAATTATTTTATTTAAAAAAAAAAAAAGCATTTAAGAGAATTTACACACTTTGAAATGTTTTAAAAATAATATTTTTGTTGAATTGTAGAATATTAAATGGTTTTAAACATACCATGTTCCATAGACACATGACTTTGTGTATGTAACTAACACATCATAGATAGGCATTTGGGGGTGGATAGGACAGCATTACTCACTTTATTATCTGTATGTTTTTTCTCATCTTTCAGTTATGTTTCCTGCACTGAGCCTTTGTAACTTGAGCTAGGCGGGTTGTTCTGTTGATATACTTTCACATCATTTTAAACCTCGTTCATGAACTTGTTTCAATCTGTTTTGTCTCCTCTTCTGTAGCCGGATCTCATTTTACGGCGTTCACCCTGCAAGGGTGCTAAAACACATTTCACTATGTATTTGGCTGTGTAGGCCAGAGTAATTAATTAATTATTATTAATTCATTTTCCAGTCCAACTTGTTGATAAGACTAGGAAGCTGTTTAGAAAAGCCATTTTAGGAGCCAGACTACTTTATATATATATTAGCCAGTGAAGTGGAACAATCACACAAGTTAGAAGCCAGCAGTATACTTTATAGGATCCATGGGTCCCTGGCTCCAGGGGTCAAGACTTTTTGCCGTATGCGCTAATGTTCCAAGTTGCATCGGATGCTGAATAAATGGGTGTTGCAACTATTTGTAGTCTGAACAGCTTCACTTTACATATCACTGTGAAGAAACCCGCTTCAAATCTATCTGCCCTTTATTTTTCTAATTCCATGGTTCCTCCATTAGAGGGTTTTTTTTATTTTTTATTTTTATTCCGTTTGCACAAATAACACAATTAAACCACTGGCAGCAGAGTGAGTCATTTAATTCTAATGCTTGCTACCAGCTTCTGCTGTGAGAAGACAAATGTTCTACATACAGAGCTTTAATTATAGAGCTTTGATAAGTGGCTGTAAAAATAAACACCTCCGTTTGTAGGCCGCAGTGACTTCTTTTTTTCCAATTGGTACATTTTTTTTTCTTCTTCAACAAGAAATACCAGAAGCACTACTTTGTTGATGTGTTTTCTTTTTGGGTTTGCTCTATATTGTAATGAGATGCACTAGAGTGTTTTTTTTTTTTTGTAATACATAGCCCTACAGGTAGTCAGGCCTCTTTCCCTGTCTTGATACTAGTATGGAGACAAATGTCCCAGCATGAAAAGTAATCCTTGTGAGTCACTCACACACATCATTTCTAAGCATTTATACGTTGTAACTTTTTTGATGTGCAATTTGGTCCCCTGTGCCACATTTGTTCTTACAGATTATAGGAGAGCTGTCCATTCCTTCAGCTGACACATAACATTTTATTCCCAAGTCCATGCTAATTATAGAATTCCAGGAAGTACAAGGTGATTTTGCAATAGTCTTTTGATTACATTGTGCTGTTGGAACCTCTTTCTCAGCCGATGACATGTGTGAGCCTAAGTAAAGGTTAAAGAATACCACTTCATGGTTACAGGTGACTTTTTAAAGCTTGTGTCTTTTCCAGGGTGGATTCAAATCGTATATATTTTTTTAAAATCAAATAAAGATACATTATTGTTCCAAGGTTATTCAGCATGACATTAATATTTATTTATATAGCACCAACAATTGACGTAGCTCTAGGTACAGAGCATAGTAGGGAATTACATACTAAGTTAGACAAACAAGAACAGACTGATATATGAGGTAGAGAGCCCTGCTTGCAAGCTTACAATCTAGAGATCAAATAGTGCTTTGTTATGTAAAATGAGGGTGCAAATTCAGGCAATATTTATATTTTTGGTAAACTAATTCAATTAATCCAAGCTGAGATAACATGCACTTTTTCACATTAAAAAGGTATAAAACATGGCTTGACAAATTTAATTTGATTTTAGGAGCCAGCAAAAATTTTTAGGAGCCAGACAATCACGCAAACATACACGCAATTCATAAACACACACGCCTACTTCACATATATATATATACACACACACACACACACACACACACACACACACACACCTATCTCACATATACAAACACCTCACACACACACCTACTTTACATATATACAAACACCTCACACACACACCTACTTTACATATACCCATATATACAAACACTTCACACACACACACACACACACCCACCTACTTTACATATACACATATATACACACACCTACTTTACATATACACATATATACACACACCTACTTTACATATACACATATATACACACACACACACACACCTACTTTACTTCTACACACACCTCACACACCCCTACTTTACATATACACATATATACACACACACCTACTTTACATATACACATATATACACACACCTCACACACACACCTACTTTACTTTTACACACACCTCACACACCTACTTTACATATACACATATATACACACACCTACTTTACATATACACATATATACACACACCTCACACACACCTACTTTACATATACACACACACCTACTTTACGTATACACATATAAACAAACACCTCACACACACCTACTTTATATATACACATATATACAAACACCTCACACACACCTACTTTATATATACAAACACCTCACACACACCTACTTTATATATACAAACACCTCACACACACCTACTTTATATATACAAACACCTCACACACACCTACTTTATATATACAAACACCTCACACACACCTACTTTATATATACAAACACCTCACACACACCTACTTTATATATACAAACACCTCACACACACCTACTTTATATATACAAACACCTCACACACACCTACTTTATATATACACATATATACAAACACCTCACACACACCTACTTTATATATACAAACACCTCACACACACCTACTTTATATATACAAACACCTCACACACACCTACTTTATATATACAAACACCTCACACACACCTACTTTATATATACAAACACCTCACACACACACCTACTTTATATATACAAACACCTCACACACACCTACTTTATATATACAAACACCTCACACACACCTACTTTATATATACAAACACCTCACACACACCTACTTTATATATACAAACACCTCACACACACCTACTTTATATATACAAACACCTCACACACACCTACTTTATATATACAAACACCTCACACACACACCTACTTTACATATACACATATATACAAACACCTCACACACACACACCTACTTTACATATACACATATATACACACACCTACTTTACATATACACATATATACACACACCTCACACACACACCTACTTTACATATACACATATATACACACACCTCACACACACACCTACTTTACATATACACATATATACACACACCTCACACACACACCTACTTTACATATACACATATATACACACACCTCACACACACACCTACTTTACATATACACATATATACACACACCTCACACACACACCTACTTTACATATACACATATATACAAACACCTCACACACACCTACTTTACATATACACATATATACACACACCTCACACACACACACCTACTTTACATATACACATATATACACACACCTCACACACACACCTACTTTACATATACACATATATACAAACACCTCACACACACACCTACTTTACATATACACATATATACACACACCTCACACACACACCTACTTTACTTTTACACACACCTCACACACCTACTTTACATATACACATATATACACACACCTACTTTACATATACACATATATACACACACCTCACACACACCTACTTTACATATACACACACACCTACTTTACGCATACACATATAAACAAACACCTCACACACACCTACTTTATATATACACATATATACAAACACCTCACACACACCTACTTTATATATACAAACACCTCACACACACCTACTTTATATATACAAACACCTCACACACACCTACTTTATATATACAAACACCTCACACACACCTACTTTATATATACAAACACCTCACACACACCTACTTTATATATACAAACACCTCACACACACCTACTTTATATATACAAACACCTCACACACACCTACTTTATATATACAAACACCTCACACACACCTACTTTATATATACACATATATACAAACACCTCACACACACCTACTACATATATACAAACACCTCACACACACCTACTTTATATATACAAACACCTCACACACACCTACTTTATATATACAAACACCTCACACACACCTACTTTATATATACAAACACCTCACACACACCTACTTTATATATACAAACACCTCACACACACCTACTTTATATATACAAACACCTCACACACACACCTACTTTATATATACAAACACCTCACACACACCTACTTTATATATACAAACACCTCACACACACCTACTTTATATATACAAACACCTCACACACACCTACTTTATATATACAAACACCTCACACACACACCTACTTTATATATACAAACACCTCACACACACCTACTTTATATATACAAACACCTCACACACACCTACTTTATATATACAAACACCTCACACACACCTACTTTATATATACAAACACCTCACACACACCTACTTTATATATACAAACACCTCACACACACACCTACTTTACATATACACATATATACAAACACCTCACACACACACACCTACTTTACATATACACATATATACACACACCTACTTTACATATACACATATATACACACACCTCACACACACACCTACTTTACATATACACATATATACACACACCTCACACACACACCTACTTTACATATACACATATATACACACACCTCACACACACACCTACTTTACATATACACATATATACACACACCTCACACACACACCTACTTTACATATACACATATATACAAACACCTCACACACACCTACTTTACATATACACATATATACACACACCTCACACACACACCTACTTTACATATACACATATATACACACACCTCACACACACACCTACTTTACATATACACATATATACAAACACCTCACACACACACCTACTTTACATATACACATATATACACACACCTCACACACACACCTACTTTACATATACACACACCTCACACACACACCTACTTTACATATACACATATATACACACACCTCACACACACACCTACTTTACATATACACATATATACACACACCTCACACACACACCTACTTTACATATACACATATATACACACACCTCACACACACACCTACTTTACATATACACATATATACACACACCTCACACACACACCTACTTTACATATACACATATATACACACACCTCACACACACACCTACTTTACATATACACATACACACACCTCACACACACACCTACTTTACATATACACATATATACACACACCTCACACACACACCTACTTTACATATACACATATATATACACACACCTACTTTACATATACACACACCTCACACAGACCTACTTTACATATACACATATATACAAACACCTCACACACACCTACTTTACAATATATACAAACACACACCCACCTCACACAGTCTTTTCTTGAGGTTTTTTTCTTAACGTGTCCCCCCTCCATGCTGGTTTACCTCATTGCAGGGGAGGGGGACATTCGTGCTGCAGCCGATCTTCCTGCTGAGTGCCAGGATGTCAAGTGACGACACCCGGCACTCAGACACGCGTTGCGTGAGGGGGGCGGAGCTTGCAGTCTGTGCCATCCGCACAGACTTCACCCCCTCGAGCTGCGGGAAAATTAAAAAAAAAATCGGATGGCAGTGGTAAGGGGACCATGAGGCTGACTGCACCCAGGCGCCAGGTCTAAATTCCTGGTCGCCATGGCGACCTGGTGCCTGGGGTTTGTCGAGCCCTGTTATAAAATAAACAAAATTCAGGGGGGAAAAATCCCATTTATTTGAAAAAGAATTAGTTTTACATTTAAAAAAATCACAATTTAAATCACATCCACCCATGTCTCTTCCATGTAACGTGTTAATCAGTTTTTAATTTCTCACTCTTTTTGAGGACTAGTAGACTCACAGTTGGCTTCACTAACTAAATTACCAAGAGACCCCTGCTTGTTTCCAGTCAGAAAGTCTGATGAGGAATCTATAGCAATTAACCCCTTCGTGATGCATGGTGCTTGAATACCAGACGTCTCAAGCACCAAAATGTCTCGATTTTTTTTTCCCACGCCCGCTGGTAGCCAGGAACATTACGGCAGAGACCTGATCAGGGTCTTAATAGACCGCGTGGGTCCCTGCCAAAAGATCACGATTCCTCCGGACGTCACATGTGACATTACAGAGGCGTATCCCAACCCCAGATTTCAGGCACAGCGCGATTTAGTGAAATGTAGCTGGTGCTCGCTTTGAGCACCGCCTACATTTTTCCTGTCAGACTGAGGCCACTCAAAGTGGCCTCATCTGACAGGTGGGATCCCGCTACAAGTCCCTGCAGCGGGATCAGAGCACAGCTCATCGCGGGGAGCCACGATGAGCTGTTTAACGCTGGACGTGCTATGCCGTCCTAGCGTGTTTTAGGTACTGTAAAATCAGGACGGCATAGAACGTCCTAGTGTTAGGAAGGGGTTAATAACAGTCTTGATTATTTTGATCACAATACATATTGTCTTTTACTTACTCTGATATGCTATAGTTGACCCAATACCTGTTTGTGGTGTAAGTGTACCCAGCCCTGGTGTGGCCCAGAGGTTATCAGCACCATCTGTAGCATGCATTCCACATGGGATACCAATCACGCAGCCTACAAACACATACAACTATTAACATTTGGCCAACTTTTGGGGGGGAAAAATATTGGTCACCCTTTATACAAAGTTCTGTAATAAAGCTTGTAAGTGCTTCTCAGATGCACAGCATGTTGAAAGATCCAAGTCAAATCTTTTTCCAAGTGGTTTTTGTAGCATAAATAGTATATTGTTTGGTTTACCCTTGACCCAGACAGTACAAACCAAGTGTATCCGTTTACAGTACCAAGCAAAAACCTGGTCTGTTTTATTACTAACAGTTTACTTTCTGAAACCTTGATGGCTTTGTGGCATTTTACACATTCCTGGGAAATATCAATATTGGAGGTTTACATTTCGGGAGTAGTTTGAGACTTACATGTTTTGTTTTGTTTTTTTGGTATATCACATGCTTTTTTCTCTCTGTGTTAGGAAGATTATGATTGCATTGTGGTATAACCTGGAAAGAGCAAGCTATACCATCCAATTTATTTATTTACATTGTTGCTAATAGACATATTGTCCTAGTCGAATGTAAGTGGCTCCAGGCATCGGCCTTTAGTGTTTCAATATATTTTGCACAATGGTGTAATCATCTCCTCTATCCCAATTGTGTCATCATTGTGGTGAAGTAAATCTTCACTCTTTCACTGCTTGATGAAGTTTCATTGCAGTTTTAGGCAACATATGAGACAGATTAAATGACCAGCCATAAAAAATAGATGTCTGTTAAAGCAGAAATTAAAGGGACACCACCACTTACATAAGATGTAACTAGATTACCTGTGCATTTAAAACAAACACATATATAATACGTACGCCACATTGCATATAAAAGTAAAAATAAAATTAGGTGTTTATCTCCTGCATCCATTTTGAGAATTGTACCCATGATGCATCATGCTCCAAAATCTTCCAGCAGGTCTCACTATACTGCTGGCCTGAGCCTGCATGATGTTGTCATAAAATACACTCCTGCTCTCTTACTGGTTCCTGTGTATCACTAGGCGGCTGTGTACAACTTTTTTTTTTACCTGCCTTCCAACAAAAAGTGAGGCATGTACAATTTACATGGCAGCTGCCAGTCACAGGTTAAACTGGCATGTACAATAAACATGGCAGTTTATCCCCATACTATAAGCACTTGGTTTAGTTCCTTTAAACTTACTATTTTTGTGATCTGTGGAAATAGCTGATACATCTCCCTTTGTTTTTCAGCCTCCTGCTAAGGTTCACAGATGATACATTTGACCCAGAACTTGCTGCTACAATTGGTGAGTACTGTAGTCCTTTTTGTTTTTATGTTGGCTGCAAACATGGACTATTTATTTCTGGTTACAGTTGTTCTACATTGAATGTGATGTATACAAACAGACCAGACATAAACATCTTATGTGCAATAAAAGCACATTTAGATGCATGCAGCCATTCTATCAATCAAATTGTGTTGACTGTTCCTTTAAGTGTAAATTTGGTTATATACATTTGTTGAGTTATTACAAGCAAAACAATTGAAGGCCAAGTTTACATTTCATATCATTGATGAGACTATATCCATATCATTGATACTTTGGAGAGAGTTCAGAGAGGGGCTACTGAACTGGTTCATGGATTGCAGGATAAAGCATACCACGAAAGGTTAAAGCATCTTAACATGTATAGATTGGAAAAAAGAAGAGACAGGGGTATGACAGAAACATTTAAATACATAAAGGGAATCAACACAGTTGAGGAGGAGAGTATATTTAAAAGAAGAAAAACTACCACAACAAGAGGACATAGTCTTAAATTAGAGGGGCAAATGTTTAAAAGTAATATCAGGCAGTATTACTTTACTGAGAGGGTAGTGGATGTATGGAATAGCCTGCCAGCGGAAGTTATATAGGTTAATACAGTGAAGCGTGGATGGGATAAGGCAGTGGTGTGTCTTGGTTTTGTGCTAGCCTATGCAGAGAGAATTCCCCCCCCCCCCCCCCCCCCACCCATGTTGCACATACATATTGTAAAGTATATTAATTAAACATTTGTTGAAGAAAATTGAAAAGAGATCTGATGACACAGTACAGATACTGTAATTCCCGAGTAAAAGCATGGATGCTGCAGTTGATGACCAAAAGCTCTGCCTTCAGTCTTGCATAGCTCTATGCACTTTGCATGCCCACTGTACATAGGGGAAGAATACATAAGAGACGTCTGGCTGATATCATTCTGGCTACTTGCTTACCTGTGTATTTGTGTGACTGTGTGTATGTGACTGTGACACTGTGTGTTACTGACTGTGTGTTTGTGTGCATGTGATTGTCTGTATGAGTGTGTGTATTTGTGTGACTGTGTGTATGTGCCATTTTCTGGCTCCTAGAATTTTTAATCAATTCTACTTTTTTTTGTAGGTGTTGACTTCAAGGTGAAAACCATCTCTGTTGATGGCAATAAAGCAAAACTGGCGATATGGGTAAGTGTCAGCTCAGCACATTCAGTTATTGGGTTTGAAGTATATGGCTGGAGTTTGGGAGTTAAAATGATAAGGAATTTATTACTATTCATTAACTATTTCCCCCCCAGAAATTCAAATCTTGTAGACGAATGTTTGCCATTTGGTTTTTGGTACGGTTGTCCTTTCATACAGATTTATTGTAAAAGTATGAAGGATTTTATACTGTCTGTTATATACCAGATATTCAGAAATCCCTAATGGTTAACTGGTTATAGTGCTAATCTGCATGATCTATTATTCTGCAGCTCCCCCATGCATTTCACCATATAGTGCTAGTCTGCATGATATATTATTCTGCAGCTCCCCCATGCATTTCACCATATAGTGCTAATCTGCATGATATATTATTCTGCAGCTCCCCCATGCATTTCACCATATAGTGCTAATCTGCATGATATATTATTCTGCAGCTCCCCCATGCATTTCACCATATAGTACTAGTCTGCATGATATATTATTCTGCAGCTCCCCCATGCATTTCACCATATAGTGCTAGTCTGCATGATATATTATTCTGCAGCTCCCCCATGCATTTCACCATATAGTGCTAATCTGCATGATATATTATTCTGCAGCTCCCCCATGCATTTCACCATATAGTGCTAATCTGCATGATATATTATTCTGCAGCTCCCCCATGCATTTCACCATATAGTACTAGTCTGCATGATATATTATTCTGCAGCTCCCCCATGCATTTCACCATATAGTACTAGTCTGCATGATATATTATTCTGCAGCTCCCCCATGCATTTCACCATATAGTACTAGTCTGCATGATATATTATTCTGCAGCTCCCCCATGCATTTCACCAAAAATCCTTCCCTATATTACTCTTTCCTTTTTGGTGATATGCATTACCAAAGCTCTGCCTAGTGCTACTAGTTAACAACTCCTATCACCTGTGGCTGGTCATACTTAAGGTGATAAGATTTGTATCTCAACAGCAGCTGTAGATCCATACTTTACACATACCCGTTTGCTAGGTAAATATTTGTATGCAATGAACACATTTCTATGTCAACACTGCAAAGTGTGTATTTTTTCTATCTAGTAAATGACAGCTGCTGAACCATCTAAATGTTATTCTTTCTGTGAGGCTGCTAGGAAACTACATTTAAAAATCTGTTGTCCCCCCCCCCCAATGGCCATAAAACCTAGAATGCCCGAGATGTATTGAAGTGTCATTACTATATGTGTTTCCATTGGTTGATCACACCATGGCACATTATTGGATGTAACATCAATGCATCTATCTGAATAAAGGCTTCTGAATGCTGTAGACATCTTGGCATTGTTGGATGTAAGATAATATCCCCTTGTTGACTGGTCCTGGGCCACAGATCTCTAGGTCGAGAGCCGTAGGAAATGTATTATCGATACCATGTGATGTACCTTCGTAGAGAGACTTTTTAGACAGTCTTTTAGTTGCTTCCTCATCATTACCCGCTGTTAGTTTATAAAACACACAAGACTGGTGAAAAGTCTCATTTGAACGGAATCATTGGTTTCCAGGATGACTGCTCCAATCCGATACGCTTCCCATGGGTTAGTAAATATGTGAGGTATCAGAGTGCTCAGTGTGAGTTGGCACACAGTAGTAAAGAGATGAACCATGTTAGCAGGATATACAGTCGAAGCGGATATATTTATTGATTAACCTTTGAGCTCCCTTCTTCAGGCTCTCATGCACACAATGTATCAATGTAATATGTGGCTTGTTTATCTATCCTATGGATGGCGATACCTAATGTTTCTTTACTTTTATTAAGTTCTTTGCACGGTGTTTAGAAGCATGTACAGTGCCTAGACTGGTCTTTGGACAATCATCCAGCAAAGTGGATATGCCGCCTCTGTCCAGCAGGTGGTGCTGCTGCTCCATAAATGCAGGTTCCGCCATTTAAACCTTTTTTTTCTTGCTGTACAGGACACTGCTGGACAGGAGCGCTTCAGAACCCTAACTCCCAGCTATTACAGAGGTGCACAAGGTGTAATATTGGGTAAGCTAATCAATATCTTGTATGCTACATATAATGGAAGGCATATTGTGTAAGTACTAAGGCTTTCCGATTGATGATTACAAATTCTAGCTAAATGGTAAGAAGTGAACTGCAGTCTACAATTACTGGCGTAGAGTAGGAACATAATATATCAAGCACAGTTTTGTTTACTTCCCTATATCCATTATTTGTTTAATTTTGTTTCAGGTGAACAAAATATTTTCTTAAAGGCACAGTAATGCTTTCTGGGAGCAGTGATGCAAACACACTGATAGAAGAGCTCATCGGAGTGCTCGGGTTCTAGCCAATCAGTATAATCAATCTCTGTAGGGGTGTCAGTATGTAAACATTTGTTAATAAAACATATGTTAGAATTCAAAGTGTTCCTTTCATGGCTCTGTTATTTTTAAATGATTGTATGCCATCCACCTCAAAGAATAAGGATACAGACAATAACTAATATACTGAGTCTATACATCCCTGTCTGTTGCATTACATCAATGGCGTTTGTTTTTCAGTGTATGATGTCACACGGCGCGATACTTTTGTAAAGTTAGACAACTGGTTAAATGAGCTGGAGACTTATTGCACAAGAAATGACATAGTGAAGATGCTGGTTGGAAACAAGATAGACAAGGTGAGGAGCGGCTTAAATCCATCATTTCAATATGCATGTAAAATGCACAGACTGTCATCTAAACATTCTATATATAATGTATACATTGTGTTGGCAGAATTCTATACAAACGCACAAATCAAGAGAAAATGGAACCTCAAATGCGTCTGTGATGTCATAAACAGGAGACGCCACTGACCCATTTAGAAACAGGAGACACCACCGACCCATTCAGAAACTCCAATGTTGTAGTTCCATGCAATCCTGCTAAGTGTGTAGATTATTAGTTTTTTTTTTTTTTTTTATTCTCTTCATTCAGAATATAAACAATGTACAGGTGAATGAGTCCTTTTGGAAGAGCTCTGTAAATATTTATTTATGTATTATAGTGAGTGCCGAATGAATCCTATATTATTTAGTGCTATCATTTGGGGTTTATGTTGTTTTACTAGCAGTTAGTTTGCTACACTGTGAAGATAGTGTTTCTCGCCGTGTATACAGATCCATTGGCGAATGAATGTGTAGCTGCTGGAGTACTAGTGAAAATCTGCCTGGTCACTCTCCATCTTCTAATAAGTGCACACTCCTTCATCACAAAGCAGCACCATATTAAATAAGATATTTAAAACTCCTTACACTTTTATAGGGACACTAAACTTTATTTTTCACTTGTGCTTGTAATATAGAAGCACAAGTGAAAAGGTAATTGTCCCTAGTATGAGGATGAACTGGTATATACTTTTGATAGTACATTCTAGTTTATGCTCTCTCTTTCTCTCTTTCTCTCTTTCTTTTTTTTTCTTTTTTTTTTTCTCTCTCTCTCTCTCCTTTTCTCTCTCCTTCTCTCTCTCTGTACTAGAGTAGAGAGAGACCCTCATTTTGCTTGGGATAATTAGGTTTCCTCTGCTGATCCCATGCAAAAACGAGGGTCTCTCTCTGCAGACCCAGATGAGATGAGCGGGTGAGCCCCCGCATTGATTGGCTGTGCACACACTGACACTGTTACTGCGTGCCAGCCTCCTGGCCTGTGAGACCCATCGTGTATTAATATACACGTCAGGTTTACTCTGGACCAGCAGGACATATATTTTAAACCTTTTCAAGGAAGAAAGAGCTTTGAAAAAAAAAGTTTTAGTTCTTTACGATAACGTGTTTCTTTCAGACTAGTTTTTTTAAGGAACTAGCTGTCAGTTGTCGAGTTGCGGGCTACTTTCTGTATTTTGGCTCCACGTTTCCTTTAGTTATACTATATCGGTGTGCTCCTCCTCCTACGTGAACAAAAAGCCTGCATTTGGCTGACATTCACCAAAAAGTTAAGATCCAAATTGGTTTTGAGGGAAATTGAGCTTCTTTCACTGCAGAAGCAAACGGAAAATATCAATAACTATAAACGGCTGTCAACAACTTAATGGATATTATGCTTTGCATTTTAAGATGAGCCAGGAGGGGAAAGAAAATACGAACTTGTTTAAAAAAAAAATCAATAAATACAGGTTCTTTCCTGAAAATGATAACGGTTCTAACATACTTGTGTTTAAAACCAACAGGGGCAGAACAGTATGGGAATTTCAGGGTAAAGCCGTGTTACTTCATGATAACATTTTATATCTATTTATATGATACCAGTGAAATAATGATGAAATTAATGCACTCTTTTAATATTTTACATTTTGAAGGAAAATCGAGAAGTGGACCGAAATGAGGGCTTAAAATTTGCCAGAAAACATTCAATGTTATTCATAGGTAAGTGCTGAATGATTTTCTTCCTTTGTGATAGAAAGTGTAACCTCTTTCATAGTGAATCAAGGATCCAGTTATAAGACGCACCCACTGCAAACATTTTAATGCAAAACTAAACAAAATAAACGAATTACAGTATTAATATCTACATCCTGCATTAGTGGGGTCTATTCATGTTAAATGTGGTGTTCGGGCGGCATTTTTTGTCTGAATCCATAAGCTACAGCACGTCGCTAGGAGCGGTCAGCCACAAAACAATTTTGTGGGGGGTTTTTTGTGTGCTTTTTAAAAGTTCATCAGTTCTAGTATAAAGATAAAACCTGAGACCCCCACAGGATGTGTATCTGTAAAGAAGCCCATCAGGTTCACAAAGTTTTTAACTTTTTCACTATATATTGAAGGGAAAATGTTACAAAAAAATGTAGCGCTTGGATGACGGGCTGCGATAGACTCCTGGTTTCTCGAAAATTATACTAAAGTTATTTCGCCCCCTGTTTTGTGCTTTTTCTGTAAGACGGTGATTAGAGACCAGTAAATTGCAGAAGCTGTTACCAAGAGAGAGCGGCCCCTCTTTAAATGATCTGTACATATCTTTTTATAAACTGACTAGCGTTTTAAAGAGGGATATCAATCAAGAATATTTTATTACAACAAGAAGAAATCCAAAAGAAAATGAATTTGTTACAATTTGATCATCAATATACAGAAACAACATGGTCAATAAAATGATGACAAATAAGTAAAAAAAAAAAATATGCAGGTCTCCGGACTGTATAGCTAAAGCTTTTGAAAACTGTCACCATAATCTTTACAACCGTCTTCTAATGATTAAATTCAGGAGTATTTGACCAAAACCCCATCACCTAAACTATCCAAGGAACAGATAGAGTTAATAAATGGTCCAATTGACAGGACATAAGTCACCAGGGTAATAGGCACACCACTTCCATGTAAAGCACCTGGTCCTGACAGATACGGGAATGGTTCTATAAGGTATACAAGGATTAGAATTTACCATTGTCTGTTTAATGTATTGAATGAGCCTGTTCAATTAGGTAAATACCCCCCTATGATGAAATGATGAGGACCAATATTTTGCTTATCCTAAAACAAGATAAAAATCCTCAGGAATTGAGCAGTTATAGGCCAATCTCTTTAACCCCTTCGTGTCTCATAGTGCTTGCGTCCCAGGCGACACAAGCACCAAAACGTCACGATTTGTTTCCTGGCCATGGTGATCACAAGGTGATCGGTAGCCAGGAAGACTATAGCAGAGACCCGATCAGGATCTTATTAGACCCTGTGGGTCCCTACCAAAAAATCGTCATGTGTGATGTCACGGAGGCGTGCCCGAACTTCTGGGTTCTGGCGTGATTTCATGAAATGTAGCCAGTGCTCGCTTTGAGAACCAGTTACTTTTCCCCTGTTAGACGGGGGCCACTCACAGTGGCCTCATCTGACAGGTAGGATCCTGCTGCAAGTACCCAGCTCGTCGCGGGGAGCTGTTTAACACAGGATGTACTATGCTGTCCTAACATCTTTTAGGCATTTAAAATCAGGACGTCCTAACGTCGTGAAAGGGTTAATTAAAGCGAACATTAAGTTGTTTTCCTCCATTATGGCCGAGAGGATTGGAGGTGGTCCATCCGCACCAGATGTAATAAGTAAGAGGAGATGTGTTCTCCTCCTGGCTCTCTCGTTAGATGCCGAAAATACTTTTAACAGGGTCGGATGGGGTTAAATGCTGCAGGCAGTTCATTCATATGGTCTGGGTGGATGGATAGCCAACTCGCCATAGGGAGTCCTCAGGCCAGGGTTGTGGGAATAGACTTGTGTGCTGATAGGCTTAGTTTGCAGAACATAACAAATTCTGTAGGTCTAAACCAATTTCTACAGCCATGTGTGTATATTTTTCCTCTGTGACTTACTTGTTACTTCAGTGTCATAAGCATAGAAATAAAGGCTGAAAATTAGATTATTTAATAAAGATTGCACACCTTAACAGTGATACCGTGTCACTTTGGTTACCTGCTGATTTTTCTTCTGCATTTGAATAGCAGATGGCACATACAAAAAAAAGCATTTTGCACATAATCTCAAGATATAAAAAAATAACTTTTTTTTATTCACAACACATTTTCTAGTTACAAATGTTTCTGTCCAAACCTAGATTTGACCCCATCTTGCTTCAGCATTCTCTTACCACATCTGAAGAAGCAGAAAATATGGTATTCATTGGTCTATGTATTGTCTTCTCATCCAATAAATGCATTTGGAGTGTACGGGTTTTTCTGAGATCTTATCTGTGCAACAAAATAGTTTTGACACTTTGTAACTTCACCTTTTCCAAAATCTTAATCACTTCCTGAGAGATTTGTTTGTTTGACATCTTCTACCCTTAAGCTGTGCTGGCCGTAGCTCCCAAGGATGTCATTCTGAGATTTCATTTGTTATTATTAATTCCAGTCTTGTAATGTTCTCTTTATTGGTCAACAGCTATAAATCGCTGCAGGATTTAATAGAAGAGCCGAGCATTTTCTATCACCATTTATTAAAATTGCAGAGAATCTCTCCTAATTCTCCTCTTGGCTTGCTGGCTTCGTTAGTGTCTGCAAGTATCATTTACATCTGGGTATGATATACACGTCTTAGTCTACAGGCTTGGCTTAGAACAGCAAGTGTATAATACGAACTTCAATTAATAAATTGCATGTGAGAATCATTTTTTTTCATATTTGTGAGAAATAAAACCTTTCACTGTTTTTGAGAGAGAGCTGTATAGCAAATAGATTTTTGGGCCGGTAACCCATGTTTTTCGATAAAGGGAATAAGAAATATTAATCTTAACTAAGATAAAATATGTTGGTTTATATAGTTTCCAATTGGCCCTTTTAATTTATATTCAAAGTGACGTGTGCTGTGTATATTAAAGAAAAACCACATGCACATTTTTGTTAAGAACTTTTAATTTTCATGTATTACAAATCCCTTGCTGATTGGTTTCATCACTTGTCTGTGATGCTGGGGAAAGTGATTACATTTGGATGGTGGATCTTTCTGTGCGCTTTTGGTTACAGCAGTAAACCAACAGCGCTGTCAGAATACTGAGCATCTCTTGCTGGATACCTGGACCTGAATACATATCAAGTTCAACTCTGGCAGGATTAGTTAGAAGAAGAATGTGATGGGATACAACTGCTAGCAGTACTGGCCCAAAACACATGCCTGTTTTGTAGACGCCTATTTTTTATGTAACACTAAGGATCTAGATAAAGTTCTATTCTGGGGGCAACGTTTTAAAAGTGGACTAATCACTATGGAAAGCTGATTAGGCCATCTTTAGAATTTGACTTTTATAAATAACACCCATCGCTTGTATTTTTTGGCGATTGCATAATGTTACGAGCACTTCTACATCACTCAGCTCGGAGCGGTAATGTATTTAGGTTTTGGGCTACCCTAGGCCTGACGAAACATACGCTCCCTCTAATCTTCATTAGCCCCAACTCTTCCAGTCCGGCCCCAGATCGTACTGTGTTTTTTTTCGTATTGTGATCTAACTTGCATCGTGTGTCGTTCTGTTGACATGATTCCTTCAATCTCACTTCCTCTCTTTCTTTCTTTTTTTTAGAGGCGAGTGCTAAAACCCGAGATGGTGTACAGTGTGCCTTTGAGGAACTTGTTGAAAAGATTATACAGACCCCCGGACTGTGGGAAAGTGAGTCTCATAACAGAGGTGTAAAGTTGTCCAACGAAGAAGGTGGAAGAGGCGGAGCTTGTGGCGGTTACTGCTCAATGCTTTAAGATAGTTGTACGATCTTCCTATTTAATCATAATAGTGATACATTTTCTGTATATAAAATAATTTACCGCAAATCTAGGGACCTTTTCAACTTGCCTATATTTGTTTGTATCATGAGAACAGGTATTTGTAGAATACTGTTTGCAGCTTTTCAGTAGCATGAAACTGTAAGACGACTTCTTTGTTTTCTTTTTTTTAGTCTGGCATGAAGAATGCTGCATTTGCAAGTGTATTAACCATGATGCATTGCTTCATGTTATACTTTTTAACCTATTCTGACAAAATACTCTTCCACTATTCTACACTGTGTACTAAATATCACTTTCATACCATTTAAAGATACATTATGTCTTATCTCTTTTTCAAACCGCGTGTGTTATGTCAATGCAACGATTACTGGAAGCATGGCTGTGTATTCTGTTAAGGCAGACATGTCTCAATGCTTTGCTGAGAACTCACACTGTTACATATGGGCACATTCTACCCGTTCAGGAATTTCCTGTTCCCTTAGAGTCACGTCAAACTGATGTATATGGAGAGTTCTTCAATGGAGAAGGAGATGTCTTATGGGTTGCAAGAGTTGCCAACGCTATCTGTTTAAGGAGCGTAACTCCCATATGGCCTGCCATTTTTTCATCATGGCAATGGCATTTTTGCTCCAGGAGCAAGCAGCTTGGGTACATGTGGTGGGATACTCCTGGTGTTAGAGCATTCCAATGAGAGCTAGCATGACATACCATATAACTGGTCCCCTCTAGCGAGCCGAAAGGATTTGATTACTGTGAGAGGTACCGATACAAGTCCTTAGAGCAATATTTATGGCATGAAGGAGTATTACGTCCCTTTCTTTCAAACGCCACGTTGTGTGCACCTGCAACTGTTGAAAATACATCACTTTCCTACAAGGTTTTGTAGGATTTAGTCATTTTTCCTTTTTTTCAGGCATGTTCTGTCACACAGCTAATTTGAATTGTTTCTAAACAGTCTATGGTATGTTTCTATTCCCTGCCAGCAGGGAGGTTGGAAAAGGTTGGTTAACTCTATCACAGGGGGGGCTCATTCTTTGCTAACAAAGCAGGCGAAGGGTTAAGAGACAAAAAATATACACGGTATACAACTCGGTTGGTTTTATTCCATCAGATCTGTATTCAGCACGGCAAGGACGTTGTAATGTCTTTTATAATCTTGTTGGTAAATGAAAATACATTCTTACGAGTTATAATTTAAAAATACACTTTGGAGATAATGTCTCCTGTGTGTCATTTGCTGGCTTCCTACTATTTTGATGTCTGGCTATTGAATGTGATGTCAACAACACAAAAAAGGGGAACTGCTAAGTTGATAAAAGTTATATTTAGGTCCTGTCCTGTCCTTGCAGTGTATGTATTTTAGAAATAATATATTTGGATTTTTTTCCCCCTTTTTTTTTAGCTTTTCCCTTTTTAATGTTAAACTGACTGCCAAATGTACAACAGTTCGGATGTGTAGCAAACAAGTAGTACACTAAACCTTAGCAAAAACTCGGCTCCCTTACTGCATCTCTGTAAATTATATAGACCTGGGATATTTCTAAAACTCATGTGCAATTACACTGTGGTTCTAGCGGGTCACTCCACCATTGACCTTTTTGGCAATGTACCTAGTGGCTAATCTTGGCACTGCAGATGCTTGTGAAATCCATATCCCATGTTGTTCCATTAGCCTTATGATTGACTGTGCATAGTGGGCTATGTAGTTTCCAAACGTCTGTCCTGTGAAGGTTTGCCATCACTGCTCTAAACCATCAGAACTGTTTCTTTTTAAAAAGCACAATAATAAATTGTACGTTGGGAAACATAATATCACTTATTGGATCAACTCAATGTTCTCATCATATAAAGTGGTAGATTTTTATAACCTATTTGGAAGCAGAACGTGAGCGTCTGTGACATGCATATTACTTTTACCTCTTTTTGGCTGTAGAGAGATGTTAATGTTATGACACCCTAGCTGGTTTCTGTGCTTACCTGTAAATCTACAACAAATGACACTTCACGTTTTTTTTTCTGTTTGGAATATCATTTGTAAAATAAAGCAATAAATACTCACTGCGTCGATTCTTTAACCTGCGTATTAAATTGTGGGGAAAGCATTGGATACAGGAAACACTATCAATTAATTACCAATTCAGCTATTCTTCCCTAATCACAAGCCTGAACACATTTGGTTTTATGTTGAATGTAGAGATTAAAAAATAAAATCAAAAAGTAATCTATACATAGTGTTAGGATCGCAAGCAGATGTCTAAATTAGGAGAAAATGTGTTTTTTAATGAGCCTGTGGTGTCGCCTGTTTATGACATCACCTGTGGTTTGATATGCAAATAGAAATGTGTAATTTGCTTATCAAGCCACAGGTGATGTCACAAACATGTGACACCACATACAATGTTTTTCTCCTAATTTAGGCAAATGCTTGCAATTCTGCTAACACAATGTATAGATAATGTTTCATAATGTTCTTTTCACGGTATAGTAAATGGTAAATTGTTGAATATAACCTTGTTGAGGTGATGGAGTCCATTTTAAAGGACCACTCTGAATTACAACCAAAACAAATCACAGTATGCATGTTGAAGTTGACTGTTTAAAAACATACAGAATTATTTTAACTTTTTATTTGTTTTTCTGCTTTGTGTTAGGTTTTTATAGCGGTAAACTGCCTCAAATCTCAGCCTAATCACAGTAAATGATCCAGGCCACTCTGATGTACAGTGAGGACATTACTTATTATAGAACATCATCGTGATTGTCGCTTGAAACAATAATTGACTGGAGATGCTTATGTTCATTTATCACATTTCTTTTTAGTATGTTTCAGAATGTGAAAAAATAGTGTAATGTATTTTTTTATATTACAATAGTAGGATTATATTTATTATTTCATAGGGTAGGCACCACCATTGGTCATGATGGATATTTACTGGGGTCTTCGCAGACAGTTTAATGATGTTCTATGGATGTTCGCAGACACTGCTGGTACTGATCTTCCTTCCACTTTAAAATGGGATGTTTTTCCATCACTAAATGGCAATGCTCTGAATCCAAACAATTCCATTATTATGCCACATAGCTACGTGATCCTTGGCATCCTGAGCACCCCTCCTATAAAGAATTTTTGTGTAATATTTTTAAAACAAAAAAAAGTCCCCACCATGGAGAGAAAAAAAATCCCGGGCTCCTGCAGCCACTGTGAACTTTTCAACGGTGCTCCAGCAATTACAATGACAGGGTAATCCAAATGGAAGAAATGGCTGGCACTCCAGTTCATGTGATAAATAAATGGGATTTAATCATGGGCAACAACGCATCAGAAAAATGGACAGAAACACGACGCATTTCGAGTCTACTGACTCCTAATCATAATCCGTCAAGTGTTTCTGTCCATTTTTTCTTTTGCGTTGTTGCCCATGATTAAATCCCATTTATTTATCACATGAACTGGAGTGCCAGCCATTTCTTCCGTTTGGATTACCCTAATTTATTTTTATAAGAGTTTCACGGACTACACCTTTATTACCGGCAGTGATTGCAGACATTTGTATCGCTTGGATCTTATTAGTCTGTTTCTGTCGATGTGCATAAACAAAGAAATGTAGTAAGATAGGGTCGTTATCAGAACCACATGCAAACCCTGGCTCACTGGCCGGATTACATCTGAGAGCTTTTTTGGACTGTTTTATCCATGAATCTTTGACTGATACTATAACCTGCACTAAAGAAATACTACCTACTAAACATTCTGAAATGAAACCCATATTTGTTAACAATAAAACAAATATTAATTCTGATAACAAGAAGTACATTTTGGCTTCTCCACATATAGAAGTTTTACAGGGCCTTGGTGAAGGCATCTGGATCAAGTGAAATCAATAAACTGCCTTATAAATCAGATTAAATATTGGTACACAGCAGCATTTCAGGAGAAAATGCACACAGTACATCAGGAAGCAATGAATGATCAATTGCTCTGGAAGACAGAAGGTCTAAGGTGGAAGTATCTGGAGACATTATCTGTTTCTGGGAGAGCGGAACATGGCAAAGTGTGGTGTTGGTATAGTACTGAGGTGGGCAACATTCGGTACTCCAGTGATGGACTACATTTCCCCTAATGCTCTTAGAGCCGTAATGCTGGCAAAGCATCAAGGGAACTGTAGTCATCAAAATCTGGAGTGCCGAAGGTTGCCTTCCCCTGGTATAGTACACTAGTAAGGGGTGCATCCAGGTATTATAAATGTGTATAATTAGGGGAAGGGATATTTCCTGTTAGTGTTGCCAAAACAGTTAGTAGCTTTAGTGCACTTTGTATTGTTTAAGTGGCAGTGATCATATGAGGGCAGGACTGGAGGCAGCCCTGGGTGGTAGAAAGTAGGCTGGCTCTGAGATTATATTGCTACCATCAGTGGCTGGGGATTTGAGAAAAAATGGACTCTAGGCAAAAAGGTGTAGTACATTACAGAAAATATGGTAAACTTGCAGTGTGGGTGGGGCTAATTGCTGGCCATGTGTCAAGAACTTGTTGCCACCCTTTTTTGGACCCTTTTTTAACCTTTGTACTCCTTTCATTTCAACTTACTTCTTTACCAACTCTCCTGAAATAAGGCTCAGCCAACCATTTAGCAGTTTGGACATCACAAACTTCATCATTATCACAAGAAATGTAATCCTAATCAGAAATAATAAAAGCACAATATAATAATTAAAACCACACACATACAGTATATGTATATTACATGGACAAACGTATTGACGCACACCACTTAATTATTGAATTCAGGTGTTTCAATCAGACTCATTGCCACAGGTGTATAAAATAAAGCTCCCAGCCATGCAGTCTGAATTGACTAGACATTTGTGTAAAAAATGGGTCAGTCTGAAGAGGTCAGTGAATTCAAGCGTGGTACTGTGATAGGATGACACCCATGCAATAAGTCAGTTGGTGAAATTTCATCCCTGCTAGATATTCCACGGTCAACTGTAAGTGGTATTATTATTGGAAAGTGGAAGTGTTTAGGAACAGCAGCAACAAGTAAAGTCACTGAGCGGAGTCACCGAGTGCAGAGGAGCATGGCTGTTTAAAAGTCGCCAATGCTCTGCTGATTCCATAGCTGAAGATTCCAAACTTCCACTGACGTTACCGTATTTGCTCGAATATAAGATAGAAACATAGAATGTGTCGGCAGATAAGAACCATTCGGTCCATCTAGTCTGCCCAATTTTCATTTGAGTAAGATGACCCTGATTATAAGACGACCCCACAAATGTTGGATATGCCTTTAGGAAAAAAACTAAAAGCCTGAATATAAGACTACCCTATGGGAAAAAAGTTTAACTTGTATATATTCACATGTAAATTGTTTTTTAATAATTAATAAAAATTATGATATTAAAAAAATGCATTTCTTGTTTTTATTTCCTTTTCATGTGCCAGTGCTGCCTCTCTCTCCCCTTCCTCCAGCTTTGTCTCTCTCTCTCCCCCCTCCCCCCCAACGTTGTCTGTCTCTCCCCCCCACGTTTTCTCTCCCTCCCTCCCTCCCTCTTCTTTCTCTCTCCACCTCCCTCCCACCTTTTCTCTCTCTCTCTCACCCCCCCCTCCCTCTCACCTTGTCTCTCTCTGCCCCCTTCCTTCCCTTGTCTCTCTCTGCCCCCCTCCCCTTGTCTCTCTCTGCTCCTGTCTCTCTCTCTCTCCCCCCTCCCTCCCCCTCACCTGTCTCTAGCTCCCTGGTGGCTAGTGGCGGAAGCCAGGGGATGTCTGCACGATATGTGCAGACATCCTCCGCCGCTGCCTGGCACTTCTGCCGGGCGGCAGGGGAGGATGTCTGCGCGCATCGCACAGACATCCACTGGCTGTTAGCAAGGGGGATCCAGGTCCCCTTCAGCTCTGCGGGGGACCTGGATCCCTGTCTTATAGTCTGACCTCGATTTGAGGTCAGATTATAAGACGACCTTGAATATAAGACGATGGGTCTTTTTCAGAGCATTTGCTCTGAAACAAACCTTGTCTTATATTCGAGCAAATACGGTAATATGCGCACAAAAACTGTATGGCGGGAACTGGAATGGGTTTCTATGGCCAGGCAGCTGCATGCAGGCCTCACGTCACCAAGTAAGATGCCAAGCGTCGGAACAAGTGGTGTAAAGCATGTTGTCAGTGAGCAGAGGAAACGTGTTCTGTGGAGTCTTCACTGTTGGGCAGCCTGATGGGTGAGTCTGGGTTTGGTAGATACCAGGAGAACGTAACCTGTCTGACTGCATTGTGCCAGCTGTAAAGTTTGGTGGAGGCAGGATAATGGTGTGCGGGTGTTTTTCAGGGGTTGGACTAGCCCGTTTGCTTTCAGTGAAGGGAAATCTTAATGCATACCAAGACATTTTGGACAATGCTATGCTTCCTGTGCCCCAGTGCACAAAGCAAGGTCCATAAAGAACTTGACTGGCCTGCACAGAGTCCTGATCTCAACCCTAACGTACACCTTATGGAATGAACTGCAACAGAGATTGTGAGCCAGGCCTTCTCATCCAACATCAGTGCCTGACCTCACAAATGGTCTACTGGATAAATGGGCAAACATTCCCACAGGAACACTCCAAAACCTTTCTCAGAAAAGTAGAATCTGTTATAGCTGCTAAGGATGGACCGACTACATATCAATGTCTATGTGTTTAGAATGCAATGTCATAAAAGTCCCTGTAGGTGTAGAGGTCAGGTGTCCCCAATACTTTTTGTTCATATCGTTTTTTACATTTTTTTTTTTTTAAAGCCAAATAAAGGAGTTGCATTTTTTAAAAGCTGGATTGAAATAAAAACAGCAACTTACCGATTGCATTATGATCATTATACCCTAGCCCTACATTAGGTTTCTCTAAAGTAAATACGGAGATCAAATTGATTATATGCACAGGAAATGTTGGGAAATTTAAATTCCTTACAGATTAAAAAATAATAATAATAATAATAATAATAATAAAAAAAGATGAGTTTTAGGAAGAAACAAAGTGTGTTCATTGTAAGACTTTGGATTGCTATAGAAACATTCCAGTCCAAGGTAAACTCCATAGATAACAAAAGAATGGACTTAATATCTATTTATTTTAAACAAAGGAAATTCAGCAGGAAAAAAAAGAGCCCATGTGGATTTAATCCTGACATAACAGTTTATCTTTTGTTCTTTTTCACAATACAGAATAATGCTTTTGACATCTTAGGTCTTTATTTTTGCTCTAGCCGCACTCTCTGCAATAGCAAACTGTGGTCCAACAAGTTACAATTAAAATTGGCACTGTTGGCAGATACTGACTGATGGCTGCCAAAAAATGACCTACAATTATTTTTGCAGGGAATTCATTTATATGTTGGCTGTAAGATTGAGGTTACAACTTCTATGGCAGGTACCATTTAAAAATAAAAAATAATTAAAGATATGTATTTTTTTTTCTTTCTTTTTTTCTAATACTTCTTGGCTTTTGTTATTGTTATATCATATTTTATCTAAACAATACAGTATGTTCAGTTTTATCTTTCAAACAAACTGTTAGGTTAAAAAAGCACACATACTGGTTGGCGTGATCAAAAAGCAAACGCTAGAGAACATTTACAGGTCAGTCCAAGAGCAAATATATTTGTCTAAATCCTTTATGATTCCCATACTTTTAAAATGTAACAGAATAAGCTAAAATAGTTCCATAGTGATTGCCAAATTAGCTATGTGAGCGATAGAAGGTATGTAGAAAAAAGGCTAGCGCTCACAGGCAGGGGAATAGACGAAGTAGACACTAATCCTACAGGCAGTGGTGTATCATGGTTTTGTGCTGCTCCAGGCAGACACAATTCAGGCACCCCCCCACCCACGTTGCACACCAATGACATGCCCCATTACCCACGTTGCACACCCACGGCATGCCCCATCACCTCATTACATGCCCCATCTGCCACATTGCACACATATTAAATTCCCTATCACCACATTACATGCCCCCACATTGCACACACATTAAATGCCCAATCACCCCATTACTTGCCCCCATCACCCACATTGCCAACACACTAAATGCCCCATCACCCCAGTTACATGCCACCATCATTCTCATTACATACCCCCACCACGTCCATTACATGCCCCCATCACCCCAATTAATTGGAAGGAGCTAAAGCTTGCGGAACGGTGGGGGAGGGAGCGAATGTTTGAAGCACCAGAAGTGTGGTTTAACAACCTCTGGCAAAGTGCCGCCCTAGGCGAGTGCCTTGTCTGCCTTGTGGAAGATACACTACTGACCTTAGCATTATTTTTTTTTTTTTTTTTTTTTTTTTCTTTTTTTTTTTTTTTTGACACTCAGTGCATTTTGTAGGTTATTGGTTTGTCTCATCATCGTGTCATTATTTTCTCATCCTCTTTCCCCTCTCCGCTTTTCTTCTTTTTCTTTTATTCATCTTTATTAATATCACTATATTTAGAACCGAGCAAGGGAGAGGAAATTCACAGAGATATTTACAGAGATATATATATATATATAGGTAGGTAGGGGGGAGGTGATATATCTATCATTTAGGGAGAGCCTCCAGTTGTTGGTAATCTGCCTGTTAAGGCTACTGTTGTCTTTCTTCCTTTCTTTTCCTATCTTTTTCCCTTCCTTCCCTTCTCTCCTCCCTCTCCTCTTCCCCCTCTTCTCCCTCCCCCCTCCTCCCTCCCCTTTTCTGTTGCAGTATCAGAACTGTATCTTACATGGAGTAGAGAGAGCAAGTGAGTAGCGATTTAATAACATCACTCCCTCATTCTTTCTTTCCTTTCTCTTTCTCTTCCTTTCCTCCCTCCATCTTTTTGACGGAATCTCTGGGTATTCCAGAGTTGCCCTAGTTCAGTTAGGTATTTGCTATTCTTCTTCATAATTCACTTTTCCTCATATATATCACTTAAACATATAACATATATACATGGACATTTTACAATTATGTGGGCTAAACGGGCTGTTTGGGCTTTCCCCCAGGGGATCAGGTATTATTTGGGATATCATTAACAATAACGACCTCAAGGACCTTCTTCTTTCTCTTCCTTTCTCTTTCTCTTTTCCTAAAATAAATTTCTTTCAAGGATTTCGATCCATTTTTGCCAATAGGGTATCTGCTTTTTTTTTCCCATGGTTTCTAGGGATGTTATAATTTTTTTTTCCATTTGAATTTGATGTAGTACTTGTGCTCTAATTTTTGGCCACTGTGGGATAGTTTTTGTTTTCCAATTTCTTGCAATTTCAAGTTTTGTTGCGGTTAATATATGCAGTATAATGGGTAATGGTTTTTTGTCTTCTGGGAAATTTAAATGTAATATTCCCCGTTCTGGGGTTATTATCCACTCTGGGCCAAACCTATTTATGATCATATTTGAAATGTATGTCCATAGTGGTCTAAGGGCTGTGCAGTTCCACCATATATGTGTATGTGTTCCTACATGTCTGTCACATCTCCAGCAGCTAGGGTTATTATCTAAGCATATTTTTTGAAGTTTGGTAGGGACGAAATACCATCTATTGGCTATTTTATATTGTACTTCATTTAGATTTAGACAGTGTATGTTTTTATACACTGTTTTTAAGGCGGAACACCATTTCTCTCTTTCTATTTCAATGTTTAATTCTTTTTCCCATTTTCTGATTGCTGAGATTTCTGGACTTTCTTTTAGTGTATTAACAAGAATAAGGGAGTTGGCTGTCAATTTTTTATAATCTTCCTGTTTCATCATTTTAATTAGGAGAGTATGAGGTTCTCTCAACTCCTCTTTTATCACGGCTTTACTCAGAAAATTTTTTATTCTAAGGTACTTAAAAATATCTTTTGCTGGTATTTGGTATCTGTCCTTAAGGTTTCCTAAGGTTTTAATATTAGTTCCATTCATCATGTGTTTTATTTGTTTTATCCCTAAGGCGTTCCATGATTCTAGTTCGATGTTATCCATTATTGTGTTTAGTATCGTTAAGGGAAGTTCAGTTATTAATTTATTTTGTAATCCTATTTTTGTCCTGAATTTATTCCAAAATTCAAGGATATCAGTTAGAGGGAGATTGTCTTTCTGTGAATCTTTCTGTGCTAAATTTTTATCTATATGCCAAAATTTGGCCATAATGGCATGTGGCTTTTTCCCTTTATTTTCCAGCTCATACCAGCTTTCCCTGGGAGCGTTTTTATTTTGTGTTATTAGTGCCTGAGCCAATAGTGCTGCATCTGCGTGATCCTGTATGATTGGAACTCCCAGACCTCCTTTGTCTGGCCTCAAGGACAATAATTGTCTGTTTATTCTTGGTTTTTTATTTAACCATATAAAATTAGTAAAGGCTGTTTGAATCATCTGTAACCATGGGGGGGGTATTCTTACTGGGAGCATTCGAAAAAGGTAGGTAAATCTTGGAAGCTCGTATGCTTTAATTGCATTTATTCTCCCCCACCATGATACAAAGGAAGTTTTCCAGCCCTTAAGTCTAATATTCATGGCTCTTATCAGTGGTAGCAGATTAATTTGCATCCAGTCTTGTGGATTGGCAGAAATATTTATACCGAGGAATGTAATAGAGGATCCTTCCCATGTAAATTCGTACCTTTCTTTCAATAAGGTGATCTGTTGTTGTTTTATTCCAATTGTTATCGCCTTTGATTTGTTATGATTAAGTTTATAATTTGATAATCTACTGTATTCACCAATCAATTTCAGAGTTTCTTCGATCGATGTGATAGGATCTTCAACTGTTATCAGTATATCATCTGCGTACATTCTGATCTTCTGGGATGTTAGTCCCGCCAATCCCTTGATTTTTGGTGCCTCTCTTATGTCATGTGCAAGGGGTTCTAATGTTATAATATATAGAATTGGAGATAATGGGCAGCCCTGACGGGTCCCATTAGTCAGAGGGAACCATAACGATTCTATCCCTGCTCCCACGACTCTACCTGTTGGATTGGAATAGATTGCCATCACTGCATCAAGTATATTTCCCCTGAAACCAAAGGCTTCCATAGCGCTCTTCATGAATCCCCAGCTGACTCTGTCGAACGCTTTTTCGGCGTCCAATGACAGAGCCAGCTGGGGGTTCCCGCGGGTCCGCTGTAGCGCTCCCATAAGACTTCTTATATGTGCCGCAGAGGATCTTCCCCGTATGAAACCTGTTTGATTGTGGTGAATTAAGTTAGGGAGAGTGGTTCCTATTCTGTCTGCCAGGATGGACGCGTATATTTTTGCATCTAGGTTAAGAAGGGAGATGGGCCTATAACTAGTCACATCTTCCTCATTCTTTCCTGGTTTTAAAATAGGGACTATATTCCCTTGTAGCATCTCTTTTGGAAGTCCTCCTTTATTAAGTGTCTCATTAAATACTTCGGTAAGCGGTGTGGCTATTTCTTCCATGAGTTTTTTATAAAAAGAAGCCTCAAACCCATCCGGGCCCGGGGCCTTTTTATTTTTTAACTCCTGGATAGCTCTTTTTACCTCCTCTATCGAGAAAGGCTTGTTTAGATTCTCTAATTGATTTTTCGTTATTTGTGGCAATTTTTTATTTTTAAAATATATTTCAATTTCCTTGTCCAAATTAATTTTGGGGATGTTATATAATTCTTGGTAATACTTTGCGAAGGCCTGTCCTATCTTATGTGGGGCTAGATGTATTTGTCCCTCCTCTGTAATTCTTGTAATTCTTTTCTCTCTCTGTCTTTTCTTTAATATATTAGTTAACAACCTTTCAGCTTTGTTACCTCTATAGTACCAATTTGCTTTATTTGTCAATAAGATATTATTTGCGTTCCTCAGGAGAATTGTATTTATCTCCCTTTGTGTTTCAACTATCTTTCCTCCTCTTTCAATGGATGGATCTGTTTTATTTAACTTCATTAGCTGGTAAAATTTTATATATAGCTCTGATAGATTTGCTTCATATCTTTTCTTTTTTGTTGCACCGACTTTTATAAGTATTCCTCTTATAAAAGCTTTATAAGTGCACCAGTTTATTTTGAATGATGTATCTGTTGGATGATTTATAAGAAAAAACTGTTTTGTTTCCTTTATAATCTGCTCCAAGTCTGTCTTTTGTTTTAACAGATTGGGATTAAGTCTCCAGTTTGATCTGATCCCGGGGTGTTGATCCTTAAGTTCCATAATAACTGCGTTATGGTCTGACCATGTGATATCTTTAATTTGGATATTCTTTATTTGTTGTATCACATGGGGTTCCCCTAGGATCATATCAATTCGGGAGAAAGCTGTAAAAGTTTTAGAGAAACAAGTGTAATCAAACTCGCCTGGGTGGTATACCCGCCATAGATCTAAAAGACGATAATTATCTAGTATTCTCTGAAGTCTTTTTGATTGCTGAAAAACATTTCTGTCTTTAATAATGCCTGTTACTGTTTTTTTATCCATTTTGGGATCTAGAGTACAGTTAAAATCTCCCATTATCAGCAATGTGCCTAGTTGTATCTTTTTTATTTTCTTCATTAATTTATCTAGGAACTTAACTGGTAATTTATTGGGAGCATATATGTTTACTATTGTGAGGGTAAGTTGGTTAAATTGGCCCACCAATATCAAAAATCTTCCTTCTGGATCTTCCTCCAAGAATTTTATTTTTATTTCGATGTCTCGGGAGGCTATTATAGCGACCCCTCTTTTTTTTTTCTCTTGTAAAGAGGACTTAAATACTGTAGGGAATTTCCTGGTTTCTAATTTTAACTGGTCTAGATGTCTCCAATGGGTTTCCTGGATGCAACATATATCTATCTTTTCCCTGCATAGAAATTGGTGTAAAATTGATCTTTTCCCTATCGAATTTAGTCCTTGGGCGTTAATTGTCACGAATCTAACCATCTTTTATTTTCCCGATCCCCCTGAGTTCAAGCCCCACCAGTCCGTTCCCAACATAACATACATAACGACAAATTTCTTTGTCCCAATAGACATAACAAGACTTTATACATAAAAACAACACTATGCTCCTCTTATTTTTCAGAGGAGACATAATTTCCATCGGGACCCTACTGGGTTCCCTAGGAAAAACTTGCCAAGGGTTAATTTTTTCCTTGGCTGCAACGATGCCGTGAGTGGAGATTTCCCCTTATCCCGGAGAGATATCTTAATCAGACAATTTCCATCTTCTCCTCTATCTTAATGTCCGAATTGTATTTAGCCATATTATATTTTAACAAATATAGGGGAAGAGAGAAAGAGAAAGAAGAGAGGAAGAAAGAAAAAAAAAAAAAAAAAAAAAAAAAAAAAAAAACCAGCGTTGTTCCCCACCCCACTCTTTCCCATTTTAATCGGGCCCCTATGTGTAAACATTGTTGCGTGATTTGGTTCTATTCCTCCCTTTCCTCTTTAATCGAGTGTACCCTTTCTTCTTGTGCTATGTTTCTTGTTACTCATTCCTTTCCCCATCTCCACTGTGTCGTGCATAAAACTGTAGTGAGCTATATCATCAGTTGTATTGTGAATATATTGTGTTTGTGTTTCGTGAGTGATCAGTTCCTAATTTGTTCTTGTATCCTTCGTGCTTAAAATTGGTGTAGTGTGATCCGGTCTATCTTTGTGATATTATGATCCCCTTCATTGGAATCAACGATGTGCATTCGGGATGTTCGTGTATTACTTATATAGTATTGTACTCGAGTTAGTGTTGTGTTCGTCTGTGTCTCTCATCTGTGTCTAGTGCCCCTATTCACTTCCCTCCCCCCTTTTCCTCCCTCTCCACTTCCCCTCCACCAAATTTCGTTCAGTGAAAGGGAGGGAAGAGAGAAAAAAAAAAAAAAAAAAAGAAAAAAAAAAAAAAAAAAAAAAAAAAAAAAAAAAAAAAAAAAAATAATTGTGTAATCTTCTCTCCTCCCTTCTCACTCGTATCCCAGACCAGGATCTATGATCTATTTATCTATTATCCATATTATTTTTTTGTATCCAATCTCTCAAATTGTCAGGAGTGTCACAGATAACAGTTTTTTGTTCGTGGGTGAGGATTATTCTGGTCGGTGTTCCCCATTTGTATTTTATGGCATTATTTCTCAAGACTTGAGTGTATGGAGCGAATGCACGTCTTTTAGAACGTGTGTAGAACGAGAGATCAGGAAAGACTTTTATTCCCTCATACGGGTTTTGCCAGGGACCTTCTCTTTGCGCTCGGAGGATATGATCCTTAATATTTAAATTTGAACATCTTATGAGAACATCTCTTGGAGGCTCTTCTACGGATTTTGGGTATCTTCCTGTTCTATGACAACGTTCCCACACTTTTATTTTATTATCCATGTTCAATTTTGGCTGGGCGCAGAATTCCAATATAAATTTTTCTAGGTCTGTGTCTAGGACCGTTTCTGGTATTCCTCTGAGTCTTAGATTTGGCATCCTAGATCTGTCTTCCAATGCCGCTAATTTTTGCTCTAAGTTGTCTATTTTATATTGAGCCTGTGTATGCTGGTCTTGTGAATTAGTTGTTTGCGTTTCCAGTTTTGTCACTTTTTCTTCTAGGGTTATGGTTCTTTTCCCCAAACTCATCAGATCTATTTTTAAATCCTGTACGTGTGTTTCTATCTCCTGTTTGATCTTCTGGAATTGGTGTTCTAGAGCAACACTTAGTTGTTCTTGTAGGTTTCCTAATTGATCTTGTTGGGGAGATATTTGTGCAGAGAGGGGGAGACTTTCTTGAGATTGTCTTCCCTTTATTTCCTCAGGTAGCTCCTTTTCTTTATCTTGATTAAGTATGGAGGGTGAGAAAAAGGATAGTCGTTTTTCTAACTTAGTCTCTTTCTTGTCCCTTTTTGCCGGGATTTTATTTTCATTACGTTTTCCTGCCATCCTCCTCTCCTCTCTCCTTCTTTATTTCCAAGTTGAATTTGGATTATTGTTCTTATTTTATTATTTTCTTCTTTCTTTTTCCTCTCTCCCCCTCTCAATTTGTTTTATTTCTGTTTTATTGTTTTCTCTTTTTTTCTTTTTTCCTTCCCTCCTCTCTCTTCTCTCTTCCCTTTCCTTTCTTTAAACCAGCATTTAATCCGCCCCCCTCTTTCGCCTTTAGCTTTATTCTTAATTTAATTATTTATGTGCTTTATTTATTTATTAGGAGTTCTGGCCATTGATACACCTCTTAATATGTTATGTCTCTTCCTTGGGTGAAAAGATGTTCTGTCTAGCTGGGGTAATTTGTGTGTTCTCAAAGAGTGCCTCTCTCCCACCTTTCCTCTCTCCTCTTTGCCTCCCTCTCCCTCTCCTCTCCTGAGAATCAGAATATGTACATACCCCGTCAGCCCAGGGGAGTCATAGGAGAACAAGAAAAAAGGGAAACGACTTATCTTTCATCCGTAGTTTGTCTCGTGTCTTTCAGCTTCCCCTTTCAGCCGTCACGCTGAACCTGTATTTATCAGTCTGTACGGGACTGATTTCGCCACTGTAGGTCGTCGGGTCACGGCAGGAGTCTGGGCTCGTGCTATCCAAGGAGAGAGGATTCGGATCAGTCAATGGTCCTGGGAATAATGCGCGTTCAGCTGTTCGAGGCGTTATATGGACGATCGGCATTCATCTCTCCGGATCTCTCCTCTCGGCATCGCTGCTAATCCACGAGCGTAGCCGTACGTGCGTGCGCGCTACGTCATCGCTCCACCCCCCGACCTTAGCATTATTTAAACTGTAAATGTAAAGAATAAAAAAGATCAATATGTTGTGTTAGCAGAATTGCAAGCAAATGTCTAAATTAAACTAAACTTGTGTTTTATATGTATGCTAACACAACATGCTATTGGAACACAGGAGTGATAGTTGCTGGTAATGGGCCTCTGTACGTCTATGTAGATATTACATTAAAAATCAGACGTTTCCTACTACAATAGTCTTTTCCTTCATTGAAAATGTCTACACTGTATTTTGGATCTGTTGGATGTTATTTAATATTGTAATATTCTTATTTAATATTGTTATTGGCTTGGAGGTGCAATGTATAGTGTGTTGGGCTTCTAGTGTAAAGAAAGAGTTCAAAGTTTGTGGGTTTGAGTCCCACCTGGGTCTCTTTTCACTTGTTTTATTACTTTACTGAGCGGGTAGTGGATGTATGGAATAGCTTTCCATTGGAAGTGGTAGAGGTAAACACAGTCAAGGATTTTAAGCATGCGTGGGATAGGCTCAAGGCTATCCTAGCTATAAGACAGGGAACTGGGGACTAATAAAAGTATTTAGAAAATTGGGCAGACTAGATGGACCGAATGGTTCTTATCTGCCGACACATTCTATGTTTTAATGTAATTTGAATGTCCAAAATTTGCTTTTCTTTCATACAGAAATTGCTGAGTGACCCCAAACTTTTGAGTGTTAGTGTACATATGCTGATAGGAGGACTCCATTAATATACTGGTGTAGTGGCTACAGCAGAGGGATGCAGCAATGATACCATGTGGCACTGAATGACAGAGGTTTAATGCTGAATTAACAAGACTGTAGCTCTCTAACAGAACGGTAATCTGCTTTATATAAGACATGCTATAATGCTGTCAGTGTTTGGCTAGCTATAGACTTAAAGGAGATATGACAATTTTATGATTTCAAATACCAGCTATAAAACTATATCGAAGGGGATTTCTCAATTTTCTATTCTTGCCTGGGTTCCAGAAAGCATTACCTATAGCTCTGGACTAAAGTGCCAGTGCTAGAATCCATTTAATGTTTATAATTCCTGGCAAAACCAGCTCAGCCTTTCAGCCACCTGAGACTGATAAAAATGAGTACCATAAAGTTAGGTAATTGTAACATCCCCAAAATGTACTTAAATATTTTAAAAAAAAATGTCCAAAAATGCCCTTACTGGTACATGGTTTCCCCCCTTCCCACCTATAGGTAAGGTGACCCAAATACAACAATACAGAAACATAGAATGTGTCGGCAAATAAGAACTATTCGGCCCATCTAGTCTGCCCAATTAAATATAGCGCCTCTGGGGCTCCATCAATTATAACCGCTCTACAGTTTTGAAGTCACAGTGTTAGGTTAGGTATAATCCATGTCTGCATTTGAAAATCCTCTTCAACACCAGACAACCCAGCCCGTATAGTAACAAGTAACAATGAAGAAAAGGATGCGGAGAGGACATCCAGCTGAACATAAATAATCCTTCATGCTTTATTAGGGTACAATATGAAAGGGGCACAACAGGATACACCAGCCGGCAAACAGGACGCCTTTGGTGACCCATATTGTCTAGATGGTACTCAGCGGCTACAATGATTGCATTCTCACGCCAGATGCTCAGTCACTGTAAAAGCAGAAGATAGGAACTCCGGTGTATATGTACATGCTCCTTGTCATGATAAAAGTTTAATAGCAAAAAGGGAAGACATAGGGGGTCATGTATAAACACGCCGCACATGCAGATTGTGGCAAATACTGGTGCAATTGGCATGTGCTCCAATGTATAAAGCGTTATCTAAGCTGAATGCAGAGATTTAGTTTGTAAGGGCAATCATTGCGCCGTGCAGACTATGTATAAACAAATCAGGCACATCTTTGTGCAGGGGGATCTCCTCCAAACACAGTATGACGGAGGACCCTGCTTCCTGACTACAACGTGTCAGGAGTTATACGAAAAGCGTAATCAACGTTATACATATCTAATGGCGATTGCGCTTTTTAAAACATTTTTTTATAAAACTCCCGGCACTTCGCAGTGCAGGGGGTTTGTATACACATCCATCATATTCTCTATCAGTCATTGATTAGTCATAGAGGCCTTCATTTTCTATGCTTCAGAGCGTGACCTTTTTTCCTTGAGTGACCTTGTGCACCTTTTCAATGAGACTTGGCAGGGTAGCCGCTAGACGAGTTACATCCATATGGGGTTTAATATTTGTACAGCTGTTTTGAAAATCTTTTTTTTTATGTATTTTTGTTGAACATGAAAAAAACAAAATCTAATATCAAAACATTTCTCCCCCTTTAATGAAAATGTCATGTGGATGAAACAAGGCGTTTTAATTAAAAAAATGAGTAAATACTATAAGCAAATTGTCATCTCCGCCTCTAGCATGACTATGAGTGATCACATCTTTTTTTCTTGGACACAGTGGGGGTCATGTGTAAAAAAAAACATTCTGCAAAGTGTCAGGAGAAGTGTAAAAGGCGCCTTTTTATTAATCCCGACGCTTTTCTGTGTGGGAGAAGGACCTTCAAACATTGTTTGGCGGAGATTCCCTGACACTTATCAGTCACTTTTCATCGCCTGGACTTTTTTTTCATTGGCTGCGCAGGCGCAATGGGGACCAACACAAGTAAGTAATGGAGTGCGAACTCCTAAAATAGGTGACCATGCTTATACACGACCCCTAGTATCAGATGAGATTACACACACAGGCGATTATGTATATGAATAGATAGATAGATAGATAGGTACATGTATCTCTCTTCCTCTCTCTCTCTCTCTCTCTCTCTCAATTAATCTCAACCTCCAACTTCGAACAGACTCGCCATCCCCCCTCGGATGCTTCATCTCAACCTTGCAAAATGGTTGCACTAACCATCGTACCAAGATCAATATGAGCTTCTAGGCTCCCAACTGCCCCCCAAATAATATTAACGGGGCTGGAAAATGTCTCCCAGCCAACCAAAAATAAAAGGGCAGGGGATTTGCACAAGCTCCCTAGCCCATTAATCAATATACCCCCACTCCTACATTATATTAACCCCCTCATCCACTCAGGTAGTAATTTGGCTTGCCCAAAACCCCCAGAATAAAAATAACCCCCCCATAATTTATCAACACCCCAATAGATTATATGCCCACCCCCTATTGGCTGGTTTGAGACAGGGAGGCTACTTATTGGCTCACAGTCAGTTCAATTCAACTCGTCACCTGTAAAGGAGGTGAGTTGTGGGATGGTATTGGAATACCAAACTCCTTACAGTTTGTATTGTATTTCACAGAAGGGAGTCCGAGATGGTAGACCTAGATGGACTTTGGTAAGGTGGGGGAGAGGGAGGTCGGGTTTACTATAATGAATAGTATACTACTTTTAAAGTGAAAGTCAACCTCCCAAGTCAACCTTCTCTCACTATTCCCAAATTTTTGTTATAAACACATAGTATAGGTCCGTTACCTTGTGCATGCTGCCGTAGGTTACACTGAGCTCCATGTACAGAAGCCAGTCAGGAGAGCTGAGAAGTGTTTCCCGATTGGCTGAGACCTCCTTCATTCAGAGCTCTTGTTCTAGAACTCTGCACTGTCCCGGAATGAGGCTGATCTGGAATAGATAAAGTTCCATTGGCTGATAGAGTTCCATTGCGGGATTGTCCTGAGCAATCCAAGGTATGTGGTCACCCTACTGTGGCCTGAAGCTATGTTTGTTACATGCAACTTAGACATAATATTTAGCAACCACAGGCGGAAAACACAAGTGTGTCACATGTTTAGCTTGAAATTCATGATAGGTGATCATTTCAAAGGAATTGTCCCTTTCATGTGTATCTGTGTTTCTGCAAATTAAGATTTTCCATCATGAGTCAGATGTTCACAGCGGCTATTTTCTGGCTACAACAAATGTCCTGAGATCTCTATGATGTCATACCAAGCATCACTCTGTATGACATAATATGCCTTGAGGTTCAGAACATGACTTTTTATATATACGATAACTCTGGAATCTTCCATAAAGACATTAAAACAAAAAACACTCCACCTAAAAAAAAATATGCACTATTTATTTAAAGTCTTAGAACTTGAAACAAATGGTAAATATAAAAAAAAAAAAATGTCAAGAGGATTTTCCAATAACATCTTGAACTTGTAACTATCTCTGCATTGTCTTTTAAGAATTAATAAAACCCACATTTGAGATGTGGCTTTGATACTAAGGGAGGAAGCAACACACATCTGTAGTTGCTAAACCTTGGCCCACTTTTTTGTTTGTTACTTTTGTCTTTTTTCTTTTGATGACATATTTTGGCTGTTTTTTTAGGCAAAATAATTTTATTACATTTTAAATTGGGGTGGGGGGGTATGGTATAATTGAATTTTATGTCCAATTTTATATTTCATTGACCGCAGGGCATCGACAGCAAATTTCCTACGAGCGAATCATTAAAGTTGGTTACCTGGAGTGACGGGATGGATTCGAAAATAAATGATCTGCTAGTGGTTACAATGATTTTAACGTGACCATTTTCTGTAATGAGAAGACATACCCAAAGAGTATGTTGGGTTTAATAGAATGAGAACAAGTGAGGTTACAGATTGGGGTTATTTTTTTTTAGGGGCAATTCTAAGGCAATGTTCTAGAGTTGCCACGCAATTGTCATTTTACCTTTCAACCCTACAATGTTCTAAACGTGTATCAACCAGTGAAATGTTCCTAGTCACTGTCCCACTTCTAGAACTCCCACAACTCACCTTAATATATAACCTCCCCTTAAAGAGGAAGTAAGCTGAAAAATACTTCAGCTTGGTAGCATCACCTCTAGCACTGGCCTGTCAGTGCGTCAGTCATGTGTTATTATGCCGCACAGGATGCTATGCCCGTAGCCAGTGATGGCGCATACACTGTTTAGCTGGGAGGAGATGCATGTGATATATAATGGAACCCATATGGTCCACCAGAGCTCCATCTCCATCAAATGGCTGCATCCATGTGTTCGATTATTACTGGAATTTGCTTCAATATTATTTAACTGATGCAGGTAGGTGAATAGGTCAAAGGGAATTTTAAGGAGGCCAATGGGGTATTAAAACTTTATTTTGGGGTTTACGCTCACTTTAGTTAGCAAGACCCATGTATAGTTAAGGTAATAAGAAATAGTCGCGTAAGTAAAGTCACATTAGAACAGACAACTCTCTATGCAGTTCAACCTATAACACATTTATGATGCTGCTGTTGACCCAGGGGGAAAAAAAAAGCAAACAAAGAAAATCATACAAATGCTTTATTTGGTTTTGTCCCAAAAATACATAACAATCCTGCTAGATCTTGGGAAAACTCTAAATGACGAGCGAATAAATCTTGGACAAGTGTGGGGGTCTAAACTTGCAAAGCACAACTTAAAAAAACGTCTTTAGAACAGAAACAACCAAGGAAGAGAATTAGATTAATGGGGAATTTAAATGACTGAGGAGGAACACATTGTGACGCCGAATTTTGTGTAGAGGGTAACAAGAAGTTCCTCTTGGAGTGTTCTGTTTGCTTTCAGTGTGAAGCTTCCATATACACAATGAAGGAAGCAAGCCCCCATCAACTCATGGCTGGAAACAAGGGAACTGTTTTGTAGTTACTGGTTTTAGTAATTAAATAGAAAGCAGTATAGTCTAAGGTGCTGGGATGTATTTTTTAGTTAAAAAAAGATAGTATTTTGTTAGCTATGGCAATTTAGGCAACAAGTCGACAATTTAAAGGGTCTGTATCACCCAAACATTGTTTTTACTGTGCATGTAGAGCATAAAAAATGATTGACAATGATCTATACATTGTATGAGCTAAACTGCAAGCAAATGAGTAAATTAGGGGGAAAATGTGTTTTAAATGTGTCTGTGGAGTCTGCTGCTTATGACATCACCTGTGGCACAGTATGCAAAATACACATTTCCCAATGAAACGCAGTCCATTTAACTTATGAATAAGCGTTAGTAGAACGTGGAACACGTCAGGTGTGTTTCAGAGTTCGTTTTTGTCTTCCCCACTTGCTGTTTTCTTACAATAAATTTATCACCTCGAAAATTGGGGGCCGCAAATAAATTTATTATTTGATGACAACTATTGCCCTGAAGATTGATAGAGCCGGTGTGCACCCATATCTGGTATTTGGTTCTCCTCTATTACAGTTGTTGCAGAGCCTGTGTTTTTGTCTTCTGTTCTTGGGAAGTCCGACATGTGCTTTAACATATCAAAAACACACAGAGATTTCATAACTACTAAATTGTGTGGCCTCTTGTTTAACCACAAAGACAGGACAGGGCTTAGGTGTTCAGGTGTCCTGTGCAGGTCACCCAACGCACAAGCCCCCTAAACATCAACAAAAAAAATGAGAGGAAAACAATCTGCCTAATACATACAAACCCTCTAGTTTAGGTGTAGCTCTAATAAACAACACACGGAAACACAGCACTGCACGTATAAATCAAATGAATAAGACATACAAACCATGTATTTGTAAGGATAGATATAGGTATAAATAACACATGACACATAGCATTGCAAATAAAGAGCAACTAAAAGTCACATGCAAACTTGGCATTGAAACTCACTTTTTTACCCCCAAACCCACTTTGCACTCAGGGATTGCCCCTAAACCCACTTTGTACTGAGGAATTGCCCCCACACCCACTTTGCATTCAGAAATTGCCCCCACACCCACTTTGCATTCAGGAATTGCCCCAAAACCCACTCTGCATCCAGGAATTGCCCCAAAACCCACTCTGCATCCAGGAATTGCCACCAAACCCACTTTGCATTCAGGAATTGCCCCAAAACCAACTCTGCATCCAGGAATTGCCACCAAACCCACTTTGCATTCAGGAATTGTCCCAGAACTTTCTTTTCACTCAGGTCTTGCCCCAAAACCTACTTTGCTGTCAGGAATTGTCCCAAAACCCACTCTGCATCCAGGAATTGCCCCCAAACCTACTTTGCTGTCAGGAATTGCCCCCAAATCCACTCTGCATCCAGGAATTGCCACCAAACCCACTTTGCATTCAGGAATGGTCCCAGAACTTTCTTTGCACTCAGGTCTTGTCACAAAACCCACTGTGCATCCAGGAATTGCCCCAGAACCCACTCTGCATCCAGGAATTGTCCCAGACCCCACTTTCCACTCAGGAATTGTCCTAGAACCCACTTTCCACTCATAATTTGCCCCCAAACCCACTTTGCACTCAGGAATTTCCCCAGTTTGTTCTAAGAGCTTTCCCCAGAACCAACTTTGCACTCAGGACTTACACCCCAGAACCCATTCTGCGCTCAGGACTTACTTGAGCTGCGCCTCCCAGCAGGGCCGGTGCAAGGATTTTCGTCTACACAGGCGAAGGTGCATTTTGGTGCCCCCCTGCTCTGATCCGCCACGCCTCCCACATCATTAAGCCTCCTTACATAATATATATATATATATATGAATAATGTATAGTGTAGAAAATAAATACATCTTAATATTCAACTCGCATGCTCTAAATGTGTCACACATTGAAACCCTTAAACACAAAGACACCCTTGCAGTCACACACAGAGACACCCTTACCACTTACACACACACAGTTACACCAATTCACACATAACATGAGACACACTATTTTGCCACTCAATATGCCAGTATTTAGCCCAGGGGTCCTCAAACTTTTCAAACAGGGGGCCAGTTCACTGTCCCTCAGACAGGGCCGGACTGGCCCACGGGATACCGGGAAAAATCCCGGTGGGCCGCCTGCCCCGGGGCCACCTTGGCCACTTGTGAGTCTTCACAAGTGAAGACTTCGGCTGCTGCAGCATCCGGCGGCAGCAGGCGAATTTCTTAAAGCGGCGACGGCCGCCGAATTGCTTAAAGTGGCGGTGGGCCACTTTAAGCAATTCGGCGGCCGTCGCCGCTTTAAGAAGTTCGCCTGCTGCCGCCGGATGATGCAGCAGCAGTTCCGGTGTTCCACCGGCGGCGGGATGGGAAGCAGAGAAACCAAGGTGAGTGAGACATACAGGGGAAAGGGGAGGGGGTGAAAGACACTACGGGGGTGGTGGTGGTGAAAGACACTACGGGGGCGGAGGGGGGGTGAACGACACTACGGGGGGGGGTGAAAGACACTACGGGGGGGGGGTGAAAGACACTACAGGGGGAAGGGGGGGTGAAAGACACTACAGGGGGAAGGGGGGTGAAAGACACTACGGGGGGGTGAAAGACACTACGGGGGGGGGGGTGAAAGACACTACAGGGGAAAGGGGGGGTGAAGACACTACAGGGAGAAGGGGGGTGAAGACACTACATGGGGAAGGGGGGGTGAAAGACACTACAGGGGGAATGGGGGGGGGTGAAAGACTCTACAGGGGGAGAGGAGGGTGTGAAAGACTACAGGGAGAAGGGGTGAAAGAATACAGGGGGAAAGGGGTGAAAGACACTACAGGGGGAGGGGAGGGGGTGAAAGACACTAAGGGGGAAGGGGGAGAGAGATGCCACAGAAAGGACACAGAGAGAGAGAGAGATGCCACAGAGAGAGAGAGACGCCACAGAAAGGACAGAGAGAGAGAGATGCCACAGAAAGGACAGAGAGAGAGAGACACCACAGAAAGGACAGAGAGAGAGAGAGACGCCACAGAAAGGACAGAGAGAGAGACGCCACAGAAAGGACAGAGAGAGAGACGCCACAGAAAGGACAGAGAGAGAGAGACGCCACAGAAAGGACAGAGAGAGAGACGCCACAGAGAGAGACACCACAGAAAGGACACAGAGAGAGACGCCACAGAAAGGACAGAGAGAGAGACGCCACAGAAAGGACAGAGAGAGACAGGCTACAGATATGCGAGAGACAGGATATGTCTCACACACTGCCCTGATATATACCTCTGCACAGGGCAATTCATATAACTCGTGTCATGTGTACATACTGGAGTTATATATATTGCCCTAGACAGGCTTATATATCAGTCTTATCTATAAATAATACACTGTTCAGATGTGCTTTTAAAAATGCATGATTTTCCCTTCTATGAACAAAAAAATTATATTATGCTATGGGCTGGTTTAAAAATCCTATGCGATGGGGCTGGTATATAAATTTTTCCAGGGCTGGTTTTTGTTCCCAGTCCGGCCCTGCCCTCAGACCGTTGGAGGGCCGGACTATAGTAAAAACAAAAACTATGAACAAATTCCTATGCACACTGCATATATCTTATTTTGCAGTGAAGAAACAAAACGGGAACAAATACAATATTTAAAATTAAGTAAAGTTAAATCAACAAACTTACCAGTATTTCAATGGGAATATTATGCCAGTCAGAGCCCAGTAATATTATGCCAGTCAGAGCCCAGGAATAGTGTGCCAGTCAGATGCTCAGGAATAGTGTGCCAGTCAGATGCCCAGGAATATAATGCCATTCAGATGCCCAGGAATATTATGCCAGTCAGATGCCCAGGAATATTATGCCAGTCAGATACCCAGGAATATTATGCCAGTCAGATACCCAGGAATATTATGCCAGTCAGATGCCCAGGAATATTGTGCCAGTCAGATGCTCGTTATACCTCCCCCCTTCCCCAGACCCCAGTACTTACCTTCATGCTGCTGTTCAGGTCCGTGGCTGAGAGGGAAGCGTTGTGAGCTCCCCTCCAGCCGCGCGGTTCAATAAAGTGTGTTGAAAAAAAAAGTTTCAACACACTTTATTGAATGCGCGTGGCCTGAGAGGAGCGCACAGCGCTTCCCTCTCAGCCACGGACCTGAACAGCAGCATGGAGGTAAGTCGATGCAGGCTGTAATGAGCGACAGCTCACACAGTCTGAGCGGGGTCACAGGACGTCACTCAATGACGATACGTGACCCCGCAATCAAGTCATGTTGAAAGTGCATTGCTCGACAGTGGAATTGCTGGGACGAGGATTTCCCTGGGACAATCTCCTGCCTTTTGGGACTTTCCCAGAAAAAACAGGACTGTTGGCAACTATACAATTGCCTCCCTAGACTTAACATTGCCCTCAAGCCAATTGTTTACCGGTTTGCCGATAATATATCAGCTGGGTGGCAACCCAAAGCTACTCCTATCTATCTAGGCCAATGGCACCGCAGTATGATGTCATATTCCAGCACCTGCTCGTCTTTACTAGTTACTCTGTTACTATGCTATTATAAGGCTCATCTCCCTTTTTTTCTTCTTAGGCTTCCCTTGCCCTTCCTCTACCCCAGTCTCTCCTACACCACTTCCCTTTCCCTCCCATATTTGGAAATATTAATGAATACCTTTGATACCAGGGGTAACATACAGGACAGCTGCGCTTTAGGTAAGCCTTGTTACATCGCCCCTATTAGCACAAATGGGCCCCGGGACTATTGACTTTGGCAATCACAAAGGAGAGTTAAAGCAGTGAAAGATATGACACAACTGTCCTAATATGATAAATGTTATACTGCTGGCAACGAACAAGAGCAAAAAATGCTGGAGTGAATTAGTAATCAATCTCAATACACAACAACACTGTACGTCCTTTAAACTTCAATTCGCAACTAAATAAAGAAATGAAACACATATACATTCTTTAGAAGGTAGCACAGCTTTACCCTTGAGTTAATCCACGTGTATTCCAAAGGGATGTATGAAGGACTAAATACAGAGCAGCTGTTTGTTTCTGCCTTTTTTGTGTGTTCTTTTGTATTTTCTTTTTCAAATTTTTTTTTTTTTTATATTTATTAAAATGTTATTGTAACATTTCCATTTCCATCTGCCATTGTGAGTACATTTTCAGGACTTTTATGACCTTATTAGCTTCCATCCATATGATGAACTGTAAATATATATAACAGAAAATATTTCCTACATGGAAACGCCTACGTCAGGAGACTGCTGTGAAAGAAGGTAAGGAAGGAAGAAATAGTGTACGTTCTTGCAAATACCACATTGGGATATTTGTGTGTTAAAGACACAGTGCGACCTAAAATGTTTGTGAACTTTTTGAGTGCCTGAAGGGTGAGTGATTAGATGCTTTGGTTACCCTACTTACACTCATGTGCGGTATTCCCAACCAGTAGGGCTCCTGTTATAAAAGTTCAAGGAAATGTTTAACAGTAACGATGGTACGCATACAGACTACACTCAGCCTCCATTTTATTAGGTAGACCTGCTCATTAACACAAATAACCAAACAGTGAATGATGAGGTTGAAACTCAGTATATACAGCATGGAGACCTGGACTAGAGATCTAGTTATTGTCCCACCAGATATTAGAATGTTTAAGCAGTGTGAGCTAAGTTACTTTGAGCATGCTATATTCGCTGGTTCCAGATGTACTGCTTCCAACCCACTATCCCCTGTGACATTCATGTCCCACCTGGAATTAAAAGGGAAATATAAACAACAGAGTGGCAGTTCTGTTCCCAAAAATACATTGCTGTTGAGAGAGTAATTAGACTTGTACAAGCTGATCAGAAGGCTTTAAAAACCCAAAGAGTCACTCTTTAAAACAGTGGTGTCCAATGTAGTGATCAACACATTTAACCTTGCAGAAGATGTACTATGGTATCCACTCCTCTTAGCAATGAACAGGAAGCTGGGGCTACACAGGGACCACCAATTCTACATAGGGACCACCAAAAGTACACAGGGACCACCAAAACTACATAGGGACAACCAAAACCAGATGATTAAAAAATTGAGATATGTTGCATATCTAAAAAATGTTAGATTTCTGCTGTAGGCAGGTGATATTTGTTTTTCCCCAGGGGATGCGGCTGCCAGAAAAAGAAAAAAAAGTAAGCAGCACGTTGCGGAGGGGTGCCGGCAGCACCGGTGTCACCCCCACTGGAGGTGTCACCCGGTGCGGGCCGCCCCCCCCCCCCCCCCCACTTAGTACGCCACTGGCTGTAGGGAAGAGGAGGTCCGTCCTCATATGTTTTATTAGTAAAACCCCTCACTATTTTAGGAAGATGCTTTCAATTATCTGGAATCCCCTCTTAAAGACATGATTTGAACCAGTATGTCCTGGGGCTGTTACTTTGGCCCAATATCCAAGGGATGTTAATATTACCCAATTTAATGGTACTCATTTGATCTACCTTGGAAGAATAAAGGGCTGAGCTGACCCTGCCAGGAAACCTGCAATCCGGAGTGTTCCTTGGCACATATAGGGCTATCTGCTAAACCATGGTACCAGATGACAGCACAACTGGACACTTTATAGAAGTACCTTTGTTGGGAATGCAGAGATGGTAGAATATTGTGCATAGTTACCATTACCTATGAAACTGTATTATTATATTTCTCATGACTAGATATTCCAGAGAGTCCGCACCAGGCCTAGGCAAAGTAGTGTCTATACAGTGAGACCACCGGAAAGCTCTGTGAAGGTCCAAAGAACATCATTAAATGGTCCATCACAAAATCCAGTAAATGTCCACCATAAACAGTATTGGTGCCTATGCCCATACCTCCTAACTTCTGTCCTGGAAAATCGGGATGCCAGGGGGCGGAGCTTTGGAGGTCGAGTATCAGCACAACTGAGCATGCGCAGTGGAGCTCTCACTCAAACAGTCCTGTATCCTGCTGCCGTGCCACACTCGACCTCTGTCCTGAAAAAACAGAGCTTGGCAGGACACTGCCTCAAACCCGTGACTCTCCCTCATAAAGCTGGACATCTGGGAGGCATGTATGCATGGTGAGTCAGTATAAATACAAAATCCAGAACCTGTAACTTTGTAATTATAAAACCCCATGACGGGTAGACAACCTTCGGCACTCCCGATGTTGTGGACTCCATTTCCCATGATGCTTTTCCAGCATTACGGCTGTGAGAGCATTATGGGAGATGTAGTCCACAACATCTGGAACGCCAAAGGTTGCCTAACCCTGCCCTATGATTTATTGCTGAATATTCACAATAATGATTCTATGTCATCTGATTATCAGATTTTATTTGTCTGTATTACACAAACTTGTCTTTAAACAAACAGATGGCTGTTTGGAATCATGGCTGCTTTTTATTCTCAGGAAGGATTTCCAATGTTTGTGAAATTCATACTGTGAGTGAGGTATCAGGAATTACCATTAACTCCAGGTTTAATGCTTGTAGCTGTGCATCTGGGACATTGTTATTAAGTACAAGATTTTGGACATTAGAGCATTTTTAAAGCCAACAGTGAGACACCTTCAACCTTGCAAGCCGCTGTACGTCTGAAGCGCTTGTTATAAAACGATATCGAGAAAACAGATATTTTTGAAATCAATGTATAGAAAATTAGCTCTGTATAACAATATATACATATAACCAAAAGTTCCATGTGCATTTCCCAGAGTTCCATGGGCTATGGATTAATTGGGATGCAAAATCCAGATAGACAGATCACAGACTGATGCAGTGCCAGTTTAATACTCCACCAGGTCCTCAATATAATCAATAAACACATGGATGCGCAGCAGTCAGTAGTTATGTGTTTTAATTCCCACTAGGTGGCAATGTTTTTACCAAAACAAGGTCTTTCTCAAACCATGAGGAAGACTCTAGGTTTGTAGAAACGTTGCCACCTGCTGGAAATTAAAACTCCTCACTACTGAGTGCTGAGCATCTGTGTGTTTACTGATGTATAAAAAAGGCACCCACCCAGAAAATGGCTCTACGGCCATGTGTGCCAATGTATAGCACTAACTCTAGACAGATGTTGGGACCTAGCCCTATATGCGCCAAGGAACCCACCCAGGTTGCAGGTTCCATTACTGGCAGGGTTTAAAACATACAAGTTAAAATCATGTCTTCAAGAGGAGATAAATAGTTTACAGATATTGGAAAGCAACATCCGAAAATTGTGTGGAGGTTTCTTAATACGAGGATGGGTTTGAACAACTTGTCCTGTATGTACGTAACTCATGGGTGAGAGAAAGGATGAAAGAAGCAGGATAGACACATATATATATCCGGTTAGAGAAGGAATAAAAAGTGGTAAAATGTAACACAGTAACATTTTGCAGAAAGAGTAGTAAGTACCTGGAATATATTTCCAGTAGGAGTAGTAAAAGCTAGGGTTTGAGATTTTGTTATGACCGCAATATATGGGCCAACTGGCTCTTATCTGCCATCACTTCTGGATTTCTGACGTTAGATGGCACACGTTGTGTTACAAATAAAAAGAAATGGGAACACAAACAAAGAATTGGGGTCCCTCTCACTGATAATGAACAGAAGCTCAAATAGCCAGCCCGACTGGATGTAACCGTTTCTTGCTCGCTTGCACCATTACAGGGGAAACCTCTCCATTCACTGTACCACACTGACGAGGCCGATGAAGGCCGAAACATATGTATGCGGTTGCTGTGTTCCTCGTGCAGACGAGACCTGCCAGGCATTTTGATTCTTTTTCTGTTTGTCTCTATATAGAATTGGGAAATATCAATAATAGGAGCCATCATTTCAAAATGTGTAAGTACATATGTAATTTACAGTATGAGAACCTTACTTGATTAGCAGTGGAGAGCAGACGTGTTCAACAGAACTTCTGAATCATTTGTGTCTCTGCATTATTAAGACGATGTGGAATGATTCACGTTCTATGGGGAGGTTGACCAGTTGGCGATCTTTGGGCCAGACGTGGTCCCTATTGATTTTGCCTCACCGTCTGAAGAAGGTCCAACTGAATATCATCATTGCACTATTAGGGTTCAGCCCTGCAGTTCAGCCTTCTGCGTGATATACAGCCCTTCTCATTATAAAAGCCGGACAATACTGTCCTCAACCTTAATTCTTAGAAACTCAGGAAATTCGCCATAGCTAACGTGACCTGCAGGCAAATACAGTGTATTTACATTTCTAAACAGAACTGAATGCATTCCAACTACTGAAGAAGCAAACCTTGAATTTCAGCAGGGCCTTGAAGAGCTAACCCATGCGTTTCGCAATTCTGGTGTCATTGTACATAGTGCACGAAGTTCCATTTCATTGTTGTATTCATTTTACAGTTTTTCTTCTTTAAAAGCTCAATTAGGTTCTGATGCTGTGGAAAGAAATTGGAGTTTGGCACCACTGATTTCAAATTCTTTCAAGCCAGATGCATTTTTAAAATATGTTTTCTACGCGGGCCAAGATTTTTGCAAGGCCGTTAGAAACAGATTGGAGTTGCTGACACAGGCACTGTTGACCTACCACAAGGATTATGGCTACAGATATTAAACACATTTTACTACTACCTAGATATTGTCTTCGCATTTTCTCAGCGTTGCTGATTCCAGGTTACTTATGCCGGAATGCTGATTCTGATTCATTTTCAATATTTTTTCAGCGCTGTAATTTTGCTGGAAGTAATGTACCTCTAACCAATGGAATATCATTTATTCATAGAGTTTCCAGAAATGTATAAATCCTTTTTTGGTACCTATGACTCTGGTTTCAAGCAAAGAAAGTATTGTTCCTGTTTAGTAGTCAGTATGTAACGTTTTTTTTTTTTTATCTATTTAAAAATTCAAACATCTTTTTTGCAAGGTCTATACGCATAGATGCCAACAGGCCCAGGTTTCAGGGCACAGTCCCATTTTTTTAGGTCTTTTGTCCCTCCAATTTTGGGTTATCCTGGCATAACTGCTGCTTCTTACGCATGGTGCTTTCACTATGCGCAAGCGACATTGCATTTAAATTATGTATTTCTGTTAGGCATACATAACCAGGGGCATACCATTTTTTTTTTAATTGGGCCAGATAATCAGAAATGCATGTGCGTGTTGGGCTGCATTCATTTATTTTATTTACAGTAAATGTGAAAAATCGCTTGTTAGCCGTAGAAAAATGTTTGATTATTTATCAGTTATAGAAAAGCAGTCAAACACTAGTTTAGACTAACATTGTTCAAACAAAAGTACCGTATTTGCTCGATTATAAGACGACCCTGATTATAAAACAACCCCCCAAACTTTGGATATTCCATTAGGAAAAAAACTAAAAGCCTGAATATAAGACTACCCTATAGGAAAAAAGGTCAACTTGTATATATTCACATGTAAATTGCTTTTTTAATAAAAAATTATGATATCAAAAAAATGCATTTCTTGTTTTTATTTTCTTTTATGTGCCAATGCTGCCTCTCTCTTTCCCGTGCCCCCAGCTTTCTCTCTCTCTCCCCCCCCCTTAGTGTTGTCTCTCTCTCCCCCTCTCTGTGTCTCCCCCCTCGCTCCCCTTGTCTCTGTCTCTTCCCCCCTCCCTCCCCTTGTTTCTCTCTGTCCCCCCTCCCTCCCCTTGTTGCTTTGGTCCCCCCTCCCTGCCCTTGTTGCTTTGGAGCTGCAGCTCTGCGGGGGACCTGGATCCCAGTCTTATAGTCTGACCTCAATTTGACGACCTTGATTATCGACCTCGTCTTATAATTGAGCAAATACGTTAACATTTATAGGGACAATGAGAATATGGACGATGGGCCACAACTTCCTGTCCTACAAGCCGCATTTTGCCCACAGGTCGCACATTGGAATTTTATCTGTTTAAAGATCTTCTGAGACATTATAACTCTGTTCAAACCCAGCTACACTGAAAATTCTGCAGCAAAGTTAGGCAATCGCCACGGAATCCAATAGAATGTTACTCATTTCTAGAACTTTCAACATACAGAACTCTCATTATAAAACATATAAAATGATGTAATTTGCAAGTGCTGAATTACTGACATTCTCTCAATTATTAAATAAGTTACCACTCCCTTGGGTCATTTTCTGGTATCATCTTCTTACACCTGTTGAAAGGACTGCAATGTCTGATACCCTGGGGTAAATTTCTGGATGCCATCTTTCTACGCCTGCAAAACGACTGAAACACGACCTTCAATGTAATTTACGCACAAAACTCTTTACCGAGTTAGTTACAGTTAATCAACTAGTTATGAACATAAAATATCAAAACGATGTCTCATTGTGAACAGGTGAAAAATGAATACTAGCGCCAAAGTATTTTATTACACTATGGAATTTCTTTCTTTCTTTCTTTCTTTCTTTTTTTAATACAAATTACTTGGCCTTTAAACAGGAACCTTACAGAGCCCAAAAAAAAGAAGTATTTTCTGTATGTTACAACGAAAAAAGAAAGTTTGGAAAATTATTCTCAAACATATAAGTGTAACATTGTAGTCTCCCCCCCCCCCCCCCCCTTCTCTACCTCAAAGCCCTTCAAGGATGGTATGCATCTTTCATAACACAGGTTATGTTCATAAATGTCAAATAATGCTAGTATATCCAGTAATATCAGCTTTTCATAACGAGAATATGTTTAACGGCGGCAATCTGGTTTTCCTCACTGTAGGACCAAATGTTCATTTACTACGGGATCACATCTGTGATCAGCCTTTGATGAGTAGACTCTCAATGCTTTTGGCCCCGGTCCATGCTTGGGAACGGCGTAAGCCACATTTTTAGCTCTGAATGCTAAAGAGTGGAAATGTGAAAATCATCGTGCATGCCGGCTGGCTTGTGTAGTAGACTATATTGTTTTCTGACATATTTAAAAGCAGACTGTTTTATTTCAGTTCTGGGACATTTATATCATTTTTTCCCCTCAGAATTGTGTGCAGGGTATATAGATTTTTACTTTTCTTTACATTACGTGTGTATACGTTAGAGATTGGTAGAAAAATTCTTATTAAAAAAAGGGCTTTTGAATCGCCCGTCACCCCCTGTTGGCGGCCCTGCTAGGAACAACTAACTTTTTGCTTGTGCTTCTATATTAGCATGTTTCCAGGGACACATATTTATTCCACGTGCTGCAGAAAGACTATGCAAAGTGCAGCCTGGCAGTATGTAGGATGTATATATGCACAGACAGAATCCAATTAATTAATCAGGGTGGAGATCATGATTAATTCATTGGATTGTGTCTGTGCATATATACATCCTACACACTACTGGCTGCACTTTGCATGGTCTTTCTGCAGCATGTGGAACAAATATGTGTCCCTGGAAACATGGCCGATGTTGGCAACTATGTAATTCATGCATTTTCTTGCAATTCAGCAATAGGTTTTGCCATTAGATAAGTAATGGTTTGTTCAGAGTAATCACAAGAAAGGTGCCAAATTATGGGATCACTGTTTGAGTCTGATTTTAAAAATGGTACTTGAAAACCCATTCGATAGTTTGCTAGTGCAATTTTCTATAATTATATCAAACAAAGCGTGGGTTACAAAGTGTCTGCAGCTTCCTGATGCCAGAGCAGTAACAAGGGTGTGATGGGTGATGAGCTCACAACTGACACAAACAACTGAAGTAGCGTAGCAAGGGTAGGTTCATATCTAGCAGTGGGTGATAAGATTGCATCCACAGGACTTACCAAGTCCTAGACTTCCCTGGCGCCTAGTTTCAGGCAGCTGGATGTCTGTGCGCTGTCCTAAGTATGTGTTCACAGGGGTGCCAAGTCAGTAAGTGTTAGACCCGTGCTTCAACCGCAGTATCTTCATGGCACAAGATACGTGTGGTTGGAACTCTGCTTTGGTTGCATGATAATGTATACTGTAGATGTGCTAAACACACAGGTCTTGAGCAGACCCAGCATAACCATGTACTCCAATTTTAGTGAAACTTTATCACACTACGTGATTTTTGCCTCACTAATAGACAATGCTCTGGCATCTTGATGAAGACTTTTACTTGTGGTGTGATAAAGATACCCCTCAGGTTAAAAAGATAAATGGTTGCCAGCAATAGGCATTGCAATACACACCAGTACCAGACTTGAAACTGTTAAGCGTTGCTCCTGTTTGGCACTGGTCCCAGCAGCAGTCACTTGCTAGTAGTCGCTCCTTACCAGTAGACAACTTTTTATCCAAACAATCGATTCATTTTACATTGGACATAACCCTTAAAATAATCTGACCATACATGTGTGAAATTATAGAAGAACATGAATAGATAGATGGATATAATACTTTTCATGGCTTTATTTAGAGCAACAGTGCTTCACGATGTATTAATATACAGATAGCAGGTTCCTAAGTATAGCTTCTTTAGAGTCGGGGTCCTGATTCATGGATGGACTTCCATGGATATTGGAGAGGGATAAACGACTCATTTATCCCCATTGGGGTTCTGTTAAACAGTCCTACATGAGACTTTCAGGAATGCTTTTTTAAAAATAAGTATCTTATGTAAAACAATTATTGTATCATTTTATTTTAATTACACCAGCACTTTCAAGTGAGGGAAATTGCGCCCAGAGGCATCACTCGTTGTGGTAACTCATGGTGTCACCCCCCATGGACTTCCTCCGATACCATGCCAAGCAGATTCCTTAGTAATGCCAGTCAGATGGCCCATTAAATATGGCACATACAGGAGCCCCACAAATTATGCCACATGCAGGAGCCCCATAACTATGCCACACACAGGAGCCCCATAACTATCACACACACCAGAGCCCCATTAATTATGCTCCACCTCGGAGCCCAATTAATTATGCCTCACTCAGGAGCCCAATAAATCATACCACACACACAGGAGCCCCTTAATTATGCCACACACGAGAGCCCCATAGTTATGCCACACACAAGCGCCCCACAATTATGCCAAAAGAGACCCTTAATTATGCCACACATGGGACCCCCATTAATTATGTGACACACGGGAGCCCCGCGAGGTGACAATTGTACAATTATAAAACAAAAAATATCTACACACTCAGACTCTCTCTCTCTCTCTCTAAATATTATATTCCACTATTTTCATATGTAATAAAAATGTTATTGAACAATTGTATTTCTTGTTTTTATTCCCTTTCTCTGCACCCACATTGCACCTAAAGGACTTAACACAGCACCATACAGTCAGGGTTGCTTTAACCAATGGGCAAACTGGGCACTTGCCCAGGGCCCACTGGTTAAGGGGGCCCCTGCCGTCCCAATGTCCAATCCCCCCGCTGCCCATTTGACAGTCTCACACGGAAAAAAAACAACCTTGCCACCGGATATGACATCACGTCATATCCGGTGACTGTACTTCCCTCCTCCCTGCAAGAGGGAAGACTGTACGGAGGAGACGACTGGGGACACGGAGCAGCTAGGAGGTAAATGCTGGGGAAGGGAGGTGGAGGATGGCATATTATGGAGCAAATTGTCTTATGGTAAAAAAATATTGTCATATTATTGGCATCATAAACCTGGCATATTATTGGGCAAATTGCTGTGGCTTATTAATGGAAAAATAATACTAGCATATCATTGTGCAAAGTATCTGTGGCTAATTAATGGCAAAATAACACTGGCATATTAATGGGCACGCTGTGGCATATTTAATGGATAAATGGTGGCTTATTTTAATAGGCAAACTGTTGCATATGTTAATGAAAAAGTGATGCAGTGGCATGTTCTGTGGGGCAAAAAAACATGTACTATCGAGGAAAGAGACACTGTGGTTTGTTCTGCAGGGGCAGTTCTGTGGGACAAAGTGACACTGTGGTATGTTCTGTGGGGCAAAGTGACACTGTAGCATGCCAAATTGTGTGGGTGCAATATGAGTGCAAGCCTGGTGCTGTGGGTGCAATATAGGTGCATGGCAAGTGCTGTGGGTACTGTGTCGGATTATTAATAACCATAAACATATGAATATGAGTTATTAATTATGAATCATTAAAAATATGAAAAATTGATGATTCATATATATGGGTCCGACTAAAAATACCCATATCAAGAATTCATTATGTATATAGAGAGTTTGGATGACGTTTTTACAAAAGTAAATACAATGCAACAATTATTAATAAAATAATAATTAATTTATTGAATATAAAATAAAGATCAAACTAAAAGCAAAATAGCGTAACAACAAATACAATATCAATAGATGTTAATCATAATTCACATGAATGACTTATAACAGAGGTGAATAAAATAGAACATGAATTATGCAGCTCTGTAGCTATCAACATGCATGTAGTATAATATGCTATGCAGGTACGTTTCTGACCATAAGATGGTCATGCATTTTATTTAGATACAACCTACATTGATAATGATTAGTAGTTACAATTGTTAATGATAGTACACCATAATTACCTACAAATTACCAACATATACTCTGCTTAGGTGAGGTAATATTATTAAATCATATAACTACTCAAGGTGGCTATTTCTTAATCTGCCCGGTAAATGACAATGTATGAATTCTAGCTTAGACTTTAAGAATGAGAATCTTAGATAATCTCTGGAGATTAGATATGACATATTTGGGTAAATAGCTAGACTATAAGAACTTATGGTTCTTGGTAATATCTATAGGATATTCCTCCGGCTTCCTTCTGCAGAAACACCAGGCTAAAACATATAGATCCCAGAAATTGTGGGATTTAAGTTTAATTTACTCAAATATATATGCTAATTACATCCATAAAAATGGAGATTATGCTAGAAACAAATTACCACATTTATACATTACCGGCAGAGGTTGGTTTGTGGTTGAGAATCCTTCCATTGAAGAATTGTGTGATGGGAGTTACTCCTGGGACTTAGCTCAATACTATGGGAATGGAGATTTATATTGTTATAGTGAACATGTGCTATTAAAAGCCTCATATTCCTGAGTTCTCCCCAGAAAACATTCCCATCTATCACCCCACTAGTGGCAGCTCTCCCAAAATCAGTTTCCCCAGGTCTTTTCAGGTATCTCAGGTCTCTCTTCTACACCTCCAGGATCAACTTATCAACCAAACCTTATGCCCGATTCCCACCCTGTTTCTGTAACTTCTAGCCAATTAAATGGATGGATGTGTTTAATTTAAATGAGATGATGTCATGGTGTATAGTTACATCTGGATTGTGAGTAAAATGTGAGAAAATGTATATGTTGAAATTTAGAAGTGTTAATACAATTTCAAATTGGAGTAAATATTCTTATCAATATTCTTATCATTCCACATTAGATTAAATTTGTCATTAACATATGCAACAGCCAGTTTGCCTATTAAAATTTGCCACAGTTTGACCATTAAATATGAGGATGCCGACACTGATTGCACCTCTAAACAGGGGGATTATCCACCCCTTTCCAGGTGTTTCTCAGCATTCAATTCTTTATATAGGGGTTGCACCAGTGCTAACGGCGCTGGAGCAACCTAGAAGTATGCGACTTAATGCTAACATTTGTAGAGAGACAGTGTAAGAGATTGGTATATACGCTAGCCTATTTCACTTCAATTAAGGTTTATCTCTGTGTGTGCTGTTTTAATATATATAAACACCATTTTTGTTCGGCAGAACATTTGTTTTCTTTCCCTCAAGCCTCTGGTAATACTTTTCCGGAGATGTGGAATATGGCAATTATCAAGGGTCTGGCCAGTACCTACCAAGGCTATACAGAGCAGCTTGCCTAATCATACCACCATTTTCTACAGTCTCCCTGCTGTGCACCAGCTCTAGGATGGCCAGAGAGATACTATGGTAGTGTAAGTAGGTTCTCTACAAACCAATAAGGCCCAGACATTTAACCAGACAATGTATTTGGCTGTAAATATCAGTGTTATTCAGGATATAAATAAATATGACATGAATACAAAGTGAAAAATATGTTTATCCCCCAAACAGATAGTGTTGTAAAATGAACAAATACTAACCGAAGACAAATCATTCTTCATAGGCAAAGTATTACTGAAATATATCATTGATGTATCATCTGCCAAAAGATGTCTCTCCCATAATTCCATGCATGTGTTGGTTGGAATCAACCTGCATTGGCTTCAAAGTCTTCAAATAAATCATTGTATATGATATCTGAAGGAAATGTTAACAGTGTTCATGGATGTGTTGTGTCTTTAATTATCTTTGTAACGCAACTATGAGAGGTAAAACAATATCTTTAAAATAACAGCAACAAATAGAACGATAGTATTAGTAGCAAAACCTGGAACAGTCCGGTCATTTACCAAACAGGGGTCTATTCACTTAAAGGTTGCAGTTGAATTGAGGTGAGATTAGGTGAGTTGAACATTTATTTCATCATATCACATTTATTTTCATATATATTTATCATATTATTCACTATAAAGTCTAACTTTGACTTGAAAATTATTTTTATACAATTACAAACGGTAAAAAAAGACCCATCTAAATAGTTTAGAAAAGTTCCATGTTTACATAGGGCAATAACCGAAAAATAAGGGGTTAAAGTAGTAAGTAAAACAACTTTTCTACAAATGGATCAGTATGGAGAGAGTCGTTTCTCAATACATGTGGCAAGGGTTAATTGTAGGGAAGAGTACTATGATCATAAGACCTCTGGGTAAATATGATAAAAAATCAGCCAGAGGGAGGTAGATAGCAGGAAAATAAACCGTTGGCAAACAATTAAGTAATGTTTAATTAAAAGATTGCATTGAGTGTAGGATAGAACAATAAAAATAAAGTACCCTATTCAGTCCGCTTTACTCCACACGTCTCTATTAGGGGGCAGACATGTTGTTTAGAATATTGGGTAATAAATTCATTCCTCTTGGGTCAGATGAAGGAAGACTCAAGATTCTAAACAATATGTCCGCCCCCGTTAGAGCGATTTGGAGCAAAGCTCCATAAGGTACCTTATTTGTATTCTGTCATTAAATCATTTGTATATAAACCATCTACACTTGAGGCAATATTTCAGTTAAAAATAAGTAAATTCTTTGCGCTCAGTCACCAATCAAACCTTTGTATTAACTCCTTTTCTGAAACATTGCTTGTTCTGTCATCTTCACCTTTTCTTCCTCCCCTGCTCACTTTCAAGGTATAACAATACGGACACCCATCCCCCCCCCCCCCCCCCCCCCAATAGATTTTATTACAGGTAGAAGCAGCACACGCAGGACTTTAAAGGATCAGATCAGAGCCTGTATTTATTATGGTATTTGGAAGCTGTAATAAGCTGCCCAGACTCAAGTTCCTCAAACGTTAATCATTTAACTCTAACCAATGGGTGTCCAATACAAACCTATGCATTACTATATAGAAGTTATATAGATTAGTTAGTCTCTTTATGGGATTAAAGAGACACTAATGCTCCAGTGTGCATTAAAGAGACCATTTAAATATGGATGAAGATATGCGTAATGTTATAAAGATTTATATTACTGCAAAAATCTGTGTTTTATAACAGACTAAGACATGCAATTAGTTTATTCTTGTCTGTGTACTTTCTGGTCAGTGATCATGATTTAAATTCTACATCTATTGTAATTGGTTGAGAACACAGAGAAACCAATTGGAATGCAGCTCGGATTCCAAATGTGCCAGTCATTGTTTTTTTTCCCTTCTCCTGCTTCATGTTCTATGTAAAATGCAAGGCTTTGTCCAGAAAAATATTATCTCAAATGATTTCTCCTGATCTCTGCTGTTACAAAATATACTGCAAAAAGCATCTGCCCTTGAAGGTTGGCCTTACCATATAAGTCCAGGGATCATACTACGGTCCTCTAGCTGCTGATGGTCTAGTAGAGCTGGCCTCTCACAGCTCAATGTCTCTGTGCTGACGAGGTACATCCTATCAAGCTGCCTCTCACACTCCCCATACGTCTGTGGAAGTTTGTTAGCCGGGTATCACATGACCTCCTGGAGCTCAGACTCCAGAGACACGTGGGAAGCACAACTTGAGAGAGCCTGTCTGAGAGTAGACCTTGAGCTGCTCACCACTGTGTATACAATTTGGGTGCTGGGTAAATCCTATGTATCATCATGTAATCTAGGCAAGTCCTAAGGGCACAATGGGTGCTGGGCAAGTCTTATGTGTATAATTCGAGTATGGGGGGCAAGTCTTGTGTGTGCAATCTGGGTGCTGGTGCAAGTCATGTCGGTGCAATGTGTGTTAGGCAAGTTTTGTGTGTGTAAAATGGGTGCTGAGGCAACTCCTTTGGGTGCAATCTGGGTGCTGGGCAAGACCTATGGATACAATCTTGGTGCTGGGCAAGACCTGTAGGTGCATGTTGGATGCTCTGGCAAGATCTGTGGGTGCAATCTAGGTGCTCTGGCAAGACCTGTGGGGGCAATGTAGGTGGTCTGGCAAGACATGTGGATGCCATCCAGGATCTTTGGAAAGACTGGTGGGTGCTCTGACAAGACCTTTGAGTGAAATGTGGGTGCTTGGCAAGTAAAGGTGTATGCAAACTTGGTGCTCTTACAAGACCTGTGGGTACAATCTAGGTGATCTGGTAAGACTATTTGGTGCAAAGTGTGTGCTCTAGAAAGACCTGTGAGTGCTATCTGGATGCTTGGCAAGTCCTGTATATGCAATCTTGGTGCTCTGGTAAGACCTGTGGGTGCAATCTGGGTCCTATGGCAATAGCGGTTGTCGCAAATTGGGTGCTCTAGCAAGACCTGTTAATGCAATATGGGTGCTACCTAGTGGTCATGGGGTCTATATTGCACCTATAATCACCTACCTATACTTAAGCATGGTAAGTGGCCCTCTACATTAAAAAGGAAGGAAACCAAATTAACCAATAAAATGCACACTATTGTTGCTTTTTTTTCTTTCAGAAGGACACATTTACAAATATTTCAGTATCCTTGATATCTTTAAAAAAATTTCCAGGCCTAATATTTTTTCCCCACACCATTTATCTGCTTCCGACTCAAGATTCCAGTCCCCTTTCCAACGTTTATGGTCATGGTCCAATTTCTTACTATATGCAATAATTGCTGGCACCTTGCGACCCTACATTTCTCCTGCTATTTTCTGCCCAAAAACGATCCCTCTTATTGCAAGTTTTTCAACACTTCTGATGTGTTTTGAAGATATATGCCATTTCACCTAGCTTCCCATCCAATATATACTACATAACTTTTGCCAAAAGGGAAAAAAAAAGACACATAACCGTGCTGTATGCTTATTGAAAGATGATGGGATGTAAATAGGACAGATCTTATTACAGGCCAATACGGCAGGGATTGACTAAATTGCTACGGAGTTTACAAAAAAGTGTCACCTTAACATGTTGGATGTTTCAATTCTTTTTTTTTTTTTTTTGTATCATTATTATTACATCTCAGAACTTTAATAGGATCTTTTATGAACATATATTGGAGTCAGACAAGGAGGTGTGTTAACATTGTTCCAAACGAAACTAAAATTAGACATTTTCCAGACATGGGTCCAAAAAAACTGAAGGTTGATAATGCAGTGCTATTACCTGAAGTTGCCAAAGATTTTTAGGAGGCATTGTAACCTTATACCAAAATGGAAATTGAAATGCGTCACAGTATTTTGAGGCTGTGGAAAGAGGGCAAGGTATTAGTAGGAATAGTAGCAAGCTGCAGTTTTTATGACTTAAATTTGTAACTTGTTCAAATTAAAATATTAATATGGCACAGTTGGGAGCCAATTTATAGTACTGTGTAAGATAATCGTGTAAACCTGATATTCAGGCAACAGCTTCGCTCAATCTATTCACTGTGAAATAGACGTTTGGCCGCTCAAATTAAAGTAGATATTTGGCCAGTTAATATGAATTTCTATTAGCTCAGGAATACACTATTCTCCTTACCATAGAATGGTCTGTAGAATCATGGAATGGTCTGTAGAATCATTTAATGGTCTGTAGAATCATGGAATGGTCTGTAGTTGTGGAGCTATTTTTTAAAATAAATATTATCATTAATATTAATATTATGGAACGTGAGTCATTAAAAATAGAAAATACTCTAGTGATGTACAGGTATAGTATACATAGCCAACAGTGTTCATGGCAGTTGGATGAAGGTCCAAAGAATAAAATTAAGATGGCCTTCACAAAGTCCAGTAAATACCCACCACGAACAATTTTAGAGTCTCGCATTGGTTATCTATAATAAGCAGTTGTGGTGAAATGTTCTAAAAGTGGAGCAATCAGCAGGAAAATTCTATTAGTTTCCATTGAGATTGCTCCAATCAATGACTACATGGTAGAGGACACAAGCCCAGGATGGATAATAATGTGAGAATCTTCTTATTTATTTTCACATGTATCAGAACAAATCTCTTATCCAAACCTCCCAAGGGAAAGGGAGGCAGATCCAGATGGGTCAGATCAATATTGGTAAATATTGATCTGACCAAGTGAATGGTGATGCTCATCTGAGCAATCGCCATTAAATATTTGCCACTGATTGGCTGTTGCTGATTGCTACACATGTGCTCAGAGAGCTTAAAAAAATGTTTAACTCATAGCAGTGTAACAAAAAAAATGCTTCTGCGGCCATACAAATGCTTATGCAGGGATCTGTGACAAGAAAAAGGTTAATAGCTAATGCACAGTCAGCAAACAATTAAGGTTCGGGGTTTAGGGGAGTGGGGAGAAATTTGGGCAGCTCCCAAACTGAGTATTGTTAGTGGGGCCAGGATACTAATAGCCCTGGTCCCTGGTGCTAGGAGCAATTGACCAGCTCTCAGTCCCATTTCTTATAGGTTGTGGAGTCAGGACTATTTGCCCTGACCCCCCATATGTGTAACTGCAGCTAGGAGCCATTTGGCTGGCTCCCCTCCCCTATTTTTGACAGGGATGTTCATCGTTACTTGCCCTGGTCCCCCACGTATGTTATGGGGGCTGGGTACCATTTTGCCAGTTCAAGCCCTATTTATTATTAGGGGGCAGTGCTTCTAGCCCTTACCCTTCCCTAATTTAAATGTATTTTATTTATAGTACCAGATCTGATCTGGAAAATATTGGGCAGCTGAATTCAAATGCTTTTAATAGCGAGAATGTATCGATCTGAAGGCCTCCGATGCTCCAGTTTCCAAATTCATGTATACTGTGTAGTCGCATTTCGGGGACCTAATGTTTAGGTGATACAGTCACCTTAAATGTATAAATAATGTTTAGATGGCACAGTCCCTTTAAATAAAGGAAAGGAACAATAGAAGATATCTGTGTGGGGTCCTATAACATTGACTATAAACATCCTATAAAAGAAGCACTTACAATATAGTAACCATACCGCAATGTCAGTGAGATTAATTCCAAGAAATACACCGTGAAAGCATGACCTGGGAAGTGTTGAACTTAATGGATTTGTTAACCTTACTAGATATAAAACTCTAGTCATTCTATCGCACAGTACAGACAGCTGCCACAGCTAAAGAAAATATTTTCCTGTTACCCCTACATCTGCGGAGTGCACTGCAACACATAAATACGGTGCACGTTGCATCTGTTTGTCAACGTATTTCTGTATTTATTTTTGTTTTGTACCCAGCGTCTATAACTGGACACCACATTCCACGGCATCTCTCACACCACATTCCACGGAATCTCTCACACCACATTCCACGGAATCTCTCACTCGCCCAAGTTATTGCGTAAGTTCCTCTCAGCAACACAAACATGTATTACTATATTTTTTTCCAAAAACCACAAATGCTTCCAGTGTCCCTTAAAAAAAAAAAGCAGTTGTACACAGAAGAAATCTAGCATACTGATTTTCTTGAGTTGTAGGCTTGGATTAAGCAGAAAAACATATATTTACAGTTCTAAGGTTTCCCTAACTACAACAGTGTTGTCCAACATTTTAATGTGGACGGGCCACATGCCAGGCAGAAACTTAGGCTAGACATAATTAATTTCATAAAGTTACAATAGAGAATCTACGGGCTTTTCAGACAGGATACGGGCCACAAAAAAAACTCTTGAAGGTACCATCCTTTGCCGCGGGCCACCAGTTTAATAGCAACACCTTAAGCAAACATCTGTTGGCAGGTACCACTGACAGTGATGAAGCTCTTTAAACTCCTCTCTGGCTGTAACGTCTCCCAGACCGTCATTATGTTTTGTTTATATTTTACACCACATGTCAACCTGTTTGAAGTTTCTTCTATTGACGTCACAGCTTCACTATGACATCAGCAAATGGCTTTCTTGATTGGTGTTGTGGCCAAACCAGCATAAAACTGGGCACATATGTGTGCAGTGATGCAAAACCAAGTTTTAAATGCATAAATTAAAAATAGATTAATAATATTAGTAACAATAATAACAAAACAGTTTCAAAAAATGAAAAATATATTTGTTTGTTTGGGGCCCTGCAGTTGTCTTCCAATGTCCACCGTACACAGGAGAAGACAACAGCAGGGCACCACCATCAAAATAACTTGAATTCGTACATCCTTACTCAGCTCCATGGTTTACCTGTAAAAGAATATAACCGTCAGCGTTAAGTCCTATGGTTCCAGACTTATGGGACACCCTGCACATTACATTAGCATTTATTGATATAGCACAAACAATTTACATAGAACTTGGTAGAAGGGAACTACATACTATGTTAGACAGACTGATACATGAGATAGAGAGCACGGCTCGCAAGTTTACAATCTAAAGGGTGTGGAGGACGTGAGCAGTGCTGTTTTTACCGCGAGGCATCCTAGGCGGATGCCTAGGGCGGCAAATTTTGGGGGGCGGCACTGAAAAAAAAAAATGTAAAAAAAAAAATCCGCCCCTTTAAGAAAAAAAGACCGCACTTGCAGGCAGAGACGGAGATGAGAGGGGATCGGAAGATACCCTCTCATCACCTCTGCCTGCCGGCAGGCTGCACAGGATGCCAAGCAGGCAGCACAGAGAAACGTCCGTGCTGCCTGTTAGGCTTCCTGTGCAGTGTGACATGGAAGTGCCGACAGTCACGTGACCGGCGCGCTGACGTCATACGCCCGCCGGGTCATGTGACCTGTGGGCACAACAGCCTGGGAGCCGAACAGGCAGCATGGAGGAGACCATGCTGCCTGCCACCAGCCACCAGGGAAAGGTAAGTGCTGGGGAAATGGGGGGATTTGGGGAAATTGGCTGGGGCTTATTAAATGGTAAATAACACTGGCATATTATTGGGCAAATTAGCAGGGGCATATTAAATGGCAAATAACACTGGCATATTATTGGGCGAATTGGCAGGGGCATATTAAATGGCAAATAACACTGGCATATTATTGGGCAATTTGGCAGGGGCATATTAAATGGCAAATAACACTGGCATATTATTGGGCAAATTGGCAGGGGCATATTAAATGGCAAATAGCACTGGCATATTATTGGGCAAATTGGCTGCGGGATATAAAATGGCAAATAACACTGGCATATTGTTGGGCAAATTGTCAGGGGCATATTAAATGGCAAATAACACTGGCATATTATTGGGCAAATTGGCTGGGGCTTATTAATGGCAAATAACACTAACATATTATTGGGCAAATTGGCAGGGGCATATTAAATGGCAAATAATACTGGCTTAATATTGGGCAAATTGGCTGGGGCATATTACCGGTAAATGGCAGAATAACACTGGCATATTATTGGGCAAATTGGCTGGGGAATATTAATGGCAAATTATACTGGCATAATATTGGGCAAATTGGCAGGGGCTGATTAAATGGCAAATACTGGCATATTATTGGGGAAATTGGCTGTGACTTATTAATGGCAAATAATACTTGCATATTATTGGGCAAATTGGCTGGGGCATATTAATGGCAAATTATACTGGCATATTATTGGGCAAATTAGCTGGGGAATATTATGGGCAAATAATATTGGCAATGTGTATGTAATGGGGTGATAGAGGCATGTAAATGGGGTGATGGGGCATGTCCTAGGTGTGCAACGTGGGTTATGGGTCATGTCGTGGGTGTGCATTGTGGGTACGGGGGGGTGCCCAAAATTTGTCTGCCTAGGGCAGCACAAAACCAAGATACACCACTGGATGTGAGACATAAAAGGTGAGTGAAAAGGTCAAAGGGGAATGTGGTGGTAGTAACAGTATTTGGGTAGAGGTGGGTTTGAGCAGAGGTTACTTAATGGGTGTCCGAGAGGCAGGGGAGGGCTGGCAGCCTTAGGCCTGGGGGGCAAATCCAGTCAAGTGGCCCATTGCACCATCGAATCGCCTTCCCATCCACGGCCATCTTTTCCTTGTTTTATAACGAATATTGCCAGGATTTTCCATTTAATATGCTAGAATTTTCCCTTACAAAATGCCAGGATTATGCCCCTCAGTATGCCAGGATTATGCCCCTCAATATGCCAGGATTTAGACACCCAATATGCCAGGATTTTCCCCTCAATATGCCAAGATGATGCCCCCTCAATATGCCAGGATTTTCCCCTCAATATGCCAGGATTATGCCCCTCAATATGCCAGGATTTAGACACCCAATATCCCAAAATTTGGGCACCCCCCCCTACCCACGTTGCACACCTACGACATGACCCATAACCCACGTTGCACACCAGGACATGCCTCATCACCACATTTACATGCCTCCATCACCCCATTACATACACATTTCCAATATTAAAAAAAAAAAAAAAAAAAACAAGTTACCTGCGCTCTCTCCTTTATCCCTATGCATTTAAAACAAATGGAGGTTTTTAGTTACCTCCAATGGCCATGAGAGGATGAGCCCACCTGCCAACGTCAAGGCAGACCCCCCTAGGTGGGTCCTAACTCTAACCATTCACCTTGCTTCTTTGAGCCTCTGGCAAAAATCTCTAATGAGACAGAAAAGGGTGTTGTTTATTTACACCCCTATACATTATTAACCCTTAATAGGGAACACATGGGATGGGCGGCTGCATTGTAACAAGGCTGAGTAATACAAAAATTGGATACAAATACATAAAGAAGAGTCCTGCGCTCACTCCCATACACCTCCATTTGTTTTAAATGCATAGGGATAAAGGAGAGAGCGCAGGTAACTTGTTTTTCTTTTGTTTTTACTATATATTGGGGCTGATGTGTACTGTAGTCATTGCAGCCGCCCAGTGATGGGAGTGAGCGCAGGACTCTTCTTTATGTATTTGTATCCACATTTCCAATATTATTTGCCATTAATATTTCCCAGCCAATTTGCCCAATAATATTCCAAGGTTATCTGCCATTTAATATGCCCCTGCTAATTTGCCCAATATGCCAGTGTTAATTGCCATTTAATATTCCCTAGCCATTTTGCCCAATATGCCAGTCTTATTCTGCCATTTAATATTCCCCAGATGATTTGTCCAATATGCCAGTGTTATTCTGCCATTTACTATGCCCCAGTAAATTTGCACAATAATATTCCAGTGTTATTTGCCATGTAATATTCCCCAGCCAATTTGCCCAATAATATGCCAGTGTTATTTGCCATGTAATATTCCCCAGCCAATTTGCCCAATAATATGCCAGTCTTATTTGCCATGTAATATTCCCCAGCCAATTTGCCCAATAATATGCCAGTGTTATTTGCCATGTAATATTCCCCAGCCAATTTGCCCAATAATATGCCAGTGTTATTAGCCATGTAATATTCCCCAGCCAATTTGCCCAATAATATGCCAGTCTTATTAGCCATGTAATATTCCCCAATATGCCAGTCTTATTTGCCATGTAATATTCCCCAGCCAATTTGCCCAATAATATGCCAGTCTTATTTGCCATGTAATATTCCCCAGCCAATTTGCCCAATAATATGCCAGTGTTATTTGCCATGTTATATTCCCCAGCCAATTTGCCCAATAATATGCCAGTGTTATTTGCCATGTAATATTTCCCAGCCAATTTGCCCAATAATACGCCAGTGTTATTAGCCATGTAATATTCCCCAGCCAATTTGCCCAATAATATGCCAGTGTTATTTGCCATGTAATATTCCCCAGCCAATTTGCCCAATAATATGCCAGTCTTTTTTGCCATGTAATATTCCCCAGCCAATTTGCCCAATAATATGCCAGTCTTATTTGCCATGTAATATTCCCCAGCCAATTTGCCCAATAATATGCCAGTGTTATTAGCCATGTAATATTCCCCAGCCAATTTGCCCAATAATATGCCAGTGTTATTTGCCATGTAATATTCCCCAATATGCCAGTCTTATTTGCCATGTAATATTCCCCAGCCAATTTGCCCAATAATATGCCAGTCTTATTTGCCATGTAATATTCCCCAGCCAATTTGCCCAATAATATGCCAGTGTTATTTGCCATGTTATATTCCCCAGCCAATTTGCCCAATAATATGCCAGTGTTATTTGCCATGTAATATTTCCCAGCCAATTTGCCCAATAATATGCCAGTGTTATTTGCCATGTAATATTCCCCAGCCAATTTGCCCAATAATATGCCAGTCTTATTTGCCATGTAATATTCCCCAGCCAATTTGCCCAATAATATGCCAGTGTTTTTGCCCCCCCGCCCCCCTCCCTTTCCCATCTCTTACCTTTTTCCCTGGTGGCTAGTGGCAGGACTTCCCTGGTGGCTAGTGGCAGGAGGACTTTCCTGGTGGCAGGCAGCATGGTCCCTCCATGCTGCCTGTTCGGCCTCCCGGCGGTTGTGCCGACAGGTCACGTGATCGGCGCGCGTCTGACGTCCGAGCGCCAATCACGTGACTGTCGGCACTTCCGTGTCACACTGCACGGGGGAGCCGAACTGGCAGCACGGAGGTTTCTCTGTGCTGCCTGTTCGGCTCCCCGTGTAGTTTCGCAGGCAGAGCGGAGGTGAGAGGGGATCTTCCGATCCCTTCTCACCTCCATCTCTGTCTGCAAGCGCGTTTTTTTTTTTTTAAACACTGGCCCAGCGGCCGTGTTTTACAAACATTAGGGCGGCCTGGGGGGCAATTGCCTCCCTGCCCCCCGGCCCAACCCGCCCCTGCCGAGAGGGATGAATTTTAAACTTCTTTAAAGAGGTTCAGTTTGCGTCCATCAAGTTCAACCCTTTTCCTATTCGTGTTTACTGCTGTTGATCTAAAAGAAGGCAAAAACCCTTTTCAAGTTCTGCTTTCAATGCAGAAAAAAATTCATTCTCGACTCCAAATGAAAATAATATTTCTCCTTGGATCAACAAGCACTAAATAAATATTAATGCCTCTGCTAACATACATTTTTTAAGTATTTATTTAAAGGCATCTAATGTATTCAGTAGCTCCACTTTTTTAGCCTCTCTTCATAACTAAAACTTTCCATTCCATTTGTTACTTTTGTAGCCCTCCTCTGCACTCCTCCAGTTTCATAATGTCCTTTTTAAAAAAAAAAGCATCCAGAACTAAACTGCTTATTCAAGGAGGGGTCTTATCATGGACCATTCTCCCGTGAATGTAAGGGAAAGCTAGGGTAATAATGATAAAGTTTAGTTGTCCTTTAATAACAGGCTCAAGAATAAAGCATTCAGCTAACAAGTATCAAGAGGAAATCACCCAACATGTCCTCCTAAACATTGTTCACACCTAATTTAATTGACTTGGGCTTTGTGTGACCATTACGTAAACAACCATTATGATATATAACTTACCATATCACATAATAAAACTTTGCGTTATCACATTGTCATCGTCCCTTTTCAGTTGTTTAACATTTTATATGCTTTATTCAGCTTCCCAAGTTGAGATACTTTGGTTTAAACCCATCTCTCGCACAGTATACTAAGCAAGCTTGTATTTATTATAGCAATGATATAGGGTTAGAATAAAAGTTTCCATACGTCTGCAGAGTTGATCATTCGCTAGACGACAATAAACATCATGGCTTCTGTTTCCATGGGGTCTAGCATCCTATCCATTTTTATACTTATGATCATTTTTTTTAGATACTTCCACTGCTATGCTATGAAGAACTCTCGATGGGTCTCTTGACTTCTTCAAAAACTATTGCAGTTTAAAAGGGAAAAACCCTTGGTCTCATGTTAAGTGCTCCAGTGTGGAGATACTCTGTTTTCCATAATGAACAGTACAGCGTTCTACATCTGGACGTTTTATCTCCCTCACATTGCCTTTGTTCGTTTACATGCCATAAAATGCACTGAACATATGTAATCACTCTTCACTTGCTCAGTCAACCATTTCACGATAATAATGTAATATGCGAGAACAGCTTCTATTTCACAGAGTACATTGTCTCCCGGCCATGCCAATACAACAGGACATGTTATCTCATAATGATTCCACCCGGCCCCCAGTTAATATGGAATAATAACATAATAAGGCAGCACATACCTTCTACTATATCACACACAAAAAATAAAATGGATAGAAGATATGCAAACATTTTCTTATACGTATGCTGTCTATGCCAGGAACATCCAAGTATTTTCCGAAAACAGATGAGATCAGGTTTATTCAGACAAAACGAAACATTTTTAGGACTACTGAGAACATGAGTAGTTAAATTAATTGGGACTGTCATATGGGCCAGATTTAGACCTCGGGGCACACACACTGGATAACCCTGGTCTGCGCAATGCTAGAATCTTGGCTTATTTCATAACTAACCTAAGAAATTCACCTCTTGTCGCTTATCTCAAAAAAACCATTGGGGGAGTGTGGAAGTTTTTATACATATCCCCCAGTATTTCTCTTAAACTATTTGCTTGCTATTCTGCTAACACATTATTTTATTATCTTCATTCACAGTATAAACAGTGTTTAAGTGACAGGGTTCCTTTAAGTTTTGTTTCATTTAATCACCTCCTGTGCTGCTGGAATATAATGCATTGTGTGAAATGTGATAGATGTGCTCTTGCACACAGTAGGATCTCTTAACAGTGCAACACATTGTCTGATGAAATCCCTAGAGAGACAGGAACGTCCATGAAATTGAATGGCAGTATTCTCATTGGCTCTTGCAGGAAAACAAAACAAAAAAAGGAAATTGACTTTTACTCAGTTAGTGTGGGCAGTCCTGGTTTCTTGCAAACTGTTGTAATTTCACAGTTTCATCAAGCTCTAAGTATTTTACATTTGAAGCAATGCAAAATGTAAAACATGCATTTTAAAGTACTTTGAAAGCACCTTAACATGCATTAACATTTGGAAGATGCTTTTTGGGCACCAGACAGTCCCTTTAAGGTCCATAGAACATCAATACATAGTCCTTCACAAAGTCCACTTGGTGTCCACCATGAATCATGTTGGTTTCTACCTCCAGGAAAGCAAGAAGGCGGCCTATGTCTGTCCTGCTGGATGTGAGTCTCTTGCCTTATTCCACGTCTCATATCCTTGGGCTTAAACAAACCTGACATTAGCCTTGTAGACCTAATGCATATTATGATCCCTAAACTGCTCTGAGAACATGCATGATTAAACAAATAGTGGAAATGTAATTTTCCACATATTAAAAGCAGATGTGAGCCAGGGGTTCGGCATTTGCTACATTAGGCCCTCATTGGCTTGGACTACATCACACTATGCTTCTGTTACATCTCCACCTCCAGCTTCTCCCATGTTGGACAGAATTTTTTTTTCCCAAGTGTTTACCATATGTGTAAACACTGTATAAAGTAAAACAAATATGTTCCTTTAACATTCCGGGATATAATTGAAACATACAGTAATTATTACAATATGGTCTTTACAAAAGGCTTTCAAAATTAATTGACAGAAACAGCTTCAATTAGTCAGCAAAAAACATTCGAACAAATCTCTTCCATGAGCTAGGTTTCTGTGTTTCTTGGAAACAAGATCATCTTTATTAGAGAAATCGCTCTGCAAAAATAAAATAAAATAAAATTTTCAACATCAATTAGCCTCTCCTTGGAATAAGAGGTATATGTATCAAAGTTGATCTCTTTGATGTTTGTGCTGTTTTTTTTGTTATCTTTGTTTGTTTTTCATGTGTCTTAATGTTTTATTTTTCCTGTTTCCTGCATTTTTGTATGAGCACTCGTGGGGTTTCATACACAATATCTGCATCTGCAGTCCAGTTACCTCAATGTCATCATGACCTATGACCTCAAACGTTTTGTAACCGAGCACTGCTAGTGGCATAATGTAACCTTTTCCTTTAACACAATGCCTCGCACATGAGGCATTCAGGTAACAAGTTTTTCAGCAGGAAATCACCCAACACATTTTAGACTTTTCCCTGGACTTTGCATGACCATTTCACTATAATTTAATAATTTCATTTTTGATGCAATTCCCATGTGATTAGAAGGGGCTAATGGTGAAGGGGCATTAAACTGGCAAGGGTGATAAACAAAAGGGGAAAAGGCGGTATTATGACAATGGGGACTGACAAATGGGCAAGGGAACTTTAGCAATTCCTTTAAAACTCAGGACTACAAAGGCCATGAAATACTCCATAGAGGTTTTCCTTAACATACCATAATTACTGTAATATGTATAACTAATGAACTGCATAATAAAAGATCTCCATTAAACCATTCCACTTTTGTTAGAAGGTCCAGCGATGGGAGTGAGAAGAAGGCATAAGGGAGAGTTTTGGAGAGGTTGAGAGATTACTAGCTCGAAAAACTATAGAGGGTAAATATTCTATTTAGGGAGGGGCGTGTCCAGCACGTGCCGGCGGAGGACGCACTTCACAAGCACTTCACCACCGTTACTTGAACCCAGTGCCTGAGCACAAACTAAGGGTATGATGGGTCATCGTAATCGCTCCTCAGACTCCAGGTTGACTTTTTTTTTACCCGGAATCAAAGCCCAAGTGAAGCAGCAAGCACATTCATGATGGCTGCCAGTTCTGAGAAAGATTCTGCCCCGCAGGCCCTAAACTTAGCTTCAACCAGCGGAGACTCTTTTCAAGAAACCTGGAGGGAAGCCTTTACTCACCTGGCAATGAACATTGACATGCCTGCAATAGTGAAGAGGGCTATACAGCCCCTCTTGGGAGACATAACGGAACTAGACAAGATTTTATAATAACAAATGGATACATGGGTACTTGCCCTGGAAGAACAGGAGGACAAGATTATACTTTGCAGCAGCAAGCTGAGACCCTAGACATCCACTGCCAAAGGGGTAATATCAATGTCCCAGGGGTCCCTGAGGATACCACAGTCGAGGAACTATGGCCTATGGTCCAACAACTCTTTGACACCATTTTGAAAATAAATTTAGAATCAGCAGTGACCAGTGATAGTGTCTCAAGATCCAAAAGAGTGAGAGGGGATTCTAACAGTCCCCTGTGAGATGTATTATGCTTTTTACATTACCATGGTGACAGTGATGCTATATTGAAGGAGTACCTCACCATGTCGCTGCTTGACATCCATGATTGCAGAATTACTTTATACACTGAGCTCTCCACAACTACATGGTTGACCAGAAAGGTGCTAAAACCCATAACCTTTGCCCTCCGTGATGCTTCATTTACATGTATGTGGCTTACTCTTTTTGCCCTCCGGGTAAAGAAAGACAATCAGAGCCACAATCTACACCATCCTGCTCAACTAACCATGTTCCTAAGTGGCTGGGGGCTACCCAATATTCCCTTCCCAGGGTGGAACACACCAAACGCCTTCCCAGCACCTCTCAGACAGAGAGACACTGAAGCAGAATAGCCTACCTTTAGACACACACACTTGCTTGTATGGTCCACAGTCAAAATGTACTGGCTTTATCTCAACGGACACAAAACAACAGCACTGCAGTCTTTGGACTTATCCTTCAGGCTGAACAAGTTTTTGACATGTAGTTTATACACCTGTTATTAACATGTTCAGCCCAGGTTAGGAAGCTCTCCAAATTAACCCATACTAAGCAGGCATTCCACTGGTTGCCACATTAGACATTTGTTCCCCCCCCATTTATCTCCGGTGAGGACAGAAATTTGTCTTCACATAGACGACTCGTGGCCCACCCGGATATACCCCACCACTGCTCTGTCCCTCTCTTCTCTTTTCTCCCCTTTATCTTTTATCCTTAACTTCCTTGGGTCTCTACACTTATCTCCATTCTCCTACCCTACCTTAACTGCCTGTTTCCCCCCACAAACTATTCTATGGCCTTCTCCCACTTAATATCGCACTTACCATGTTTTATTACAATCTCACTAAACCATATATGTTGAAAAAACAATAAAAAAAAAAAAAAGAGATTTACAAAAAAATATTCTTGGTAAAAAAAATCATTTTAGGGTTGTTGTGTACCTGGACAACTCACATTGCACCCCTTTTCCAGTTTGAAAACTGACTGGCGTTGAGAATATAAATGTATGTTTATTGTTCCGTGCCAGAACTTTACAATAACTGGTACACTGTCGGAGCTAGTCACTATCGGTACATCGAGACCAGTTTATCTGTACATTGTGACTTTGTCAGGAGGAACCCACCAGGTATATGTGAATCAACGAGATAAAATGTTCACCTTAACTCACCTGTACCTAACTTTTAGTAAAAGCTCCCTTTGTGTTCCATCTGTACTTATTTTATTTTGGTTAGCATTAAAAAAAAAAACACAATACTTAGACTAGATAAGTGTCTCTATGTCCTGATTATCCATTTTCCAAATGCCATCTCTACTGATACATTTTTTCTCCTTTTTTTTAATATTTTTTTTTTGTGCGTCGTATTTGTTCATCTGTTTGTTATTCCTGTGGGTTACTCTCCGGCTTTCCTCACTTTGTTGTTGTGTGATAAAAGTTCACTCCAAGTTTCGGTTTACATACGATAATCCCCCCCACATGTTCACATTTATTTGCCAGTTGTAAATCTATAAACGTCTGGAGCCCCTATCTTTGTATACAGCATGTTCCTCTGAAACGGATACTCCATGTATTTCATTTTATAAATTGTGTGTTGAATTCCCACCTCGGTTGCACAATAGGAAATTGAGGAAAGAACGTGACCTAACAGTATTTCTTTATTTATATATATTTTTTTATCATCCGCGTGCTGTTGAGTAATGTTTCACGAACATGTGGAAAGAGCCATTTTATTTTATGTAGCTGAAATAAATATTTTTTACAAATAAAATAAGAGAAAGGGAGGGAGGGGGGTGAGTATAAAGCAGGACTAGGCAACATGTGACACCCCAGATGGTGCCACACCATAACTCCCGTAATGCCAAGCCACCATTTATCCCCTCAGCATTATGGGAATTGTTGTATCAGAACTGTGGAGGGGCTGCAAATCTTACAGCCCTGGTGTAAAGTCTACGCTGTATATGTATCCTGAGATATCCTGTATCCAAAGATGTATCCTGCTACAGTGTTTCCTTCTTAAAAAGTTTATATAGTAGCTGATTCCATTTTATGAATGTTGCCCTATAACTGACTTAGTTATGGGGCAAAATTGTAAAAAGTGGAGCAGTTACTATGGAAACCTCCTGTTTAGACTGCCTTAAGAACTGCTAAGTTTGAGTTTTGGAACCAGTCTCCCTGGGTTTTGTGTAGCAAACTATATTCACCTGCACTGTAGCAAATTAAATATTATAACATGTTGATTTAAGCTTGGTCATTCCTTTAATATAGAAAGATTAGGCTTTGCCTGTAATAGCAATCAAGCATAATACCATTTCTAACAAGTTTTAAACCCATGTATGAAATACATATTGTACATTAAAGTGTGGGCTGGGGTAACTGTCGCCTGATTCATTCTAAAAGCAGTAACTATGGAACAAGAATTCTCCACGGAGAATTGGATAAATTAGTAACATATTGAAATAACAAGCAAATCTTCTTGGCATTGTATGAATATGTGACTGCCATGATATTTAAACCACAGAAATGAGTGACCAAGTGGCAAATTTGTAAGAAATATAGAAAAGATTTAGGGATCCAAGATCTCATTTTCACTATGTAACCTATACCTTCACATTACCCTAAAGCCATTCACATTCATCGGTCCTTAGAAATATCAGCACTAGCAGCGTTGGCTAGTAGACCCGTTTTAATTAACCCCTTCTAACATGTAAGGTAAAAGGGACACTATCAAAATGCATTGAGCCTGTTATACATTTCTAAATAAAAAGGGAAGAGCTGGCAACTGTTGGTCCAGAGGGAAACCACTATTTAGTTGCCCTTGGAGCCACTTCGTCAGCCCACCTGATATCATCAGAGACAGACACACATAGGCATGAAAGACAGATATACTGACAGGTAAGGTACAGAGAGTGATAGACAGAAATACTGACAGATAAGGTCCAGAGACTGATAGACAGATATACTGACAGATAAGGTACAGAGATTGATAGACAGATATACTGACAGATAAGGTGCAGAGATTGATAGACAGATATACTGACAGATAATGTACAGAGATTGATAGACAGATATACTGACAGATAAGGTACAGAGATTGATAGACAGATATAGTGACAGATAACTTACAGAGATTTATAGACAGATAGGGTACAGTGAGTGATAGACAGATTTACTGACAGATAAGGTACAGAGATTGATAGACAGATATACTGACAGATAAGATACAGAGATTGATAGACAGATATACTGACAGATAAGGTACAGAGACTGATAGACAGATATACTGACAGATAAGGTGCAGAGATTGATAGACAGATATACTGACAGATAAGGTACAGAGATTGATAGACAGATATACTGACAGATAAGGTGCAGAGATTGATAGACAGATATACTGACAGATAAGGTACAGAGATTGATAGACAGATATACTGACAGATAAGGTACGGAGACTGATAGACAGATATACTGACAGATAAGGTACGGAGACTGATAGACAGATATACTGACAGATAAGGTACAGAGATTGATAGACAGATATACTGACAGATAAGGTACAGAGACTGATAGACAGATATACTGACAGATAAGGTACGGAGACTGATAGACAGATATACTGACAGATAAGGTACAGAGACTGATAGACAGATATACTGACAGATAAGGTACAGGGATTGATAGACAGATATACTGACAGATAAGGTACAGAGATTGATAGACAGATATACTGACAGATAAGGTGCAGAGATTGATGGACAGATATACTGACAGATAAGGTGCAGAGATTGATAGACAGATATACTGACAGATAAGGTACAGAGATTGATAGACAGATTTACTGACAGATAAGGTACAGAGATTGATAGACAGATATACTGACTGATAAGGTACAGAGATTGATAGACAGATATACTGACAGATAATGTACAGAGATTGATAGACAGATATACTGACAGATAAGATACAGAGATTGATGGACAGATATACTGACAGATAAGGTACAGAGATTGATAGACAGATATACTGACAGATAAGGTACAGAGATTGATAGACAGATATACTGACAGATAAGGTACAGAGACTGATATACTGACAGATATACTGACAGATAAGGTACAGAGATTGATAGACAGATATACTGACAGATAAGGTACGGAGACTGATAGACAGATATACTGACAGATAAGGTACAGAGACTGATAGACAGATATACTGACAGATAAGGTACAGAGACTGATAGACAGATATACTGACAGATAAGGTGCAGAGACTGATAGACAGATATACTGACAGATAAGGTGCAGAGACTGATATACTGACAGATAAGGTGCAGAGACTGATATACTGACAGATATACTGACAGATAAGGTACGGAGATTGATAGACAGATATACTGACAGATAAGGTACAGAGACTGATAGACAGATATACTGACAGATAAGGTACAGAGACTGATAGACAGATATACTGACAGATAAGGTACATAGACAGATATACTGACAGATAAGGTAAAGAGATTGATAGACAGATATACTGACAGATAAGATACAGAGATTGATGGACAGATATACTGACAGATAAGATACAGAGATTGATAGACATATATACTGACAGATAAGGTACAGAGATTGATAGACAGATATACTGACAGATAAGGTACAGAGATTGATAAACAGATATACTGACAGATAAGGTACAAAGATTGATAGACAGATATACTGACAGATAAGGTACAGAGATTGATAGACAGATATACTGACAGATAAGATACATAGACAGATATACTGACAGATAAGGTAAAGAGATTGATAGACAGATATACTGACAGATAAGATACAGAGATTGATAGACAGATATACTGACAGATAAGATACAGAGATTGATAGACAGATATACTGACAGATAAGGTAAAGAGATTGATAGACAGATATACTGACAGATAAGGTGCAGAGATTGATAGACAGATATACTGACAGATAAGATACAGCGATTGATAGACAGATATACTGACAGATAAGATACAGAGATTGATAGACAGATATACTGACAGATAAGGTAAAGAGATTGATAGACAGATATACTGATAGATACGGTACAGAAATTGATAGACAGATATGCTGACAGATAAGGTACAGAGATTGATAGACAGATATACTGACAGATAAGGTACAGAGATTGATAGACAGATATACTGACAGATAAGGTACAGAGATTGATAGGCAGATATACTGACAGATAAGGTACAGAGATTGATAGACAGATATACTGACAGATAAGGTACAGAGATTGATAGACAGAAATACTGACAGATAATGAACAGAGATTGATAGACAGATATACTGACAGATAAGGTACAGAGATTGATAGACAGATATACTGACAGATAATGTACAGAGATTGATAGACAGATATACTGACAGATAAAGTACAGAGATTGATAGACAGATATACTGACAGATAAGGTACAGAGATTGATAGACAGATATACTGACAGATAAGGTGCAGACATTGACATACAGAAATACTGACAGATAAGATACAGAGACTGATAGACAGATATACTGACAGATATGGTACAGAGATTGATAGACAGATATACTGACAGATAAGGTACAGAGATTGATAGACAGATATACTGACAGATAAGGTACAGAGATTGATAGACAGATATACTGACAGATAAGGTGCAGAGATTGATAGACAGATAAACTGACAGATAAGGTACAGAGATTGATAGACAGATATACTGACTAGATAAGTTACAGAGACTGATAGACAGATACACTGACAGATAAGGTACAGAGATTGATAGACAGATATACTGACAGATAAGGTACAGAGATTGATAGACAGATATACTGACGGATAAGGTACAGAGATTGATATACAGATATACTGACAGATAAGGTACGGAGACTGATAGACAGATATACTGACAGATAAGGTGCAGAGATTGATAGACAGATATACTGACAGATAAGGTACAGAGATTGATAGACAGATATACTGACAGATAAGGTGCAGAGATTGATAGACAGATATACTGACAGATAAGGTACAGAGATTGATAGACAGATATACTGACAGATAAGGTGCAGAGATTGATAGACAGATAAACTGACAGATAAGGTACAGAGATTGATAGACAGATATACTGACAGATAAGTTACAGAGACTGATAGACAGATACACTGACAGATAAGGTACAATGATGGATAGACAGACAGCAATTGCCCTCCTGCCCACTTACCATCTCTCCTCTGCCATTAGACATCAAAATAAATGTATTACATGATACATAAAATGTAGATAACAGAATGTATTTCAAATCAGCAGAATACAAATATTTACAATAATACCCTAAGCGCATATCAGTATATATGATATTTTATTATCTAATGTGTGTTCAAGTTAGTGGCTCTGTGTAGATTTGTATTTGTATTTGTATATGTGTGATACAACTATCACACTCTACTTGTGGTTTCTAGGAGATATGAAGTGTAATTTACATATGAAGCCATAGGTGATAGTTTTATTTTGGACCCATTCTTATTTTCTGTATATAGCACTGGGAAAGGTATTGTTTTTCTGGTCAGTCTTACCGCTTCATATTTTAATTCTGGACCATATTAGAATCCTTGTATTGTTTCCAGTTCCTCAGCCTAGAGGAGAAATGTATGAATGTTAGAATGTGCCCATTAAGCAGTTCTGTAAGGATTGTGCTTATATTGCTTTCCATGGCAGAATAACCAGCTGTGTTAATTTATGGATATATAGATTTGATTTTTTCATGGAACAGCACAATGTTAGCACATTTAAGCCTGATGTTGTAAATAGTTTGTCAGGTCTGTGCAAGTGCATTCGAAGCAGATGCTGCCCCAGTGTGATGAGCTGATGAGAATCTTTCCAAGTGGAGCTTTCCGCTGAACCACACACAGCTGCAGTGAATTCAGTAATTGTTCAGCATGTACAGCCCCATGATAGATTGGCTTTCTGTAATTTCATTTTTACAAACTTCAGCACTTTGTGTTTACGGGATGTAAAATGTATCTGTGGAGAAGCGGGTGAGATCTTGTGCAGTCTGTAATAAGTTCTAACTCAGGAGTAGTTCCATACAGAGTATCGAATGAGAACCTCACAGTGAGACCTCACATAACTCAATAGAAAGATTCATATCTGCCAAGTGTGACTATTCTGGAGGGACAGTCCCTATTTTAAACCCAAATCGCTCTGTCTCGCTGCCCTCTATCTAAAAACTCAGAATTTCTGGTGTGTCTGCGTGTACCACAGAGTTCCAGAGCTCTAAAACTCAAGGAGCTCCAGAGCCCTAAAACTCAAGGAGCTCCAGAGCCCTAAAACTCAAAGAGCTCCAGAGCCCTAAAACTCACAGAGCTCCAGAACTCTAAAACTCACAGAGCTCTGGAGCCCTAAAACTCACAGTGCTCCAGAGCCCTAAAACTCACAGAGCTACAGAGTTCTAAACCTCACAGAGCTCCAAAGCCCTAAAACTTGAAGAGTTCTAGAGCCCTAAATCTCACAGTGCTCCAAAGCGCTAAAACTCACAGTGCTCAGGAGCCCTAAAACTCACAGTGCTCCAGAGCCCTATAACTCACAGTGCTCCAGAGCCCTATAACTCACAGCGCTCCAGAGCCCTAAAACTAACAGAGCTCCAGAGCAATAAAACTTGCAGGAAAGTGTGTTAAAACTACAGTAAATTTATTTGCGGAAATAAATATCTCCAAACATTTCACACTGCGGCTTTGGACAGGAGTGCCTCTCAAACGGACAGCACTGCTGCACATGTGCAGTCATCTGTGTATATGCAGTATTCATGATCTAGTGTCCAGAACAGAAATAGCAATGATGGTATCAGGGTTTAACACTGAACTTTTGAAGATCCTTGTCCATGCAATCCGATTTCTCCTTTGATCAATAAGAACTATTAATAATGATTAATTTATTAAGAATAGCCCTGTATGTCCTGCTTTTCTAAACAACAACAACAACCATCCAAAGCATCTATTGCAGTTGATAGCGCTACCTCTCTTGGCAGTGAACTCCATAACTTTATTGTCCTTACCATAAAGAATCCCTTCCTTTGCTGTCTATGAAATCTTTGCTCTTCCAGTCTCAGGGGGTGACCTCTTGTTCTTTGTACATCTCTGTTAATGAACAGGTCCCTGGAGAGCTCTTTATATTGGCCCTGCACATATTTATATAATGTTATCATGTCCATGAAAAATGTTTTTTTTAATACATTTTAGTTTACTCAATTAAAATCAAAATAACATAAGGGTTGACTATTCCTTTAAAACAAATTACACAAGAACTGAGCCTCCATTTAATTTTAAATCAACCCCTGCACCAAAAGCAGGTTTAGCAGCCTATTCTTTTCCTCCTTTACAAGATTATATTGTGTCTCAACAGCTGGGTACAGACAATGAACACAGAGTTTCTTTGATGTTACTTTGCATGAGAATTCCTATACTGAGTATGACATTCATTTGTTGCTAACAAAGCATTGAAATATATCACCACATCAAAGTTCTATCACTGGCCTCGAGTAAACTGGGTACAATTATTTTAAATGCATATCATTTTTGCTATCTCATAAACACTCTTTCATTTCCTTTTGGGGTCCGTAAAAAGCATTTGATGGTATGAATAAAATCGTCTTGTGATTGGTGTGGGTTTGGAGAAAACATGGGAATATTGAATGGTTGGGTTTTTTTGGTGAGCTTTAATCATGCCACTAATTTGTAAATAGTTTTACCAAAAGGAAAAGCAATTTGAAAATAGCATTGTATTAAAGGAAAACAGAGAATACTATACTATATATCGGATTTTTATGAAACATATTTTAGTTCCAAATATTTATTAAAACGTTTCATGATGTTTGTTTTAAGTCCTGACTTCCGAGGACCTTCACTGGGGCCTGGGGGGATAATAGAGGTTAGATGACTCAGCCAAGAAAGAAATGTCGGAGGTTCAATGTACGCTTGCTGACTCAAGATGAAGGTAGATCTGACCCAAGGTTCTAAACATGTCCGCTTCCCGATAGAGCTATATGGAACAAAGAGGGCTCAATAAGGTACTTTATTTGTATCCTTTCCTTAAAGCATTTCTATTTAAAGCAGAATTGACCTTTTTGATGGAGTAGGCTTCTCTATGCAGCATCTCTATGAAAATACACAAGTCCCGTTACAGCACATGAATGGGGCTTGGGATCTACAGACTGATATTGCAGGACAGGTGGGATGGTCATTTGATTCCTGTGTTCTCACTAAGCTGATATTTTAAAGCAGAACGTAGATTGGATGGACGCAATGGCTCCATCAGGGCACCATGTTATAATGAGGTTTACAAAGTGAAATGGGCTCTCTGTTTTATGGGTAGACTGCTGCAACCAGTCAGATGATGCAACCTTTTATACACCACTTTAATAAAACAATAAGTGAACAAAAGGAATGAGGGTGTGCAATTAAATGAATTAAGTACATATATCTTCAGTATAAAATGCAGGACGTGTTTACTTCTTGGGTCCTGTGTAAATAAAAGAGACAAGATCACAACATAACATAGTGTGGTCTGTATGACCAGCAAATAAATTCTATTATCCAGGGTTACCCACACTGAAATGCACTCACATTTATAAGAGCCTATTCTTCCATCACTATTACTCTATCAGCCTGGAAAGAAAGGCTCTGGAAAACGTGAGTGTAATTCTAGATGGGTAATCCCAGATAATATCGCTTGTTTGCTAGTCAAACGGACCAACACAATATGTTATGTTGTGATTTTGTCTCTTTTATCTATGGAGAGAACAAAGAAGTATTTTTTACCGAAAAAAGAAAAGGTTTTTTTAGTTCTAATGGGTTTTACCTGTAAAAATGGCATTCAAAAAGTCCTTACAAAATAGGTATTGAAACAAGAGCAAGCATCGCTGAACACAAGAATGGGTATTTATATATTATACATACTTGGCCATTTGTAAATTACGATCTCCCACCCAACTTTCTCGTAGCAGCTCTTTCTTTCAAATTGTAGAACTGATTCTGGAAAACGACATAAATCTGACTAATTAGACCATTTATTTAAAAAAGCTTGTGCTCAGAAAAGGATTTCTGTAACTTAATAAAAAATAAAAAATCCCCACAAGAATACAGAAGGATGTATTTATGGTACCTTGGGTAGATGTCAAAGTAAAAACATGCACTGAAACAACTATCCTTGGAATAGGCCCCGATCCATTCCTACAAATGCATTTAGCAGATTAAAATGGATTAGATTTAGACACATATTTGCCTTGCCAGTTCCACCGGCCATAGCGAAGATATCATTTGCACTCTTTGTGGTTTACAATAAAAGCGTAAATCTATCTTTGCATACAATACAATGTTAGCAGGATATAAAGTCTATTCAACAGGTCGTAAAGATGGCTGGTTTTTAGGAAATGCTTCTGGGGGCAGGCGGATCATAAACCAGATCCCATTATAGTTGTCTTCAACATAATGATAAACCATAATTCCTTGCACAAGCTATATTACATTACAGGGGGAAGGACAATGCTAGTTTGGACAATGTATCATATTAAAGTATTCCTTAATGGACAACTGACTGCAAGAACATGACATCTGTAAATGAAAGATTGTATTGAGTGTGATTTAAAATAGTAATGCCTTAATGAAAGAATGCAAACAAAGTATTTTATGGACAGTATCTTTACTTTGTATAGCTCTATCAGGCAACAATAACAGTGGGGTGTTGTTGTTTTTTTTTAGCCTGTATTACTGGGATTGTGCACCTGACATAAATTGGTGCATTCTGGCTTTACCATTTACCATTTCTATCAGGGGGCAGACATATTGTTTATAATCTTGGATGAGATCTGTTAGATCTTCTATTGTCTGACAAAAGAATTCTAAAAAAACATGTCAGCCTCCTGATAGAGCTTTACTGAGCAAAGAGGGCTCAATGAGATACTTTGTATTCTTTCATTAAAGGAAGACTGCAGCCAAAAATGAAGTTCTTTTTAATTGAAAGATGGCATCAAGTACCTTATCGAGCCATTCACTGCCCACCCCCCTACACCCAAAGGTGTATTTGTTACCACCTCGAGTCCTCATATTCAGACCAGGCCATGGGGCCACCCAAAAAAAATCTGAATACACCTATGCTTAAAAAAAAAAACACTCAAGCCCCTTCCTAAGCACCCGACCTCAGAGGAGGAAGGATACAGAATGAAGTCCCTGCTCTTAGAACAGTGATTTCATTTTAATAAAAATAAGGCACTTGATTGGCTGACCTTGCCATAGGGTACCCTTTTGGTGCAAGCCCAGGGGGAAGGGGAATTAATATTTTTATTTACTTCTGGCCAGTCCCTAGACCTCATGAGGGGTCAATTATTTTTATTAAGGAAAATTTGAGGGCCTTTGGCCAGCCCCTGAATTCCATGGGAGTATATATGGGGGCCAGAGCTATTTTATGGGGGGTAAAAACTATTTTGCTGGCTCCAAGCCAAGGTGAAGTTGGGGGGGGGGGGCATGTTTTTTTTTTATAGAGGACTGGGAGCCATTGCCCAACTCCCAGCCCAATTTCTTATAGAGGTGTTTAGGGCTACCTACACACGCCTTGATATGTGCAACGGGGGCTAGGAGCCATTTGGGCAGCTCCCACCCCTCTTTTGATGGGGAGGCCATCGCTACTTGCCCTGACCTCCCATGATTATTTTTGGGTCTTTTTTTTTTTTTTTAAATTAAGTCATTTACTTATTTATTTAAATTTTTGAAGGACTTTCTGAATATCTGAAGTCCTTTCGAAATGAGTCTCTATCATCCCCATAGAGTTCTACGGGGAGGATAGAGGTACCATTTCAGTTTGGTGCTTTGGTTTTGGCATGTCTCAGTGTGTAATGGGCTGTGATGTCCGAATGGGGGACCTATTGAGTGTCACATCCGGGCCTATTGGTGGCTCATCATACGGTTCCCGATATATGTCCCCCGATGCCCCCCGAACTTCAGAGGCCTCATTTTGGGGGCCGCATGTTGAGTAGACCCAATCCGGTTTATATTTTAACAGCTCTCCCTGTAAAGTTGTAAACACTATAATTATACACTGCTGAATAGCTGGATTAAAAGCTGCAATATTAAGAAATAAATCACCTGTCAGTGTAGCTTCATACACACACTAGCTCAGCTCCTGATGTGACAAAGCTTTGATTTATCAGGTTCATAATGTTTTCTCTAGCATTCCTCTCGGAGCGCCTGACATTGGGAGTCTTGATACTATGGAATCCGACCTACAGGAAGAGCATGTTACACATCAGGGAAACGAGAGAGTGGAGGAGACATGAATGCTATCCTTCAGCTTGACCTGCCACATAACTAATTAGACCTGTTTCTCAGCACTTCCTTTTCTAGTTATTTATCATGTTTCCTCCCTCCATGTGCTAGTGGCTGTGTTGAAAGACATCTCAGGTCCATTTAATACCTGATTTGGCTTGTAATTATACCTCCTCAAATAAACAGAAAGGCTAAGTAAGGGGATCCAATCACCTGTATGTTGTGTTAGCAGAGTTGCAAATAAATACATTGAATGCATAAACCCCTTAGTGACCAGGCTGTTTTTTCACTTCTGTGGTCTTTATGTTTAGTTGTAATTTTCATCTTTCTTGTATGATGTACCCACCCGTGGTGTATCTTGGTTTTGTGCTGCTCTAGGCAGACAAAATTCGGGCAACACCCCCACGTTGCACACATGCCCCATCACGCACATTGCACACCCACAACATGCCCCATCACCCCATTACATGCCCTATCACCCACATTGCACACATATTAAATGTCCCAATCGCCCCATTACATGCCACCATCACCCACATTACATATCCCAACCACATCCATTACATGCCCCCATCACCCCGATTAATTGGAAGGAACTTAAGCTAAACTAAAACGGTGGGGGAGGGAGCGAAAATGTTTGAAGGACCAGAAATGTGCTTCTGGCAAAGTGCCACCCTCTGGCAAAGTGCCGCCCTAGGCGAGTGCCATCGCCATAAGAAGATGTATCTTAAGTTACCATAATTTTCATCATAGATTATATTTTATTATAAGGAAATCATAAAATATGATGACAGGAAAAAAAAAAAAAAAATTCTAACAAAAAAAAACACCCAGTCCAAACTGTTTCTAGTATTTGTTCTGAGTTTATAAATAGGGTTGAAGTTCAATAATAGCTGAGGGGGCTTCATTTACATAACACTGAGAAGACCCATGTCAGAATACCCAGAGGATTATCATGATGGAGAACTAGGTAGTCTGAAGGACTGTGGGTTCTGTTGGATGGATAACCAGTCTAAGACTCTGAATGGTTTGCAGACTTCTACATTAAAAAACAGCCAACACAACAGCCTGACTAGATATATATATATATATATATAAACAATACAGGATTATCTAATGTACTAAACATTTTCAAACAAAAATGTGTCCTACCATGTTTTTAAAAAATATGTAATTTGCCGCCCAGTAAATAACCTTATTTCCGAGACTAATCATTTTTTTTCGCTGGGAATGTTGCCATGGAGTTATGGAACCAAGTAAACCTTTTAAGAGTCTAACTAAATCAGACAGAAATAGTGAATCTAAAACTGTTTGAAAATGTGCTACAGCTTAACATACCCCCTTGGCGCAAATCTGGCTCCTGAGATTCACCGTGAATAGTTTCCACGACCACAAAAAAAATAAATTCTCGTTTTTTGTGATATCCCATATTTTATTCAGCTTTCCGGATTGGAACGCCACTGGGTAACATACTTACATTACAGAAATCACTCAAGATGACTGGCCATGTATGTTTGGAAAACATAATTTATTGTCACAAAATATTTTATACCAGAATAACTTAGCATTAGTACAAACAATGGTGAAGTATTATCTTTAATATTCAAACTCACGTATTTTAATGTCAAAATTCACATCGATGAGTCTAGGTGAACCTAAAATCTGATATCCCACTGCTGCCAGACAAAGAGTACAGATCAGAGGATCAGGAATGTCAAGGCATAATGAGTATCAATTCAAAGCATACTTCATCAGTTCATACAGTCATCACATACATTGCATAACCAGTTGGCACTTTTAAAGTAATTGGAAACAGGAATTTCGGAGGAGAAAAAATAAAAAAGAAGTTAAAAAAATATATATACAAAATAATATATTCATACAATATCATTTTCATGATACAGTTTTAAAAGAAATATGTTACATAACCCCTGTCCTGGTATGAAATGGAGCACAACACATTGAGGTCTGTTATGGCTGCCATCATCGGCCATGTTGTCTGGAGACACGTAGGCTTTTAACATAGTTCTGAAGGGGCATGCAAAGTATGTAGGATGGATATCCGCACAGACAGAATCCAATTAATCAGGGTGAAGATCACATAGGACCTTCCGTAATTAATTAATTGGATTATGTCTGTGCGTATGTGCATCTTCCATACTGCCCGGCTGTACTTTACTTGTTCCTTCTGAACCACCTAGAACACATATGTTGGTCTCCAGAAACATGGTCGATGCTGGAAACTATAGCAAACTGACAATATAACCAGGCTTTAATAGCAGGGGTTAAAAAGATTGTCAAATTGGAGAATCCTTCTAACTCAGCTATTAATGCCTGATTATCTCTATTTAGTGGTCAGCTCGCCAACCTTTACTGTTTATTAACCAGACCACATTCTAACGACATGCTTTCAGCACAGAGCTAATTAGTTGATTGGGGTCTATTCACTTAAAAATAAACTGAAAAAAATCAGGTATAAATAGCCAAGTAAGAAAGATTCTCCCGCTTTCAAAACTCTGCCGTTAACGTCTCTTTTTTTGCAGTTCACTTGCCAGTAGACCGCAGTTCACGTTTTAGTGAACAGACCTCTATATCCGACACGAAATTGGGAAAGGGGATATGAAGAACCTACAGGAGCAACATTTTAAAAAGGCACTAAACTCAAATGTGGACCAGTCGAAAATTGTTACTTACTGCTCATTATGCGTCATCTAATATCCATCCAATGTAATATTCTTTCACAAAAGAGCTCGGCTGTTAATTCTCTCTTTATTGAGCAGCCCCTCAAAAGACCGTTTGGGAGATACTTGATTTATTGTAAAGTGCATCTGTGTATGTTTTTCCTTTGTACAGTTGTGTTGCATTTGTTGCACACAGTCTTATAAAGTCAAATGTGGATGCAATAGTTGCACATGAATCAAAGTCATCTGGTGTTGTGAATCTGGCATTTAGGCGGACACATAATTATATCAACACTTCGTGGGATGAGACAGCACTGTGTTTTATTAAAGTTCATTTGCCTGGATTCCTTAGCATTTTATTAATATAATAATTTGCTCGATTGTGCAAGCCATGTGGTGTTGATAAATAAACATCATGCTTCATAACATGTGCTGGTGTAGGTTTATTTTAGTGTGGAATTAACGTAATTGGGCTCTATAAGAGTTTTTCATGGTTGTATTATTATTCTGTTGAGGAGCACAACAATGAGATAGTAAAAAAAATAACATTACATTGTTAACAAATAGAGATTTAAAGAGGGGGTAATGGTAAAAGAGAAACATATTTAAGTGGTCGGATTTTTGTTATTATAACTTTTTTAAATTACCTTGTTTCATTGACTTGATAGCATTGGTCATGCATGAAACATGCCAAGCACTAGGAGATTTGCTCCCAGGAATCTGTCCATGGGGACAAGCTTCGCTAGTGCCTCTGTTAGTCTGACAGACTATCACTGCGGCACTTGCACAGACTACGCTCACAACTGACACTAGAGAAAGTGGGTGCCCTAGTGCTTGGTTTCTTAGTTAGTATATCAGTGATATCTGTCAATCAAAAAATAATGAACAGGTCATTTTAAAAGTGAATTATACAGGGCTGATTAATTAATTATTTAAAAAAGTGAGCATTAACCACTCTGCAGACATCATTGATGGCCACATACACTTCATGGAAAGTGTTTCAGAACATGTTTTATTGTTTTAAATGAAAAAGTTGCATAGAAGCCAACAGTCCTGAATTCGCCAGGACCCACTTTGTTTTGGGTCCTGTCTATTCAAATTCAGGTCTAACCCAGTACTAATATTTTCTACGCACAGTGAATTGCACAGTGAATGTCCAGGAGACATATAAAGCCTATACACAAAGAAAAGCAATTCAGACACCCGGTATATGTATCGGGTAGCTAGAAGCTCAGTCTTGAGGGCACTCGCAACATGACATAACCTTGCTCCTTTTATGTCCTGGGACCATCTGTCACAATGATGTCAGATTTGGTTTTTGTGAGTCTCTAAATCTCATAGCCAAATCAGGTTTAACACTACACCTTGGGTATCTACTACAAATAAGTGACCATTTTGCAACAGCCTTGCCCACATTGTCAAAAAACCAATCCATCATCCAGTAACGGTATCTTGTTTTACATTCAACCATTGCCTCTTTGCTGAAGAGTGCCGATTATTATATACTATATCCTCATGTGTAAATTGTATGCTCAGGTCAGCAGACTGGTAGTCATCCATCTGTCCTTACACATGCAGATACATCCCAGGATGGGGACAAGGTGATAGGTCTACTATTGTCAGCAAAGAAACATCTCAGCTGGCTTCTGTGGCCCCATAAAGACATGTATGGGGGATTGTTGAGTTTATAACCTACTTGTCTGAATTTGGAACAGGATGTACATATTAGGCAAAACACTTGGTGGGCTTTCATTTACTAATCCTAGATGAATGTTTTATCATTTATTACATGACAACAGAAATGTGACATATTCACGTATAGCTTTACTTTCCTATGTGATACTAGGTTCATATCCAGGAATCGTCGTCTCTCACACAAAATGCGTCGGTTCCTTATAAAAGTCAAATCTGAAGCAATGGTCTAAGACTGAAGCAGTCGTCATGGAAAGCAGTGCCTACTGTTTAGACCACTTCCAGAATGGACTTTTATAAATAAGTCCCATTGTGCTTTATGACATCGTCCTGTGGCTTGATATGCAAATTAACTGATTTTGCTGCTGAAATGTGTAATCGAGTCACAAGTTGATGTCATAAACACGAGATACAACATGTTTCTCTTAATCCATGCATTTGCTTGCCATTCTGCTAACACAATGTGTAGATAATTTTCTTCTCTACATTCCCAGTACAAACAATGTTTAGAGGGAATTATCACTTTAACATAACTCAGAACACTTTATTAAAACCTCCAAAAGTTAGACAATACAATGCTTTCATATAGTGGGCTGATAAATCTGCTCTTTGTGTATAAAGGTACACATACCATTCGTCCAAAGTGCTTAGATGACAAACGCTTTACAAATAAAATATCAACTTGCCATTTTCTCACTTTAAAAAGCACCAGCTCATCACATGGAGCACCCACTCATCACATGGAGCACCCACTCAACACATGGAGCACCCACTCATCACATGGAGCACCCACTCATCACATGGAGCACCCACTCATCACATGGAGCACCAACTCATCACATGGAGGACCAACATGGAGCACCAACTCATCACATGGAGCACCAACATGGAGCACCAACTCATCACATGGAGCACCAAACTGTGATGTCTTTACAAGAGGAAGTTTAGTTTCTTTTTTAATTGGTTTTGAGCTGTTTAGGGCTCTTGTTTTAAATCTATATAATATTCTTTACAGTATCGAACCCTAAATGTTTACTATTGTTGCAGCCATTCCAATTGTCCACTTTTAATATGATACTCTCTCTTTGGACCCTGATCCCTCTGCTTCAATTTCCTACCTTAATGTCCCTCTTTTATCGATAATGAGGACATATCGTATGTATGTGTATCACAAAGCTCTACAGAAATATAAGTGTAAAAATGTAATTACATTTCGGTAAATGTGCTTGTTATCAGATTGTGTATATAATTTACTCTTTAACTTCCCTATTCACATAAATATCCATGTTTAGTTTATACGGTGACCTAAAAATGTCTTACAATTGCGTGTACCCCAAAGAACTCTTCAAAAACTCGGGTGTCTTTTTTTTGGCCAAAATGTTGAGTGGTAGGAAATGAGAGCCAATATAACTATAACACCTAAACCAGAAATGAAAGATAATGATGACATTATTAGACATAGTTTTCATCAGTTTTAGAAAAAAAACTATGTGTCAAATATAATTTTATCACAAAACAGCTTTGATTAAAACGGGAAGGGAGGTGTGATCTCAGAAGAACGGAGGTCCCTCTCCTAGAAAATTGCTTTGTATACTCTAGACAAAATTTGTTTAGCACCAATCATTATGATGTCACAAATATTAGGCAATAGTTACGAGGTTGCTTCATTAAACTACACAATTATTACTCTCATTACACAAAACGGTAAGACAGTAAAACCCATTTAATTCTGAATTGTTGGCAACTCTATTTCTCTGTGGGTAACTTATTATATATATCTGTGTAGCACTGGAAGTCTAATGATCTCTAGAAAACAATATATATATATATATATATATATATATATACATGGCACTTATGGAGGAAAATTAAATTAAGCTAACTGGATTTTTAAGATTTTAAAAAGCGATTCATTTATGGTTTAGCCATGGTGGATTTTCATTTGAGGTTTTCTGTTACATGCACAGATGTTTTGTGTTTTTATGCATTTTTTTTTATATTTTTGGAGATTACTTACAAGACAATTTTTGCATAATAATTCATTTGCCTGCCTCCTCATCTCACTCCTCCTCCTAGAGAATACATGGGCTTCCACCAAACAGAAACACAGAAACATAGAAACAGAGAATGTGTCGGCAGATAAGAACCATTTGGTCCATCTAGTCTGCCCAAGAACAGGCAGAGTTAATGGCCAGCGAGAAATAACTATTTCAATTTGGTCAAAATGGATGCTCCCAGGAAGCGAAACATTTGTGTCGATATCAGAACCACTTAATACTGGAACAGATAACCATGCGTATAGTAATGGTCAAAACAAGTCATACTGTAACTTAAAACAGGTTCATCTTTTCAGTTTTGATTACATTTTAAGCAACGGGGTGTGTCAGTTTAGATCAAATTAGAGACAAAAGTAATTTTTCGGTTTCGAGCACAGGTAGTTTTTTTTTTTTTTTTTTTTATACTTAAACATATCTACAAAAAAATTCCTAGATTAAATACAAGAAGACAAAGCATTATGGCATTCATAATTTAAGGCATAAACACATGATCTCATGCCCACGTTGTAGATTATTTCTTGTTATGCAAGGCACATATTGTAAAAAGCAAGGCAGGTTTTACTTAACAGCATAGTATTTATGCCGAGTAGCATAAAATAAGTTAGCATTTTGGTTAAAAATGTAAGACATTAAAAAAAAATGTACATGTCCTGTAGAGCATGGGGTAAAAAAAAAAAAAAAAAAGTATCTTATGCATAGAGGTCCAAATCTCCAAGTTCCGAGGCAGAACATGCTTTTTGGCCTTCGATGTTTTGATTGTTCTGTAGCTGGTGGGTGATTCTGTCCAATCATTAAAACTGTTGCAGTATCGGAACTTTGACCGTCTTTACTTCCGATATATGCGAAGATTTCTGAATGATGCAGCTAGTGGTACCCTGCAGTTTGTCTTTTCCTTGTGCAAGGTTCGTTAAGGCCATGGCCGCGTTAATTTCTCGCCAGTAAGTTTCATCTTTGCTGGCTCCTTTTTTATTAACTGCACTAGATTAAATGAAAGAGACACATTTCAGTCAGATTTTTCATCGGGAAGCAGCCACGGGGTCGGCTAGCGTGGGTTTAGAAAGAGTTAAAGGGGAGGGGTGTCACAGTTACGGCAATTCGGTGTTAACAAACTTGTATGGGGAGTTGCTGGGATTTCATTGATACACCCTATCTGTGCCTTGTCGGAAAGCATCATAACCATTTTTTTTATGTCAATATAAATCATAAAAACTTTTTTTTATGTCAATATGGGGTATATTTAGTCACTAAATAGCTAACTGTGGTGAATAATCAAATGATTTGTAAAAAACAGGAACAAATAGCTAAAAATGAAGAAGAAAAACTATAATATGGTTCTTTTTCGGTTCGACTCCCCAGAAATTGGTGGACTACAATATGCTAATGTCTACCAGCCCCCTAGTTAGGGTTGCCACCTGGCCGGTATTTTACCGGCAGGCCGGTAAAAAAATTGGCTTCACGCCAATGTTAAGTCTATGGAGACACCAGCAAGGCTGAAGAAAAGGTGGCAACCCTACCCCTAGTTAATATCTAGACATTATCAAGATCAACCATTAGGACTTTTAAATGCAGCATTTCAGATTATAGCTACACATTAAGGTTTTTATTGACACATTAAACATAGTAAGATGTTAGATGTTCATGAATTTACACTATTCTATTAAAATGTAATAAAGATTAAAATCTTGAGATTCTCAATTCTATATGCAATCTACCAAGCAGATATAGAGCACAAATGATTAGAAAATAATATATACAGTACTATAAGGGACATTACGCAGGTACAATAAGACAATTAAGCTTTTCATGTAACGAAGAACTTACTCACCTTTGGCACTTATTTGGTCCCGAATCCAAAGTATCTAAAGCAGAAAAATACTGGGTATTAATACAACAAATAAACCATCCATTTATTATCAAATAAAACTAATGCCGAAGGGAATGTAATGAGTCAGCTGCTTGCACTGGGGGGTTGGCACTCACTGGGGTTCTTGTACTGATGAAGTGTAAGCTAAGAAATTCACACAAAAATGGGTTTGGATAAAACCTGATAGGGTAAAGACTAAGTCAAACGTTTGCCATTTTAAGTGAATTATTGTAAATGCTTACTAAAAGGGGTTCTTAACCCTATCTTTTTAGACCAGCGATGGCTAGCCTTGGCACTGTTAATGATTTGGAACTACACAAAAAAACTTTGTGACTGACTGAGCATCAAAGGATATGTAGTTTCCAAACATCTGCAGTGCCAGTAGCAGTGGACAATGGATGAATGAGACAGCGACCCTGCAACTCTCCAGCCCCCCCCCCCCCCCCCAAACAAAAAACAAACAAACAACTAAACAAAAACAAAGCACAGTATTTAATGTACACTTGGCAACTGTAGCTTTCAAACCTGGAAGCTTAAAGGGAAAGCCATGGGTTATGGAGATACCTTGTGTATATCAGCTCACCCTAAGGAAAGTCCCTATTATAGGCTAAACAAATAGAATTATAATATTTGCCACAATGGAATTTATTACAGAATATTTAAACCCTGCCCATCAGAAGCCATTATCAGCAGTAGCATTCCTTTTCATACACGAGCTCTGAGTTAATGCTGTATGGATGTTCAGCACAGGCAACATATGGTGTGTATTTTATACTGAATGGCTTTGGAAAAGGAAAAAGCTGAAAATAGTAATTGATTTATGGAAACCACAGATCAGTCTGTTTTTCATAAAACTGAATGTAATAGGTGAGCAGACTAGCACAATACCCTGTGCATTGTTTCAGATGGTGTCCTGGGAGGGTTTGTGTTTAAGCAGTTTTGTCTGTATAGCCCGTCATTCAGGAATTGTTTGAGAATCAGTTTAAGTACCAGCGACGTTATTTTCAGAACATTTAACTTTTTTCCTTCCTTCTCATGGGAACGGAGATGTCCTGTCCAGGTTACCCTAATTTACCTCTCAGTATGCAAAGATGGAGACACAGGAAGAGAACCAGGACGGTAGAGAATGCGCTGGGCAGACATAGATCCGTCCATGGCACTTTGTTAGTTCATTGTTGAATGACCCGTGAGAGCACTTGGAATAGGTAAACACTGACTACTAACTCGTCGGTAACTTGGGTTAACCAATGTGGCCCTGTCAACAGTGCCAATGAGCAAACAGACAAGGTGTTTATAGGATACCCCTGCCTCTGCCACAATTGCTCTTTTTGATTGTGAAAGTACAGCAGGTTGCAAGAAACCAGGTCTGCCCACACTAGCTGACTAAAAGTTTTTTTCAGAATGCAAAGAGTATTCTTCATCTTACACCAAAGTGAGTTTGGGGACTACACTGTCACTTTAAATGCTTATTTTTTGTGGAATGCAAAATTCATCATTATGGGCTAGAAGCTGATTGTGTGAAGACTTGTCATTACTCACAGCAATATTATTGATAGGCTATATGTCTTAGATGCACAAGTTAAAACCATTGGTGACTATTGAGTGCTCTTTTGTTTTGTCTGCTCTGCTTTTCAACTGGGTGATGTGATTTATGCTCATTATTATCATCAGCTTTATAAACTTGGGACATTGTGGGTGGGATATCAGAGGGGCAACTGACCTATCCCCCCACCTCGCTGCACCATTTTTCATATCTAAATTCCAAAGTACTTGGCACTTTCAATCTTTCTATCTAATTTTCTTGTATGTCTATCAATCTGTCAGCATACCTGCTTTCCTGTGTATTCGTGTCTATCTCTGATGATAAAGGGTGGGCTGGCAAAATTGCACTACGTTCCGCTAAATAGTTGTTTTGCCCCCTGGACCACACCTTGCCAGCACTCCCACTGGTTAAGTGCATATTGCTGTCAAACACCAGACACTATGCAAGGCAAGGAAACGCTCGCAACTAAACCTAATAAATAACATGTGCATTAACATGATCAAAAGAAGATTTAAGGACGTAACAGAGAACTATAACGATACTTTTTGTTAAACAGTTGCCTGACGGCTAATGACCGAACGCAGTGTACTATGTGCATGTGACTGTCGCAGAGAACGCGGCCTGATTGAATTTCTTTATTTTCTATCCAGACATTTTTCTCGTTTTATAGATTGAGGGTGATTACTAGAAAAGCTCATTAGCTGCTGGTATCATATTATCTGAGTGAGTTCTTAATACATATTCTGGCTCTCCCACCTACACTTGCCCAGCCCTTGGCTTCACTAAGCATTATGGTGGTAATAATACCTTAGCCCAACTCCTGACGCGTTTGGTGCTACATTGTGGAGCGTCCACGCAGTACCGTATCTACGAACATGTCATCTCATCGATTTAACTATATATTGTGCAGGGACAAACCTGGTGAGTTTCTCCTGTAAGAAGAACAGAGTTGGCCCTTCATTGTATAAAAGTCTTCAAAAACACAACTATGCATTTTTTTATGGCCAGCACTAGCAGGGGGAGCTTACCAAGATTCACCCAGCACAATGCAAAGAAACACTGCGGGGTTTATCATGAAAGAGGAAAGAGCAGGGAATTGACAAGGGAACTGCAACATTAAGAGCACCGTAGCAGAGTTTGAATTAGCTACTTTGGCCTTAAGTTTGGAAATCCCTCCTTATTTCCTTCTTTCGTGTATAATGTCCTATGTTTAATGACCCAGACTGATTTAATGCAGAGCTCTTTCCTTGCTACCCCTCAGCTGACACAGCGGAAAGCAGCATTCTTTAACGGTAACAGATGCAGACTTAAAAGCGCATTCTTGTACGCGGCCCACTAAAATAGTGGTCGCACAGCAGGAGCTGGACATGCACACAGTACAGCCCGTCCGTCTCGCTTGCGGACTGTTTAGCGTGTCCATCGCTGCAGTTATCAGAGCAAAACGCAGAGAACAGAAAATTAAGAAAATCTGTCCTTTAATTGCTCCTCGAATCAAAAAAAAGAGCAACGGACCCAGCTTGCTTGCAACACGTCTGCAAAAGAGAAAACTTTCCCTTTTATTGGAACCAGACTGTAAAGAAATGCAGCCCTGATTCCAAGGTCCGCAGGTGTTGGCAGGTCTAAAAAAAAAAAAAAAGATGCCATTGTCCAACTTGAGCTTTATTAACTTTTACACAATTTGACAAGATCTGCTGGTCTATATGCTAAGTGTCAGCTGACAAGGCAACTGCCAACATCAGAGAGTATACTCAAATGGCTTTCTCTTAATAAGACACAAGGCCACTTCTGCCTCATTAAAAGTATAACTTGCAAAATCCAAGACAAGGGAGATTCATCTGAGCACAGCACCATGGCTGCAGGTAGAGACGGTCAGGTGACCATCTCTCTCTGTGACTGGTGTGTGCGCGCATCAATTGCACTGGACACAGCCAATAGTGGAGGAGGAGGTGATCATCTGACTGGAGTTGTGTTCGCTGTCATAGGTACTGCACACCAATCAGCACCGCCAGATTTTGGAGAACCAGCTCCACAACTTGACAGCCTGGATATCTGTGTTTGACTTTCAAACCGAACAAGAATTGGTTCTGAAAGGTGCACCCGAGGAGCATCAATCAAGCACTTTCTACATCAGGCTTCTAAAAAATAGTACATAATTAAATTATAATGCCGTACTGACCCTCTCAGTGCCAGAGGTGTGCAGAGATGGTTCTTTCTCTGGAAGGGTGAAAGCTGGGGGGCCCAAGTGGTTTAGGAAGTCAGCCACATGATCAGGTAGGTAAATACATAGATGTGCTTTCCCATAATGTTTAGGGCATGATGACTTGTGCTTGAAGGATCCCACATTGATTATTACAGAAGCCGGCACATCTGCCGTAGAATCTGCATAAGCATACAGACAGAAGCTGTGACGTCTAATGTAGAATACAATTTAAAAATATACAGGTGCTAGCAATTTGTCTAGCACACTGTGTGACAATGCAAAATCCGCACAATTTAACGATATTCTCTTTAAAATGATTCCATGCTATTTATGCTCAATGGGTACCCATTACAACTCAATGTACTGGCACGGAATTCACAGGTACTCCATGCAAGTACTCTAGGTGCAACTGTATGAGTCTCCACTTGATTGCAACAAACAGTAAGGTTATAATTGAAACTGAGCACTAGCTGCATTCTCATATACAGTGCATTGAACCGAGTCAGGCTTGATGTGCTAGGGATCCTGAATAGTGTTGAGCGAACCCAAACTGCACTGTTCAGGTTCGTACCGAACATTACGGTTTTTGGACCCCGGACCCGAACATTTCACTGTATGTTCGGGTTGGAGTTCGGCGATTACATTGTGTAATACATGTAATGCTATTGCTATTCTATAAACCGAAATAGAGTCCCCATTCATACGAATAGGTCAATTGACCTATTCGTATGAATGGGGACAATCTTACCAACATTTTACTTCATTTTGCAGCCCTCTAGCCCTTTCCAGGACTTTTTTAGAGGCATTTTAGTAGCCAAAAGTTTATGTCCCTATTGACTTCAATGGGGTTTGGGTTCAGGGTCAAGTTCGGGGTCAAGTTCGAGCACGGACCCGGACATTTTTTTGAAGTTTGGCCGAACCTGCTGAACCCGAACATCCAGGTGTCCGCTCAACTCTAATCCTGAAAAGTAGACTTGATATATACCAAGAAGATAATTACTGGGGATCATAACCTTTATGAGCAGACTGGGTTTTCAATCTAACTTACAACTAGGCCGAAATACTTACATTCTGTCTTCATTCATATAATATTCACTTGTACAATAAAAAAAATAAAAACTACTAAAAAGTAAATGTAATTTAAAAATGTACAAAGGAGCAATATGTGGTCGCCCCCCCCCCCCCCCCCCCATCCATTAAAAAAACTTTAGTTTAATCATTTTTAAGCAGGTCAGTGCTGTAATAAAAGCACGGATTCATTAAAGAGTTCTCAAGCTGTGTCATAGTCTAAGTCTACTACATTTGCTTTGAGACTCAACAACGCCTGCTAATTCTAGAATTTCAGCCATAACACAGGCTATACACATACAGTATATCACTTGGAAAGACTCAACCAGACATTTTAGTTTCATAATTAGTCATTTTAATGTTTTTTTGTATTATTTTATTACTTTGCCATTTGCGTAATGCAGAAAACACATTTTAAATGAATTAGTCAGTTCATAAACGGAAATCTGTAAGATAGGTCACGACCTCAGAGTTGTAATTCTCCAGAAATCAAAACTATTTAAAAACAGCTGGGCGCCAGGTTCTCACTACGTTCAATAGTGATTTTCTGACGTGATAAGAATGTAGTAGAAGACCAACAAATGGAGGCACATGCCATAAACTATGACCATTAAGGGACAACGGTCGGCAAAAAAATGTATTCTTTTTAAGTGAAATTCATCAAGTGTGGGTGTTTTTAACAGAAATGTGAAAATTAAAGAATACAACTCAACTACCTTGTTGAGCCCTCTTTGCTCTGTAAAACTCTACCAGAGGACAAAAATGTTGGTCAGAATCTTGGGGTTAGATCTTTCGTCATCCGTCATCCGAACAAAGATGAAGGAAGATCTTAGCTACATTTCTAAATAAACACAAGTTACTATTTGTATCATTTCCTTAAAATGTTTTTATTTAAAGCATCTAAAATTGATACGATTGTTCATTTACACATAAGTTCATTTTTTTGTCCTTTAATTAACATTTTTTGGTCCTTTTTTTATCCATCCATAGGTTAGTACTCTAGTCTTCCCATGACTTCCTAAGGTATAAAATCCACTGCTTACCAGGTTTGTGGTGAAGCCAGAGAGAAGAAAATCTGCAACAATCCGAAGAAACATGAAGTAAAACCTTAAAAAAGTCTATTTAAAAACCAGGAGAGATGTGAGCAAGGACCATGGCAGTGCCAGGACATAATATAATAAAATTATAATTTTATTGGATTTTTATAACCGATTCTAAGCACATAAAACATTGAATTTGTAACGTGTACTCTATATTTAAATGTAGGAAGACAAAGTGCTTGGCATTCAGTAGGTGTGAGGGTGTTCCACAGGCAGAGAGTCCCAAAGGTAATGGGGAGAACTGGTATCCAGAATGTGACACAATACAAATAATGGGAATTAAAGAGCAGTCTTTGTTTTAGTATTTAATAGGTTTGTGCTGATGAATTAAGAATAATTTGTTGTTAAAAAGCACAGTCAGTTGCGTACACACAATTACATTTTTTACGAAGTCCCACGTATATCTTATATGGGGACATTATTGAGGAAATGTATTGTATTATGGAGTTGTAAAATTACAAACATAGAAACATAGAATGTGTCGGCAGATGAGAACCATTCGGTCCATTTATTCTGCCCAATTTTCTAAATACTTCTATTAGTCCCCAGTTCCCTGTCTAATAGTTAGGATAGCCTTGTGCCTATCCCACGCATGCTTAAAATCCTTTATCGTGTCTACCCCTCCCACTTCCGCTGGAAGGCTATTCCATACATCCACTACCCTCTCAGTAAAGTAATACTTCCTGATATTACTTTTAAATTGTTTCCCCTCTAATTTTATGTCCTCTAGTTGTGGTAGTTTTTCTTCTTTTAAATATACTCTCTTCTTTACTGTGTTGATTCCCTTTATGTATTTAAATGTTTCTATCATATATATCATATACAAAGCAGTAGAAGGTAAAATTAATTAACATGGCTTTCCTTCTACATAGCTCATAGTCAACCTTTGCGTAACAACCCTGTATGGTCAGAAAGGTGCTAGACGCTGTGCTTCATATGGTTAGAATTGGCACTGTGTATCTTTAGGAACTACATCTTCCGTGATGCACCCCCCCCCCCCCCAAAAAAAAAAAAATACGTAATGCGCAACCAAATCTAAACACATTAAACACTACTTCCCCAAATAATATCAGTTCTACATATATTCAGCCAGATGACATAAATGTAAATATGTAACAAAGTCTATCAGTGTGAAATTGTAACCAATCGGCAAGTGATAAAGAAGTTTAGGACAGCCCACACAGGCCTCAGGCTGACCGAGCTTTAGGGGGGGTAGAGTGCCGAGGTTAGCCTTCACCGTGCTAGGTGCGATACTCGTCTTCTGTCAAGCCATGTTTAATGAAGATTTAAGACTCAGTTCAGATCTTATATCTGGTTGGTGAATTTTCCTTCAATGGTTCTCTTACAGAGTCCGGCAAATGTGGGCTAGGTTTACAGAAACAGCCAAATTCACCAGTCCAAAATCCCTGAAAATGCCCCCATTGTGGCTGCTTAACACATACTTGTTAATGTGCTTCTCTCTGTTAGTACATAGTGGGCTGTGTAAAAAGCTTCTACGTTCTGCTGGGGTGCTGGAGCAACCCAAATATTAGCAACCAGCACATTGTTGCATATCGGGACAGCGCCAGTATTAGATGATGTCCTCGTGTGCATCTCTGTGATAAATAACCCCCATCGCGTTTCATCAGGTAGCTATATAGCTGTATAACTGAATTACAAATGCATTGGATATTTGCTCATATCTAAAAGGTTATGATGTACAGGTCTTCATTTATTTCCGAAAGCACATGCGCTTCTTCACCTGGTCAGCACAGGCCGTAGCGGGTTGTATGGTACCTAGAGGGATACCAGCCGTACCACGCTGACGAGCCCAATGAAGGCTGAAACGTACGTCCGTGGTTGCTGTGTTCTACTTGCAGAGGAGACCTACCAGGCTATTTGGATCTGGACTGCCCTTATGGGTGGGACCAGTCTGACATGCTAATGGGGAGGTCTCCTCTATAATGGTGCAAGTAGGTTACATCCTATAGGGCTGGCTATATCCACTTTTGGCTGTTGTCACTGAGAGGGATCCCACGTTTCTTTTTTTTTTTTGTCCCAACAGGTTGTACACAGGACTTGCAGATCTGTTTGCAGAGAAGGGGGTGGGGGGGGGGGGGGTGACTGCCATTTTCCAGTCTGTTTTTACGCAATTGCAACATAGACCAGGCGCATCTAAACAGGAGGAATGTACTTGGTTGCACATTCTAACACTTTACAACGGACGTCTTTAGTGAAAGCTATGTGTGATTACACAGAGGCCCTTTCATGTGGAGACATCAGAAGGCCTCGTAACAAGTAACACAACTTCTCACATAGAAATGCCTTGACGGGTAAATTCAATCCAGTACAGTGGACTTCAAAGCAAAAGTCCAAGCCAAAAAGATCTTGAGCAAGCTACTGATGCTTCTTTCTGCCAAGCAGATAAGATAAACTACTGGAAAATATCTCCCTTGCTATGGAATCGGGATTGTCATCCAAAGGAGACAGGGTGTTCTAACGTTACAGAGAACAAACAAACCTGACACTGACCCGAAAAAAAAAATACTTCATCTATTTTATGACTTTTTAAAGGATGAAACTTGACAATGTGACCCTTCATAAGATTCACAAAACAGAGGACAATGTCATGACATAACCAATAGTGATATGGGAATAAACAATCTAAGGTGAACAAACAATGGAAGGTGAGCCTGTGAATCACCAGCAAATATATGGTTATTATTTGAATAGTCTTCTTCTGCCTCCTCCAATATGGCTCCTGAAGCCACTAATAAGAGCACAGACCAGGAGGCAGCCCACCTCCAAATGATGATTTTGACTGATTAAGGAGAAAACTTACCAGGAAAGGTTAAAGCATCTTAACATGTATAGCTTGGAGGAAAGACGTAACGGGGGGGATATGATAGAAACATTTATATACATAAAGGTAATCAACACAGTAAAGGAAGAGAGTATATTTCTATGTTTCTATGTTTCTATATTTAAAACCATAACTAGAGGACATAGTCTTAAATAAGAGGGGCAAAGATTTAAAAGTAAAATCAGGAAGTATTACTTTACTGAGAGGGTAGTGGATGCATGGAACAACCTTCCAGCAGAAGTGGTAGAGGTAAACACAGTGAAGGAGTTTAAGCTTGCATGGGATAAGCATAAGGCTATCCAAGATATAAGGTAAGGCCAGGGACTATTAAAGGTTATTTAGAAAATCAGGCAGACTAGATGGGCCAAATGGCTCTTATCTGCCGAAACATTCTATGTTATATAATTTGCCTTCAGCACTCAGTACAGACTAGCCGACTATGGTAGACAGAGTACAGAGACAGAACGTTACTTGGGCAGACTAGATGGACCGAATGGTTCTTATCTAACAACACTTTCTATGTTACATGATACAGGTTACATGTTACAGGTAGAGATCCCTGCTCACAAGTTTACAATCTAGAGGAAATGGGATCAGGAGACAAATAAGGTGAGAAAAAAAGCCAGAGGAGATGGCGACAGTGGGAGCTAGGTGGGCTTGGCAGAGGTTACAAAATGGTGTTCTAGATGAATGAATCGTAGTCTTTTTTGAAGAGGTGCATTCTGTGGAACCTTTTCAAGACTGATAGCGAGGAAGAAAGCTGTGGGTTCCAGTGACGGTGGCAGCTCAGTTAAAGTCTTTCCGTTGTGAATGGGAAGCGATGATGAGGTTGGAGAAAAGCTTTATCCCATGTGCGGAAGGTAATTATATTCCTTAATATTCCAGCTCATCTTTCAAATGTATAAACTAACTAATAAATTAGAATCTTGACACTATATCCCATTATCCCTTAATTCCTACTTCCAATCTGCGATGAGCAAGGAATAATACATATATTGTACAGTTCCGGAATGTAGAATGCGTTAGCACAGCTTAGTAAAGATGTACATGAGTCATTGACTTACCATGCACGTCTAAGAGACCTCATCGAGTTTTCGATGGAGTGCCACGGCCGTCCAGTACATAATAAATTTTATCCCTCTCCCACACCTGATGAATTGAAATCCTGACGCTACAAGCTGTCCAAGTATTAATTCATATGAAACGCAGCCCATCCACATTACCAATAAAACCATCCATTGCGTGTGTTTTTTTTCATGCTATCTGGCACTATATTGTTTTTTAACACTGTAATTGCTTTGTTCGGGCTCAAGTAATTTGCCCCTTTAGATTAATAAAACCAGGCAATAAATCAGCATTCTCGATTTTCCAGTAGAAGGTTTCTCACTGTCTGAGAAAAGCTGGCAGTCTGTCCCCCTTGCAGTCAGCCATGTGTATTCCAAGGCAGGAGCTATATATAGAAGTGGAAGTAAAGATAAATTCCATAGACCAACCCAAGGATTTTTGGGAATTCTTCAGGGAGACCAAAGGAAAAAATGTGCACTACATCACAATGATTCCCTTTTCAAGAATGGCGTGAAGCTGGCCAAATAATCCCACATCCATTAGACTTTATTTTCGAATGCATTTCATCTTAATGACCGTGGCAGTCATAGCAGAATCTTAATTGTTTTTCCCATGGTATACTATACCAGCTACAGGTGTATTCCTCTGCACTAAATAATAATAAAGAAACCAAATATCCGTCAGACTCATAAAACCCATTATGTCCAACAGCACTACCTACATAGTCTATAAAGTATTATGTATGTATATGTACATATCACATAAAAACACACTTGCAGTATAAAGTAATGTTATTATTCAATTCTCATTTCAAAAATACAATGCAGTTACAGTAGGCGTAAAGGCAAAAACAAATATTGTCTTAAATGAAAGCCCACTTTAAGTTGAGTAAAATGGTGTTTTTCTTCGGTTCCTATGATTTACTGTTCATGAAATATTGAACTTTCACTGCAGAACTTCCTTCTATTTGAAGGGATTCATTTGACATATTTGAGGACTGAGTATGTCAGTCATTTGATCATCATTTGGTTAGTAAGAGACCATATGAAGAGGCAAAATACAGAAATGAATGCTCTTGATATAGTCATGGAGCACTTAGGCAGGGATTCTTTCTTTGTCCTGCACTATAAGAGGGATCATTTTCTATTTACATGTCTATTAGCAGGCACCAGCACAAACATCCAAGCATAAAGAAAAATGTCAGTGCGCTAAGCTAGTCACAGGCTCAAATAAATGTATAAAATGAAGCTTACCAAAAAGGTGTGAGCATGCTGCAAATACAGTGTGATTGGCTGTACAATGTATACAAAAAAAAAACTGTCTACGCTTCTCACCCTAATAAAGTTGCCAACTTTATTAGGGTGAGAAGCGCAGACAGTTTTTGTTTTGTTTTTGTATCCAAACATCAAAGCAGACCCATTCGTCTCTAAGGAAACCCAGTGCAGCGAAAAACTTTCGTTTTGTTCATCCTGACAGGACTGATACCTGAAAAGTTACTTCCATTACCATTTCCCAGGCAATTCTAAGAGAGCTCATCTAGGAGAGGTGATTGTCCTGCATTTCCTAGAAGTCATACTCATACTATATTTTCCAATACTTTACAGGTGGGAGTGCTTATGATATTATTCAATTTCTAAAGCAAGGAATTAAAACAAATGAGTAAAATATATATTGCGTTTTAATGCAAAAAAAAAAAACTTTTAAAAAAGCATACATAAAAAGGTACACAGAATAAAAGAGTAATTTGAGTATTTTGAGGGCTAGTTCATTTCATTCCTGTCGTTATAATGAGGTCATGTTGGGAACACCTAATGTGTTTCGCCCTCAAATGTCTTCCTCAGAGTTTTGATATTACTAAAATCAAGTCCATTACAGATATTCATCTGCTATTTGTCAAACTGCCAAGGTAAAAATATAATATTTTGTTGTATTTTCCTGTTCCCATTGTGAATTTCTCATACAGAAATAATAGCTCTCTACAGAACATGAAGGGGATCTACTTTGGCGTGAATAGCTGAACTCTCCTGTTACATATTCACCGTTATGTCTCGTCTGTTCTGTCTTCCCTTTTGTGGCACAGATCTATACCTGGCTGACATTGGTCGTAGAAATAAGACAATAATGACCGTTTTTTACAGTCTGAAATCTGAATGGCTTTTCTTGTCAGATACAAGTAAATAGATCTAAGAAAGTCAATTGTAATGACAATTACATTTTTGAACTGCCAACTTTATAAATATCAATAAAAGTGGACAGCGCTTTATGTATGTAGACTAGAAGTGTGCAAATAACACAATTACATAGGTACTTAGATAAAATATATAGAGAGATTTTTTTATTGATAAATTTTATAGCAATTTTCTATTAATCTAATTTTAGCAATCCGTATAAGTATGCCGAAAAAGGCAGACAATGCATATATATTTAATGGTACAATGCTTCAAAAAGAGAAATTTATAGAATTATAATTTTAAAATACAAAAGACTAAAACATTCTAAATAAAAAAAATGTTTTAAAATAGCTATATATAAAACAGACACACTAACCGAAAAAGAAGATAATGAACCTGGCCGGTAAATCAGAAGCTGAATAAACAAGCAACGCGTTTCGCTAAAATCCTTTCTCAAGCAAAGCGTTGCCTCGGTGTGCCTGAACCGAGGAAACGATTTATAAAACTTGACATTACTAATGCACCGAGAAATGATTTCCCAATAGTCTGCGTTTAAAGCTGGATGTGATAATTTAAAAAATAAAATGTTTAAGGCTTTCTGCAAGAGTATAGGTTTGGAGCATAGCGATTTTAAAAACAATGGTTTATTATTTAGTTCCTTTCACAAAATATTCTGTGCTGAAAACTCTGAAGAGCGTTTGTTCGGCCAGAAAATAGTCTGTAATTATTTTGTAGTTTTTGAAAAGGAGAAAGATATTCAATGTTCACTTGGCAGCGGAGATCTGTTAGTGATCTGCTGATTGTTATGCAGAGACTTAAGCTATCCAAATACATATTAGGCAAGCATTGTAGCACTACTAAACATTGTATAAAGCAGTCTAGAATGGCGCATATTAGAAAGCCTGTTTGTAAAAACATGCTAAATATTAGACAATCTCATTTAAAATGATTTACAACAATGAGCGCCAATACGTAAGCGAAAGCTACAGTATTGCATACAATCTGCCTGTGGATGGATATAGGATGATGCAAATGTATTTATCATAATGGACAACTGTAGCAAAAAAATTTACTTGTGTTTAATTGAAAGACTGTATTAAGTGTCGATGACTTATAAAGAAATTCTTTAATGAAGGAATATAAATTAAGTGCCTTATTAAGCCTTCTTTACTCCATATAGTTCTTTCAGGGGGCAGACATCTTGTTTAGAATCTTGGGTCAGATCTTCACTCACTTTGGTTCAGCTGACCTATCTGACCAAAGATTCTAAACAAAATGGCTGCCTCCTGGTAGAGCTTTATGGAGTAAAGATGGCTCAATAAGGGACTTTATTTGTATTTAATAGATACGCTTCTATATTAGAAGCACAAGTAAAATATACAGTTTAGTGTTCCTTTAAAGCATTTCCATTACTCGTGATGCCACCTTTCAATTAAACAGAAATTAAAGTTGTCCTTTAAAGTTAATACAGGTGTGGTAATGATATTACTGCACCTGTTAAACTCATTAAATAAAAAAAACACGTTAATTTACTGCTAACAGGATTTTACGGGGAAACATTGCATTTACCCCATTATGTCAACCGCGAGTTATATGGAACAAAGTGGGATCAATAAGGTACTTGTGTTATTTCAAAGAATTTCTGTTTCAAACAGGCCTTCTCAACAATTTAGTGACCAAGTTCCAATTGTCATCCAAGGCTCACTCCCCCCTTAATGTTTTAAGGACTACTGGTCCTTAGTTATCAGTGAGCTAAGCATTAGATAAATACTCTCTATCAGCTGTGCTTTTCCGTTCTTCCTTTTCTCCATGTTTACCCCAATCTGTTGGGAAGTCTGTTACTGGAACAATGAATGTATATTAAATATTTACGCCAGCACTTGTCTATCCTGGAGACATTGCATGCCCTGTGAGAGGAGGATGCACCCCAGGTCCTGGAGACATTGCATGCCCTGCGAGAGGAGGATGCACCCCAGGTCCTCGAGACATTGCACGCCCTGCGAGAGGAGGATGCACCCCAGGTCCTGGAGACATTGCATGCCCTGCGAGAGGAGGATGCACCCCAGGTCCTCGAGACATTGCACGCCCTGCGAGAGGAGGATGCACCCCAGGTCCTGGAGACATTGCATGCCCTGCGAGAGGAGGATGCACCCCAGGTCCTGGAGACATTGCACACCCTGCGAGAGGAGGATGCATCCCAGGTCCTGGAGACATTGCACGCCCTGCGAGAGGAGGATGCACCCCAGGTCCTGGAGACATTGCACACCCTGCGAGAGGAGGATGCACCCCAGGTCCTGGAGACATTGCATGCCCTGCGAGAGGAGGATGCACCCCAGGTCCTCGAGACATTGCACGCCCTGCGAGAGGAGGATGCACCCCAGGTCCTGGAGACATTGCATGCCCTGCGAGAGGAGGATGCACCCCAGGTCCTCGAGACATTGCACGCCCTGCGAGAGGAGGATGCACCCCAGGTCCTGGAGACATTGCATGCCCTGCGAGAGGAGGATGCACCCCAGGTCCTGGAGACATTGCATGCCCTGCGAGAGGAGGATGCACCCCAGGTCCTGGAGACATTGCACGCCCTGCGAGAGGAGGATGCACCCCAGGTCCGGGAGACATTGCTCGCCCTGCGAGATGAGGATGCACCCCAGGTCCTGGAGACATTGCATGCCCTGCGAGAGGAGGATGCACCCCAGGTCCTGGAGACATTGCACACCCTGCGAGAGGAGGATGCATCCCAGGTCCTGGAGACATTGCACGCCCTGCGAGAGGAGGATGCACCCCAGGTCCTGGAGACATTGCACACCCTGCGAGAGGAGGATGCACCCCAGGTCCTGGAGACATTGCATGCCCTGCGAGAGGAGGATGCACCCCAGGTCCTGGAGACATTGCATGCCCTGCGAGATGAGGATGCACCCCAGGTCCTGGAGACATTGCATGCCCTGTGAGAGGAGGATGCACCCCAGGTCCTGGAGACATTGCATGCCCTGCGAGAGGAGGATGCACAACAGGTCCTGGAGACATTGCATGCCCTGCGAGAGGAGGATGCACCCCAGGTCCTGGAGACATTGCATGCCCTGCGAGAGGAGGATGCACCCCAGGTCCTGGAGACATTGCACGCCCTGCGAGAGGAGGATGCACCCCAGGTCCTGGAGACATTGCACGCCCTGCGAGATGAGGATGCACCCCAGGTCCTGGAGACATTGCATGCCCTGCGAGAGGAGGATGCACCCCAGGTCCTGGAGACATTGCACACCCTGCGAGAGGAGGATGCACCCCAGGTCCTGGAGACATTGCACGCCCTGCGAGAGGAGGATGCACCCCAGGTCCTGGAGACATTGCACACCCTGCGAGAGGAGGATGCACCCCAGGTCCTGGAGACATTGCACACCCTGCGAGAGGAGGATGCACCCCAGGTCCTGGAGACATTGCACGCCCTGCGAGAGGAGGATGCACCCCAGGTCCTGGAGACATTGCACACCCTGCGAGAGGAGGATGCACCCCAGGTCCTGGAGACATTGCACACCCTGCGAGAGGAGGATGCACCCCAGGTCCTGGAGACATTGCACGCCCTGCGAGAGGAGGATGCACCCCAGGTCCTGGAGACATTGCACACCCTGCGAGAGGAGGATGCACCCCAGGTCCTGGAGACATTGCATGCCCTGCGAGATGAGGATGCACCCCAGGTCCTGGAGACATTGCATGCCCTGCGAGAGGAGGATGCACCCCAGGTCCTGGAGACATTGCATGCCCTGCGAGAGGAGGATGCACCCCAGGTCCTGGAGACATTGCATGCCCTGCGAGAGGAGGATGCACCCCAGGTCCTGGAGACATTGCACACCCTGCGAGAGGAGGATGCACCCCAGGTCCTGGAGACATTGCATGCCCTGCGAGAGGAGGATGCACCCCAGGTTGGAATGCATTAATTTGAAACATCTACACGATGCAGTTTTCCAATTCGCCATAAGTTATTTGTTTTTACCTAGAGTTGTCCCACAATAAACGTTATTCCTGTTACACCCACAAGATTTTCATCATTCACAACATGATTTTTTTTTAGTATTTCTAACAACTATGCTGACAACAACACTCAGTCAAGAATTAATTAACCTCCCGTCCAGCTGGACAAGAACGTCTGCCATAAAATATATAATAACTGAAAATCTTGGCTATTGTGTTCCCCGCATGACTTACCAAACCCTTGGCTAGAAAATTGGCTGCCATTTTCTCTTTACACAGTATAGCTATCCATCAATCAATAACAACAATAAAGAGTGAATTATAATAGTCATTAAAGAAGAAAAACATATATGAGACAATGTTATGGACAAAGGAGAATAACCTCATGCAAGCTGCCTTATACTGTAATGATACATATGGCATGATATGATCCAAATGTGCAACCATGTAGAAAGGTGATTAAAATGGATCATAAATTCAAGACAATCAAATTGCTAACAGCACATAAAAGAACATTATCATCTACCGTATTTGATCGATTATAAGACGACCCTGATTATAAGACGACCCCCCCAAACTTTGGATATTCCTTTAGGAAAAAAACTAAAAGCCTGAATATAAGACTACCCTATAGGAAAAAAGTTCAACTTGTATATATTCACATGTAAATTGCTTTTTTAATAAAAAAATTATATTAAAAAATGCATTTATTGTTTTTATTTCCTTTTATGTGCCAATGCTGCCTCTCTCTTTCCCTTGCCCCCAACTTTGTCTCTCTCCCCCCCTTAGTGTTGTCTCTCTCTCTCTCTCTCTCCCTCCCTTTGACTCCCCCCTCATTCCCCTTGTCTCTCTCTCCCCCCTGTGCCCCCTCCCCTCTCTCTCCCCCCCTCCCTCCCCTTGTCTCTCTCTTCCCCCCTCCCTCCCCTTGTCTCTCTCTTCCCCCCTCCCTCCCCTTGTCTCTCTCTTCCCCCCTTTCCTCCCCTTGTCTCTCTCTTCCCCCTTTTCCTCCCCTTGTCTCTCTCTTCCCCCCTTCCCTCCCCTTGTATCTCTCTTCCCCTCTTCCCTTCCCTTCTCTCTGTGTCTTCCCCCTCCCCTTCCCTCCCCTTGTCTCTGTCTTCCCCCCTTCCCTACCCTTGTCTCTATCTCTGCCCCCCCTCCCTGCCCTTGTTGCTCTGGTCCCCCCTCCCTCCCCTTGTTGCTCTGGTCCCCCCTCCCTCCCTCCACCCCCCTCACCTTGTTTTGTTCCCTGGTGGCTAGTGGGGGCAGCTGGGGGATGTCTGCACGATACGTGCAGACATCCTCAATGCTGCCCGATTCTCACTGGTGGCTAGTGGGGCAGCAGAGGATGTCTGCGCGATGAGCACAGACCTCCCCTGCTGCCGCCCGGCACGACCACCGGGACTTCTGTGACGAAGCCAGAAGTACCCGGCTTCATCATAGAAGCCCCGGCGGTCGTGCCGGGCGGCAGCAGGGGAGTCTGTGCTCATCGCGCAGACATTCCCCTGCTGTTAGAGAGGGGGATCCAGGTCCCCTGCAGCTCTGCGGGGGACCTGGATCCCTGTTTTACAATCTGACCTCAATTTGACGTCAGATTATAAGAAGACCTTTATTAAAAGACGAGGGGTAGTTTTCAGAATTTTTTTTCTGAAAAAAACCTTGTCTTATAATTGAGCAAATATGGTATATACAAAGAAAGAGAACGCCAAAGTTTTATGGTGTTATTGGTCACTTAGATGCTTGCAAGGAAGGTGAGTCAATTGTCAATACTAAGTAAACACAAAAGAACATTTATTTATACAGGTTAAGTATCCCTTATCCAATATGCTTGGGGCCAGAAATATTTTGGATAATGGATCATTTCAGATAACAGATCATTTTCACCAATAAGATATTAAAGCCTCTCCGCACTCATGAAATGCAGTATTATCAGTGCAAATACTGTATAGAGCAAATAAATCACTGTTACTGTGATGCAGCTGTGATGTGAGGCATCGCTGGGAACCTGCCGTTGGCGCGTCAAGCCTGCACACGTGCCATTGTATTACCCTTTGTGGGTGTGCGTGTTGGAATCTGAGCATGCATGTAAAGGCTACATCACAGCTTAAAGGGTATGGACGCTGGGGGCCTGTATTGGGGCCTGCTGCTAAAGGATGTCTTATCAGTTGTGTGCATGCTGTGAAGAAATTAGTTTTGAGGGACTTTTTTCAAAGATTGTGAGGGGAAGAGAGGGTGCTGGATATTGTGTGTGTTCCAGAGAATATCAAGAGATATGTTGCAAGCTTTAATGAGAACACAGACCGTGGCATGGAGGCTGGCTCAGCGGAATCTCCACACAGACCTGAGCATCAACCGGCAGGTCAATATTAGAACACAACCTTTATAGCATTGTCTCTGTTTTGTGGCCTGGGATTTAAGAGTATATGAAGGGAGCAGCTCTCTGTTTGATGAACATACGTAGGACAGGCCCAGGGCCGTCTTTAACGCGGGGCAAATGGGGCAGCTGCCCTGTGCCCAGTTACTCCTTGGGGGCCCCAAGGCAGCTGTCCCGTGGGCCCCCAGCCCCTGCTTGCCACGTTCACAGCGCATTGCGCTTGTGAACGCTTTTTTCCGGCAAGCCGCATCCGATGGATGCGACGGCCGAAAAAAAAAAAAAAAAAAACTGACGCCGGATGTGACGTCGCGTCACATCCGGTGACTGTTTCCCTCCTCCGTGCAAGAGGGAAGACTGCACGGAGGAGACATCCGGCGGGGACACGGAGCAGGTTCATGTAAGTACTTGGGAAGGGGACGGGGGGCTGACTGGCACAGTATTACAGGCATCTGACTGGCACAATATTACTGGGCTCTGACTGGCACAATATTACAGGCATCTGAATGGGACAATATTACTGGTATCTGAATGGCACAATATTACTGGGCTCTGAATGGGACAATATTACAGGCATCTGACTGGCACAATATTACAGGCATCTGACTGGCACAATATTCCTGGGCTCTGACTGGCATAATATTACAGGCATCTGACTGGCACAATATTCCTGGGCTCTGACTGGCATAATATTACAGGCATCTGACTGGCACAATATTACAGGCATCTGACTGGCACAATATTACAGGCATCTGACTGGCATAATATTACAGGCATCTGACTGGCACAATATTACAGGCATCTGACTGGCACAATATTCCTGGGCTCTAACTGGCACAATATTCCTGGTATCTGACTGGCACAATATTCCTGGTATCTGACTGGCACAATATTCCTGGGCTCTGACTGGCACAATATTACTGGGCTCTGACTGGCACAATAACATTGGATGGCGGGAATGCATGCAGGGGAGGGGGCAGGGTCCAGGGGGCCCAAGCAAATGCTTGCCCAGGGTCCAATCACTATTAAAGACGGCCCTGGACAGGCCAGTAAAAAAAATACATTGATTGCTGCCAATGTTAAGGCAATAGCAAGGCCGGTACTTTTTTTTTTTGGGAGGAAAAGATGGCACCCCTAATTGTGGCCTGCAGAATACATCATATACAGACAGGGCACTTCCATTTTCTAGTTTTCTTTTTTTGGATGTACTTTTCATTTAACGGGTTTGTGTAAAAATTGCAGGAAATTATCTACACAGCGTAAATACTGGTTAAGTGACATTGGTTATATTTCCATTTACTGTAACATATCTGACAAAGTTAGAATAGAGAATGCAGGGGGGCAAACCAATAGGGGGTGCAGCATGTGCAATGCACCCGAGCCAGATATTGTAAGGGAGGTCCATGTGAGGCCAGACAATGTTATGCGTCCGGGCCTATTGGGGGCCCCAGATACTGTTTCTGCACCAGATCCTGTAATGGTCTTGTCCCACCACTGGAAGAACGATTATTTTTATATCACTGTCAGAGTTACTTGCCGTACAATGGTATAGTCCTGCGTTCTACTGCTGTCATACCTAATTTCCATTAAAACGGCAGTATGGAAGTCACATTGCGCACTCTTTTATATTCTTGGCATGCAAAAATGAAAAGGTAACACAAGACAGGCCAGCCACAGCCACACAATGTAAGTGCTAAAGACAGCAGTCTTTTCCCAAAAGACTGTGGCCTTCTTTGGAACAAAGACAAAAATGTTCAACACACCTCAGTCCAAGAGCAGGTTGGAAGGTTGAACAGAGAGTGAAGAGAAGAATATCTCACAACAGGAGAAAATAGGACAGAACTTTATAACCTAGCCTGATTATTAACCACAATATTATTCCAAAAGTAGAATATCAGCAACTTAGCATGAAAGCCCTGATTTATTTAGGCTCAGACTAACAAAACATAAAAACAAATAAAAAATGAGAATATTGTAGTATTCAGATGTTACATGCATGTAAATATCTGCAGAACACAAGTATTCTTATTGTATTCAGCCTACTCGTTGCATTTGCATATGATTTGCATACTATGGAATTTTAGTGGCTGTGTGGTTGGCTGATGGAATGATGGGTGTGGCTAATGGAACTTAGCGATGTCCAGAGACAGTTCTGTCCCCACAGACCCAGCATTCCATTGTGTTTTAAGTGTTATTAGTGATTATCTCATGTGTACTGATGCAGTAAGTCTTTTCAGCTGTCTAAGTACCATGTCACATGTTGAATTAGCCTGAGCCACTCTCTTGATTCGCATCTTAGTTTAATCTGGTAGAATAATATTTTGTTATTTCCAACATATATTTTATTACATTTATTTACACAGTTTTTATAGCAACTCATCAAATAGATAGCTGACCTAACCTTTAAATCTCTCCTAAAAATCAATGAAAACAGGACTGCAAAAAAAAAATAATTAAAAAACCCAGAAATTTTCAAAGCCCCCCCAAAAAAGTTAAGCTGTATATTAGATTGGGGTATACTTGGAAACTAGTAGCATGAATACAGGTTTGAAGAGGTTTTACAATAACCCCCATTTAGCAATCCAATCCAATAAGCATATTCAACACTTTTAGACATTTGAGTATACAGCTCTGAGCATATGCTCAGAATTTTGCATACTCAGTGCCTTCCTCCGAATTAATGGTGACATGATGGTGGTGTGCGCACATGTGCACTGGATTCACATGCCTATTCATACAGAACACGTGCAAATCCATATTGGGCATCCCTGGGCAAGCCTGGGCTCTGAAAATACATGGGGATGATCCCTGCAAGAAATCCTGCAAAAGGTAAGTTCTCAAGGTAAATATTACAAAATCCACATCTCTCCAATAAGCAATAAATTCAAATTAATTTAAAAAATATCAGCTTTATTTATTGGTCAACTATTTTCAGGCTAGGGTGGCCCTTTAGTTGCAAAATCTTATTTTGTAACTTGTTCCAAATAAATGGAAAAGGTGGAAATTTTGTAAAAAGTGACATTTAGTTACTAAACGAAAACATATTTACTCTAAATGGTCCAGTCTGTGTCTGTTGACATTATAAATACAGCTGAAAATAGTTACATAGCGGTAGCATTACTTTGTCCCACATGTGTCTGCTGGATGAGCAGGTTCGCCTCTCGATTGTTGGACAGTATTCAATATAAGAATGCATGGACGGGCTTAGTTTTATAGCTCCGTCTATGCCCCAGATGCCTCATTAAGAATAACTCAGAATAACATTTAAATGACTGCAATGTTTAAATACACTACAAGGAATGTTTTTCCAAAATAAGGCGTGCCGAAATTGCTAATAAAATCAAAATGTATCCTACTAAATAGTGTATTGTGGAGTGTGCTTACAGAACAATCTATACATTATGTTATGAAATGTAGGGAGAGATATATGGAATGTTTAAAAGTAATCTGAGATGTTTGTGAATAAAAAAGACTCAAAGCTCCTCTCTTTTATCAGACGTCAAAGAATGTAACAGTTTGACATTTATCCATATTTGTAAAGTGCTTTGAATTTCAAATAAACTTGCTATGAATCCCCAATTACGGTAGTAATTATGAGATTACCCTGTGTCATAACAATGAAACATAAGACATTTTTTATATGGTGAGACATGGGTGGCGCTATTCAGAGAAGCTAAATGACAAGTGAACTAAAAAACATCCATCTTGCCTATATTAGTTATTCAATACTAACACCTTACGTGAACAGCGCATGTCGTGATTATTTGAACTAGAAACAGCACAGGGTGATGTCACAGTAGTAACGAGCACTCTGTCCAAAAGAGCGCAGTGTTAGGAATAGTTCAGATACTGCGCAGAACAGTTAGACTCCCAGGCCACTGGCAGAGGATGCATACCACGCATATGGGTGATCTACAAGATCCCCCGATTTGGCTGTACTGACCATTTGCTTACCTCAAAGGCATTCGGGTCATAACAGTTTCGCTATGAAATAGCATAGCATTGACACAATATGCATTAAATTCGGATACGGGCATGATTTCCGCAATACGGGCACTTCCTTTCTCCAGATCTGATGTAGAGTATTGAAATAAAACAATAAATAATGAAATAAAAATTCAAAAATATAATAAACTAAGAAACATAGAATTGCTTTTTTCTTCATTTCAGGAGTAATTTGGCTATGTCTCTAATAGCCAAATTCCTACCGAAATGAGTCTCTATCATGATTGAGGCTATTTTTGGTTCTGTATCAGCCATGATAGCTGAAATGCGAGGCTATTTTGGGGGTCACATATGGGTATTTTGTGTAGCCCAAAAGTCGGCTTCCCATATGCCCCCGATGTTCCCAATGAGTTTGGGCCCGAAGTTCGGCCTATATTGAGTAGAACCTTAAATTTGATTAATTTAATCTTATTTTAAGGAAACAAAATTAGCTTTCCTTTCAAAAACAGGGAATTGTATAAGTGACTTCCAAACTTTTTAGCAGTAGTGTATATCTCCAAGCTTAACGCGTTATATATATTTATATTATAATGTATACAGTTGGTAGCATCTTGTCTTGCACATCACGGATCAATATCCAAAGTGCATCCAAGTTAAGTCTGCATAACAGTTTAAATGTTGTGTTAAAAAATTATAGGGTAGTAGTGTGTTGGTTGACACTGCTTTCGGCGTGCAATCGGCTATGATTTCCAAATTATTATTAGTATTGGGAGGCACATTGGAGTTACCTGAGTAGCATGAAATGTGGGTATTTTCATGCCACCAATGTGGTCCGGGTCCATCAGGAGGCACCATTTTAGACCCTTATCTGATGATGTTTTATTGTTTTAGAGCTCTGTGAAACACTCATACACATCTAACATTCCGAGCTCCTAGTAAACAGAGGGGAAGAGAAGAACAGAGGGTTTAGGGTATTAATAGGAACTCTCCCTCCTGTATAAAGATACTTGGAAGGCATATAAGAGTAAAAACCCTCCTAAGTAGGTTATGGAAAGTGCATTCAAAATATCTTTATTTATTATGCTAACACATCAAACAGAAAGTTTTTTTAATTATATATTTAATCGTATACACGAATTATAGCATGAATATACACCATGAAAACAAAGTATTGGTTCCATCTCTACATTTGATCTTCACATTCATTTAAATGATAATATAACGTCTAATTAAGCTCGTCTCATCAGGGAACTTGTAGTTGTTTTCAAAAGAACAGAGAAGCTTTTTTGTATATTGATAAAAATAAGCACTTAAACTTTATTGTGCTTGAAACATATTTACCAGCACCACCACCAACAGCTTTTTAAATCTCACCACCCCCTTGCTAAGCCTTAGTAGACTTATATCAGGAGGGTAAAGGGTACATTCAATGCAGGAATAAAAAAGAGAATAAAAAAAAGAGGAATCTATACATTGTGTTAACAGTGCGTTTTACTTGCAATAAAAGAAAAATATATATGATGACATGTTCATCTCATCGGCAAAATGGCTGCCATTTTATTATCTGGCCCCTAAGTGTGAAATCCTCATTATAATGCCTGTTACTCGCCTCCTATAATTTCACATGTATTTTTTTTTTCCATATAAAATCCATGAGAGAAGTTCACATATTTAAGAAAACCTTCTGAGACCTACGTGTGATTTCTTTTGCTGTTGCAAAAAAGCTGGACATATGAAGGAAAGCAGTGAGGAAGAGAAATGGGGTTTATTCATTAAAAAGGAACTGTAAAAAAAATCAGGCAAAGGCAGCTAAGTTGGAAAAATAGGAAAATTTGAGCCAGTCCCATTTTGAGCCAGTCCCATTTTGAGCCAGTCCCATTTTGGCTTTTGAAAGTCTAATTTGCTGTGTGGACTACTCCATACCTGCCACCATTTGAAATGCAGATCCCACGATGTCAGAGGGCGGAGCCAAAAAGTGATGTCACGTGATGTAACTTCCGTAATTACGTGAGACCTCTCCGGTGTCTGGAGCGCAATCATAGCATTGAGGCTGTGTGTGTCTAATGGACACAGCATGATACACAGGCAGCAGGCAAACCGGGACAGACCCGCGTTTGACAGGACAATGAACAATAGTGATTCAATCGAAGTTTGTCTACTGGGTCAAGTTAGTTCTCAAGGTTCATAGGAAACTGAATTAAAAAAAATTATACAAAATGACCTAATTACTGAAAGCTCTGATGGCCGCTTTAAAAATGCTGAGAGTTTTGGGATTTTTACAATTTTCGGGGGGGGGGGGATTGTTTAAAGCAGGAGTTCCCAACCTTTCTGATATGACAGATCCTTGTTACACATTTCAGACCTTATTGGCTCTTTGTTATCAGTGACCTAGGCATTATCCTCACATTGAGTCCCTTCTGTCCATGAGTTCTCACACAACCCATCAATTGGCAAGCACTGATTTAAAGGGACATGCATCAGATAACTAACCGCCTCTAAAATATATCAAATGAGTAATATGTAAACTTAGGGTTCCTTGTTCTGGAATCAGTTACTCAATGCTTTGCGCAGGGGCGGATTGCACTCCATGCTTGTTATGCATATGTCTTTATAATCTAGATCAGGGGGGTCTCCAAACTACTGCCCTCCAGCTGCTGATAGCCTACATATCCAATAACGCTCTTTTAGCTATGAGGTTGGCAGACGAGTATGGGAGATGCATTCCTGCAACAGCTGGAGGTCAGCAGTTTGGGACCACCTGATATAGACAAATAAATACAATGTCTCTCTAGCCGACTCACGTGCACACCCAGGATTCCAAAACAAATCAAAAAACACTTTCTAGATCAGTATTCCAGATTTTATAATGTTTCCATTGCCGTCAGAATCCCATACAGCATCCTACAGCTAGGACCGCACACATTGTTATTTTTTTTCGATTTTGATCCGCTTCCTATTTGGTTTTTTATTTGGTTTTCCAGCCCATATTAATAATGTGGGATCCTTTTAGAAGTGTTCAACTCTAGTTCTCATGGAATAAGCAAAATACCACTGCACATCCATCCCAATCATTATATTCTGTGCAATCTGGAATTGTAGTCTTTTCTATAATAAACCTTGGTCTTGCTGTTGGTGATATTGCACCGGCCATCAATACACGAGGCACGCTGTGCTAGGACTCTACTAAGTTCATGTCCATATCATTTGCTTTTTTGGGGGGTTTCGGACAATAGCTAAATTGTTTGTTTGATCCTATTAATTCTTGAAATTCCAAAATATGCCACAGCTGTCAACCAACACACTACTACCCTATAATTTTTTAACACAACATTTAAACTGTTATACAGACATAACTTGGATGCACTTTGGATATTGATCCGTGATGTGCAAGACAAGATGCCACCAACTGTATACATTATAATATAAATATATATAACGCGTTAAGCTTGGAGATATACACTACTGCTAAAAAGTTTGGGGGTCGTCGACTTATTTCGGGAAGATTTTGGCTATTATGAATATTTCTGAATTCCTCCCAAAGAACTCAGTGTGAGAACTTCGGTTTTAGTCAAAATAGTCAAAGTCCTTCTAAAATGGGCCTAAATATAACACCATTAAATATATAATATCATTAAAAACAATAATAATAATACCAGGGGGGAAATCATACTTTAACCCCTTAGTGACATGACTTTTTTGGCTTGTCCGACGCTTGGTGACATGGGCTGTTTTAACATTTCTGAGGTGTTTGTGTTTTGCTGTAATTTATTTCTGTCTCATTTAGTGTACCCGCACAAACTATATATCGTTTTTATCGTTATAAGAAGGGCTTTCTTTTGATACCATTATTTTGATAATAGCATATAATTTGATGTAAAAAAAATAATAAAATATGGCAAACAAATTGAAAAAATTATTTTTTTATGACTTTTATTTGAAAAATCGTATACTCATGTACAAGAGACAACAAAAAAACACTGCTAAAAAGTTTCTAATATATGTCCTGAGTTCAGAAATAGCCCATGTTTTTATGTTTTGTGCTTTTTTATTCATGTTACAGGGCCAGAACTATAAGTGGTGCAAAGCTATTTTAAAATCCTTTCTTTCAAAATTAGCGACAGTGACATTGTAACACTGATTTCTGTACTAAATCCATGAATGACCCCCAACATGTACATATTTTTGAAAACTAGACAACTCAGGGCATTTAACTTGGGGTATTTTGACACATTTCATGTAGCCATTTTACCACCAATCTATGCCAAAGTTTGGCGCAAAAAATCTTTTTTTTTAATTTTTCACATATATTGCAATTTAGGTAAACATTACCTTAAAATGTGAAGGGGTATTTCCAAATAACACCTCAATATGTGTTCAGCAACATCTCCTGGGTACAGGGATACCCCCCATGTATAGGTTGGTTAGGTTATTTGGGGGTTAAAAGGCCACATTTGAGAGGTGCACTTTTTGGTTTTCCAACTTGGAATTCTGACGTGCAGAAAACCTGCGCCCATGTCCCATTTGGGACATTTTTGAAGCCAAAAAGTGTATTCTACCCCACAAAACCATATATTTTTGAAAACTAGACACCCTAGGGTATTTCAAATGGTAGTATTTTAACACTTTTCATGCACTAATTCTACCACCAGCCTATGTCAATGTTATGGATAGTAATTTGTTTTTCACATTCATTGTACATCGGGCATGAATTCACAGATCCTATTATGTGTCAGTGCCAAACAACACCTTAATATGTGTTCAGCAACATCTCCTGAGTACAGGGATACCACCCATGTGTAGGTTAGTTAGATTATTTGGGGGCTAAAAGGCCACGTTTAGGGGGGGTGCATTTCCAACTTGGAATTTTGACATGTAGTCAGCCTGCGCCCATGTTCCATTTGGGACACTTTTGAAGCCTGTCAAAGTATTTTACCCCATAAAACCATATATTTTGGAAAACTAGACATCCTAGGGTATTTAAAACTTTCCAAGTGCTAATTCTACCACCAACCTATGTCAAAGGGTTGGGATGTCATTTTTTCCCCACACACATTGTAGTTCAGGCAGGAACACCTCAATATGTGTTCAGCAACATCTCCTGAGTACAGGGATACCCCCCATGCATAGGTTTGTTGGTTTGTATTGGGTCTAAAATTCCACATTTAGGGGGTGCGCAATTCCAACCTGGAATTTTGACATGTAGTAAGCCTGCGCCCATGTTCCATTTGGAACATTTTTGAAGCCGTCCAATGAATTTTACCCCATCAAACCATATATTTTTGGAAAATAGACATCCTAAGGTATTTCAAATGGTGGTATTTTAATACTGTATAGGTACTAATTCTACCACCAGCCTTTGTAAAAGTTTGTGGTAGTACTTTTTTGGGAGTTTTTTTTCCACATGCATTGTACTTCAGGCATGAATTCACAGATTCTGGTATATGTCACTGCCAAACAACAACCCAATATGTGTTCAGCAACATCTCCCGAGTACAGGGATAGCACCCATGCATAGGTTTGTTGGTTTGTTTTTGGCTAGAAGGCAACATTTGTGAGATGCGCATCTCAAAATTCCAACTTGGAATTTTGACATGTAGTCAACCTGCGTCCGTGTCCTTTATGGGATATATCTTTGAAGCCAGCCAATGTAATTTACCCCCACCAAACCATATATTTTTTTATCGGTAGACCCCCATCACTACTTGTGGCAAGGGCTCAGCAGCCACCGATACATCGCTAGATGATGTATCAGAAAGCTGAATAGGGTCAAAATCGAACCCTGAGTCCCGGCCTCAGAATCAGTGCGTAAGCAGTGATCTCGAGCAAAGAAGGGGTTAATAGCTCTTAGAAGAGCCTATCTAGTATTGTAATACATTACAGTACAAAGAAATTAATCCATAAAACAGTGCAGACAGCAAAACATACTGTTGCTGTGCAAGATTACTGCTTACACAGTGATGAATGGCAGGGAAGGGGTTAATACACAGTGAAAGACTTTCATAAAACATGCCAATTTTATAAAATGTTATTTTATATCACTAATACTGATCTGTCTCTTTCCGTCACAAAAATGTAAGTGAGGAGAGGTAGGCAGATCAATATTTGTGAATATTGATCCGATTAATTTTGATCTGACCAGGGCGAATGGTGAGCTTAATTGAGAAATCACCAAACCGCCTTTGCCACTAATTCGCTGTTACTGATCGCTATGCGCTCAGGCAGCTTAAAAAAAAAAATCTCAAATATTTTTACTTTACATGTAATCCCCTAGCGGGTATGTGTAAAAAAATAAAAATAAAATAAAAATATGCAGACAGATAAAAATTGCTTTGGCGTCAATATCATTGCGTAAGCAGTGATCGACGGCAAATAAGGGGTTAATAACTCTTAGAATATCCTTTTTAGTACTGTAATAAATTACAGTACAAAAAAAATTAACCCCTAAAAAATGCACAAACAGCAAAAATAAATGCGCTGATGTGCACGATCACTGCTTATGCAAGATCAGTGACAGGGAAGGGGTTAAATGCAGGGAATTGCTTTAATAAAAATTTTTTTATTGTTTTATTATTTGTGTGTTGTGTATTAATTGTTTTTTTTTACTTTTACTTACTTTTATAACTTTGATCTGTCTCTCTCCCTCACTAAAAAAAATGTGAGGAGAGGGAGGCAGATCATAACTGGTCAGATCAATATAGAGTTAATATTGATCTGACCAGTCAGTGGGGATGTTCAGGAGAGCATCCCCACTGCCTGTCAGTGTGCCTGGCAGTCACTGATTGCCTCTGTGAAGAGGCAATCGTGTGACAGCCAGAGAGCACAGGAAGCAAGTACTTCCTGCCTCCTGTGCTCTTGCCCTTTGAAGGGCAGCGCCATCTTGGTCACTCAGTGACCAAGATCGTGCATTTTTGTTTTGTGTTTCTGATTGCCTCGACTTGCGAGGCAATCAGAAACACTTTCTGAGCATAGGAAGCGAAAGATTCGCTTCCTGTGCTCATTTTTGAAATGCCCGCGTTTTAAAGGCACTGTGCCTTTAAAACCGGCATTTCGATCGCTCTCCGGAGCGATCGAAATGCCGACGGGCATTTTTTTTAGTATTGTACGATGCTTCGACACGGAAGCATCGTTACAATGCCCTTAGAGCACTGAAAGCGGAAAAACTCCGCTTTCAGTGCTCGTTTTGACACAGGACGGACTAGGTCCGTCCTGTGTCACTAACGCCTCGGCACACAGGACGGACCTAGTCCGTCCTGTGTCGCCAAGGGGTTAATTACCTACATAAAAATAAATAAAATGAACATAAAATAATACAAAATATTTGTTTATAAACATTTAGAAAATGCTTATATTAATGTAAATATACCTTAACACTAACCCCGTAGTGACAAGACATTTTCACCTTGACTGTTTTGACATTTCTAGGGTGTTTGTGTTCAGCTGTAATTGTTTTCTTTCTCACATACAGTACCCACACAAATTATATGTTGTTTTTATCGTCATAAGAAGGGCTTTCATTAGATACCATTATGTTCATCATATCTTATAATTTACTACAAAAAAAATCATAAAATATGATGAAAATTTTTAAAAAACCCACTTTTTCTATATTTGACCTAAAATATAATTTATACAAATAAAATCATTAAAAAAGACCCCATCTAAATAGTTTCTAAATGTTGTCCCTAGTTCAAAAATATGCATGTTTCCATATTTTTCGGTATTTTTTTGCGAGTTATGGGGCAAAAACCAAAAATAGTGTTTTTTGTTTTTTTCCTCTATTGACCTTTTGACCTCAACCCGAACCCAAAATTTAACCCTAACACTAAATTTAACCCCAACTTTAATCCTTATTATATCCCTTAATATTTTTTAATTTAATTTTAACCCTATCCCTTATGCTAACAAATATTTAATTTTAACCCTATAGGCTAATATAGCTATATAACCTGTTTTTAATTAATTAAATGTGTATTTTAAATATTTTCCATTGCAATGCTACTTAACTATCACTAGGGGCAGTCAAGTAGCATATTCAGAGCGATGGAGGTGAAGTTACTTTCACTTCCGAAGCTCAGACCGGCCGAGGGCTTAGCCATATTGACGGAGCAGCATGCCCCAAAATAGAAATTTTGGTGCTGGCTATTGCCTCGACATCAAGGCAATAGACCAGCACCGTTAAAGCGGTTTTCGCGATCGTTGATCGCGAAAACCGCTTGATTCACCGCAGGACGTGCCAGGCACGTCCTTTGTCGTTAAGGGAGTTTCTCCCAGGACGTGCCTGACACGTCTTTTGTCGCGAAGGTGTTAATATATAATAATTGTATATGAATATTTTTGTGTTTAAAAAAAAGTTTACTATGTTTTTATAACTATATTTCATTATATTTTGAAATTCAGCTACTTTTACCATTTTGGCCCAGGTAAGTCTATATTGAGTCTCTCCTATGGTGTATATTAGTTTATCAAAATGAAATGCATTATTTTTATTCTAAATTACCAAATTTCATAAATAGCTCTCAACTGGCCATTAAGTCACCTAAAAATGCCCCACTCAAAGGAACACCTTGAGCCAGTCCCAACAAAAACAAAAGTGTCCCTCTTTGGCCATTTGTAATGTTGAGAAGTATTGTCTTGTACTTAGAATTCTATATTATAAGTATACACAGGGCCTCTTCCTAATTGGTCCCTTGTTCCATTTACCATAAACAATTGATACCTTCTTCTGGCACATGGTTCAAGTGTTGTCTGTTGAAATACCCTAGCGGTACATGTCTTAAACTATGGAACAAATGATTGACTAAGGTCTTATGTGAAAGAAGCACTAACATTTAACTGGTATTTAACTGGCTTTATGCACCATTAAGATCCATGAAATATATACTGTAATGCAAGAATAATAAATGTATGTATAGGACTGGACACACCATGGTGTGCATGTCTCTTATATGAAGAAAAGTCTGCAGCTCGTCAGTGTTTTTTTAAAGCAGAGGTGAAGGGAATTGTGTTGTAATTTGGTCCCATGTCACCTCTGTGTTGCACAGCTGTTATTCATCCACTGTACTCGTGGTTCAAACCAGTAATAATTGCTATAACCTTTGAGCAAAGGGTACAAAAACACCTCCAGTAGGTTTGCTGTGAGATGCCCCATTAATCGATAATTTGATTTTGCTAAGAAAAAAAAAAAATATTTTAAAAAAGATTGAAATAATTCCATATTGTATGCCAACATTTTTTTTTATTATTATTATTTTTTTTTACTTTAAAATTCCCACAAGAGTTCAGCTAACAAAAAACATTAGTTTTCCACTGGAAAGACAAAGAAAAGTCTAGCATGCTCCGCCACATGCTTAAATATACAGTAAAACAGTCTATACTTTCCAGTCACGTTTTCACAGTGGATTATTTATTAGCTGTTCCATTGCCAAGTTCAGCCATTATCATAACTATAGAACATTTTTGCTAAACTAAAAAATATTTAATGTTTGAGTTTCAGAAATGCCACCTTTACCATAAAATTAAAACAAGGTTCAATGACATGTCATAATAAGTTAAAAGTGTCCAGCAATGTACTGTGTCATATAAAATGCTGATTTTTCTTGCGTTGGGCCTTTAAAAAAAATATATATATTTTTTTAATATATTATAATAAAATATTTACCTTGTGGATTTTGGGGATTGCATGGCAATATATTACACATAGGTTTATTTTACACTCTCAAAGTAGCATATATATTTAAGAAATGTATATTAAGGTAAATTAAGCATGTTCAAATTTTATCATATAGGTATTTCTATTGAAAAGTCGAGTCCACCAGACTAGATAAAAGTTCAGAAGAAGTTCTGCCAAATTTAGAAATCAGGTTGTATTTTAAATATTTTTATTTTACAATCATTTATCCATTAATTTAATTTAGCAAAACGGAAACAGACCAATATTCCATCAATGTAAGTGATAAATAATTTTCTATGTAAATAATTTTATAAACAAAATAATAATTTTTTTATTTTTGTTTGTAAAAAAAAATGTTTTTTCCAAAAAAAGAACACCCTTATTTTATTCCAAACTACTTTTAAATACACAATAGTGTTTCTTTAACAGCACTTAAAAATTATAGTGAAGTGTGGATATATTTGAAGCAGATAATAATCTTTGGTAAATTGAAAAAATACTAAATATATTTAAATCACATAACAGACCCAAAAAAAGTATCGCAACATTGTACTATAGAATGCCACGGCTCAGACTGAAACAGGTTCATTTGTACTCCCCTTCACGCTACTTAATTACGTTCATTTCTCCAGACTTGCAAAGAGAGAGACATGGAACAAAGCCCAAGGCTCAAATGACCCTTTATGTAGCTAAATGTTTTGCTTTGCAGTAATGAGTCCGATCAAACGACTCCTTGAAAACCTCTGAGTAGATTTATTACTGAAGTTTTAATACCGTCATAATTAATACGGTTACTTAAAATATATAAATATATATGTGTACACACACACAAAAAAGAAAAGAATAATAAAGAAATGGGAAATCAAATGCTGTCGAGGAGTTTTCATAACCTTGTAATACAGGTTACAACAATAATTATCGTTTGGTACTGTAACTCCAGTAGATGGAACACAGCTGGGAAGCCAACTGGCACATTCCCAAATTGTTAGACTATTAACCGGGTTCCTAGAAATTATGGAGAGCCCTCTTGCATTGACAGATTACAGATGTCATTTAATTTCATCCATTGATTAAAGGGACCCTCGAAACTAACCTCTGTCTGACCTAAAAACATCCCATAAGCATTGTCCGACCTTCCCGTCTCCTTTCTTGCATTCTCTAACCCCGTATGAGTCTCCTGTGACCCATTCCCTTTAGATTGTAAGCTTGTGAGCAAGGCTTCCCTGGCTTGTGAATCAGTTTGTGACAATAGTTTTTAAAAAACCCTTTTAAAGGGGCAGTTCCACCTCAAAATCATTATGTAAAATGAACAACAACAAAAAAGAAGAAATATCTGTCTTTTCAGTGTTTTCTTCAACTATTTCTATCTCCTAAAAATTGCAGATAAAGTGTAAAAGTTTTTTTTTTTTTTTTTTTGGTGTCCTGCATATCTTTCCATGGCTCTCGTCCATTTCAAGGACCAAGTGAAATTATTTTCAATGTAAAACTACAGGAGAGATTTAAATTGTCTCAAAGTAAAAATAGGTACAATATACAGAGAACAAGAGAGCTGGCACTGCCCCTCTAACGTCTGTACCCAGCACTGTGTACAGGGGTGGAAGCACTATACACACACACATATCTATAGAGAGAGAGAGAGAGAGAGAGAGAGAGAGAGAGAGAGAGAGAGAGATTAATGTAGCATCATTTTAAAATATACAGTTCAACTGCAGGACATTTACAAGTATGTTTTTTGAGAAATAATTTGTTTGACATGGGTTTCTGTGTTAGGTTTATGTAGATAGATTTTCTATGCTTGTTATATAAGAGCTGGACAAATCTCAAGATAGTAATTAGCATCTCAGGTTTATTTGTTCTTCAGGATAGCCTTATACACTAGATAACCTTATATACAGAATAGCCTCATATACAGGAAAGCTTTATACACAAGCTAGCCTTATATACAGCATAGCTTTATACACAAGCTAGTCTTATATACAGGATAGCCTTATACACAAGCTAGTCTTATATACAGGATAGCCTTATACACAAGCTAGTCGAATATACAGGATAGCCTTATACACAAGCTAGTCTTATATACAGGATAGCCTTATACACAAGCTAGTCTTATATACAGGATAGCCTTATACACTGGCTAACCTTATATACAGAATAGCCTCATACACAGGAAAGCTTTATACACAAGCTAGCCTTATATATAGCATAGCTTTATACACAAGCTAGTCTTATTTACAGGATAGCCTTATACACAAGCTAGTCTTATATACAGAATAGCCTCATATACAAGCTTTATACACAAGCTAGTCTTATATACAGGATAGCCTTATACACAAGCTAGTCTTATATACAGAATAGCCTCATATACAAGCTTTATACACAAGCTAGTCTTATATACAGGATAGCCTTATACACTGGCTAACCTTACATACAGAATAGCCTCATATACAGGAAAGCTTTATACACAAGCTAGTCTTATATACAGGATAGCCTTATACACATAGTTACACAGGCTGGCTGAAGAATGAGGGTGATGTAATTCTATGACAGCTGAGTTACCTGAGTTACAGTACAACAACTAACCCAGTGATATGTAACATGTTAATAGCAGTGTGTGTTTAATCTATAGGCCGCATATCATCTTCCAATGCTTTTATGATGCTGCCATCAGTCCAACAAATGCTGGATCAAGCAAGCTGAGAGTCAGACCTACATGATACGCAGAACACAGTAAATATTAAACCTGGGAAATGCGGACATTCAAATCTGTGAAGAAGCAGGATGCTGGTTCATTAAAATAGCACCAGCGTCATCTTTCTATCTGAGAGGGGGCCATGCATCATAAACTGGATGGGTGGTGTTTATAATGTTCCCCAAGTAATCACAGTTTTGTTTTATACCAAAGGTTTCCAGTTCATATTACGTTAGTCTTCCTCTTGCAGGGTGATTGGGAGACACTGGTATACGTTACAAACAGAAGCAGAAATGTTTAGTCGACATAAGCAAACATGTGAGTATCTGTGAGTGCGTATGGCAGTAGATACACCAATAGAAGCGGCCAATCAGAGCCAGGGGAATCAATTCCCAGAAAAGCAAGGTGCTTTATGGGGTTTTCACTAAGAATGGCGGTACTGTAACCCTTAATCACATGCAAAGGCACGCTAATCTACTTAAACCAATATTAGCTCTCTCCCAGGTGCTCAGATTCAGCCCGCTGAGTATTGGGTCAGGTTACTTGGACCAACTAAAGCTTCTGTCTTGGTGCAGCGCGAGCTTAAGGGTAATAATTCCATGTTTCCAAAATGTAGGACAAAGATCAGGAATCTTTGGCTTGTGCCGAAATGCTCACAGACAAATAGATTGACTAAAATATAGGTTAAGGGGATTCTGTCACCTAAGCCCCGCTTCTACTGTGAATATAGAGGAAAACACATTATCTGGATTACAAGAAAATGCACATGTTAAGAGAAACATGTGTTTTATATGTGTTTGTGGTGCCTTCTGTTTATGACATCATCTTATCGCATAATATGCAAATTACACATCCCCCAATGACAAGTAGTTAATTTGCATGTAAAGCCACATGTGATGTCATAAACAGGAGACAGCACATGCACAAATGCATAAATGAATTCAATATATAGATCATTTTTGTATTAATTATTATTCATTCACAGTATGATAAAAACTTAGAAGTAGTCCCTTTAATAAACAAACTGTAGCAGTTAGATTGGTAATCATTGTCACACAACTGCATATTAGAATATCCTAATATCTAAAAAGACTAAAACTGAAAACATGACAGGCACTCTAAAAATGCACTATTCCCCGTAATATAACGCCAGGGCACTGCGGTGTAAATATCTCCAATTCCTTTTTTTTACTATGCTTTTGGAGTGGTCTTCGCTAGTAGTACTAGAATGTGTCGGCAGATAAGAACCATTCGGCCCATCTAGTCTAGTCAATTTTCTAAATACTTTTGTTTGTCCCCAGTTCCCTATCTTAAATCTAGGATAGCCTTGTGCCTATCCCACACATGCTTAAACTCCTTCACTGTGCTTACCTCTACCACTTCCGCTGGAAGGCTATTCCATTCATCCACTACCCTTTCAGTAAAGTAATACTTTTGAACCTTTGCCCCCCTTGTTGTGGTAGTCTTTCTTCTTTTATACAGAAACTTGGGGCCATGACAGATGACATACAGGAGCTTGAGGGTCTTGACATAGCTACTGATTAGTCTGCTTTCTATAAATCTATGCTCCGTCATGAAGCAGAAACAGAAGCACTAGCGGTGAAAAACAAAAAGTTGAGTTGCCCTTTAAGACAAAAGCCATGACACTAGTTCATGAGTTAAAATTAAAATAAACGCCATGTTCTGTAGAGGTTTCACAATACCAGGCACTGGTGAAATTAAAAATAATAATAAATAAGTATTCATTTGAGGAAAGGGCAGAGAAGGGGTCACAGACAGCAAACAGAACAATCTAACCACAACAATGACGGAATTCAGTCCTTGCTCTGCTTTTGTCATTTATATTTGAAACAGATTTCAGAGAAATTCTGAACAAGAACAATTCCTGATTCCACATAATTCATTGTTTAAACTGCTGTTCATGCACAATTATTGTGTATTTTACCCTATTTTGTGTTTCTTCTGTGTGCTTTCAGTTACTCAATTTAACACAAATCTTTATCTCAGAGCCGGGCATCAAGTTCAGGCAGTTGATGGACTGCAATTATCATGATACATGGCTACGAAACAAAAGAGCAGCTAGATAAAAACATTGCTTCCCAGCCCCACTTGATCTATGATCTATATGATCTAACTGTCCTGCCAATCTATTCTTTGGTTATGCACATGCCCAGTAGTGTTATCATGCCCCCTCCAAGCCACGCCCCAACATCCTGCATCAGTGGTAGGGCATGTTAAGAGGTATGATGGTCTGTTCAGAGTGTATTTAAACAAACGTATGAATTTCCATGCATAGAACAAGAGTTAAAGGGACTATGTCACCAAAACCTTGTTACACTGTGAGTATAGAGAGCGGAAACATTCTTCTTCTTTATATTCACTGTATAAATGGATGGAGTACCTTTAAAGGGACAGTCTAGTCCTCAAACTCACTTTGGTGCAAGATGCTTGTATAGTGCACAGGCTTTTTTCCCAGGGTGATTTGATGCAGGTTAATTTGCATATGGGACCACAAAGTGATGTCATCAACAGGAAACAAATCAATTCCTTTTAAACCTCTTTGTTCTCTTACTCAATGCATTTCCTTTCAGTTTTGCTAACACAATGTATAGCTCGTTTTCTTTATCCTTTGAAACATACAGAGGTACACTCCACTACATAGAGCTTCGAAGGGTTCAAACGCAGTTTACCATCTCCAGCCATTTTTGTTTTTGCTGATCCCGTTCCAGGTTTTGTTCTGCCTCCACCCATTGTCGGATTTATTCTCCCTTTTCTGTTTTAGTCACACTCACAAAGGCAAATATAGTACATCCACTTCAGCACCCATGTCCAAACCACACCATCCATTCCACCCTAAAGGCTGTGCCAAAGACAATTTCTGTCTGGAACAGAACACCTTCTCAGAAGCGTCTAGAATCTATGTTTTCATTTAACCATTCTAAAGTCATTTGGTCAATGCAGCACTGCAATATGTTGTAACAGGTGGTGAGGAACTTGTTTATGTGCTTCTGTCAAAGGCATTGTTGTAACGTTGAAACCAGCAGAGTTCAGCGCGTACACAAGCTGTAACATTTCTCAGATGCTGTTTACATCGTACTGTTCTGCAAAGTTGGGAATCCACATGAAAGTAATCTACTCAAGAAAGAGAGGATTGCAAGGAATTGGGATGGGAATTAATCAGGAAGTATTACTTTACTGAGAGGGTAGTGGATGTATGGAATAGCCTTCCAGCGGAAGTGGTAGAGGTAAACACAGTGAAGGAGTTCAACCCCTTCCCGACGTTAGGACGTACTATGCCGTCCTGACTTTAAGTGCCTTAAAGTCGTTAGGACGGCATAGTACGTCCTGTACTAAACAGCTCATCGTGGCTCCCCGCGATGAGCTATTTTTCGGATCCCGCTGCAGGCACTTACAGCGGGATCCCTCCTGTCAGATGAGGTCACCTCAGTCTGACAGGGAAAATGTAGCCGGTGCTCAAAGCGAGCACCGGCTACATTTTGCTAAACCGCGCTGTGCCCAAACTTCCGGGTTCGGGCACGCCTCCGTGACGCCACACGTGACGTCCGGAGGTCTCGCGATTTTTTGTCAGGGACCCACAGGGTCTATTAAGACCCTGATCGGGTCTCTGCCAGAGTGTTCCTGGCTACCGATCACCTTGTGATCGGTGGCCAGGAACAAATCGTGACGTTTTGGTGCTTGCGAAGTTTGGGACGCAAGCACCATGCGTCACGAAGGGGTTAAGCATTAATTGGATAGGTATAAGGCTATCCTAAATATAAGATAAGGCCAGGGACTAATGAAAGTATTACTTTACTGAGAGCATAGTGGATACATGGAATAGTCTTCCAGTAGAAGTTATAGATGTTAACACAGTGAAGGATTTTAAGCATGCGTGGGATAGGTATAAGGATATCCTAGATATAAGATAAGGCCAGGGACTAATGAAAGGATTACATTACTGAGAGGGTAGTGGACATTGCAGATTCCAAGTGCACCACCTCACAATCTGAAATCACTGCCTAAAAATGTTTAACTTTAGTTAAAATTCCATTAAAACTGTCAGTGAGTGAATCCCCCCCCCCCCCCCTCCACAGCACAACACACATTAACACTTTCATTACTGTGGACGGAGAGCCACAAACTGCGCTGGGAGTTTCACTTGGCCATCGTGGCTGATAGCCTCTAACCCATGGCGTCTTCTAGTATGATCTATCCTAATGCCAAGAGTGAAAGATGATGACGAGTCAGAAATGGAAAATAGGCTACTATGAAAGAAAACGTATTCTCCTGTTTAACTATAAGCACAGTCTAGATTATAGTAAAATAGTTTTTCTTAGGAATATAGATGGCCGAGATCACCAAAACTATAAAGAATTCATAATTAGACAACCTAAAACATACTGGACAAACACATGATGTCATCCTCCCATAGAAAACCCTGCAATGTCCCAATATTACATTTTTTTCGTGGACAGAGAGCCCAAACACTGGACAGTCCACTGGCCAACGCGTTTCCCAGCCCTCCACAATAAAAAAAAAAATATATATATATAATATAGTGTTCGCTACTATCAACAGGGAGGGGCTTGGACCTACTGTATTATTTAAAAAAAAAAAAAGATGTTTGCATAAGCATAAAATAAAAATCCATTATCTGGGATTAACTGAGTCTTAATCAGTTATTCTCAAACCTGTCCTCAGGACCCCCCAATGGTCCAGGATTTAGAGATTACCCAGTTTAAATAAGAATATGTAGAACCCCTGGTGTGGTTCCCTAACCACTAAGCAGCAATACCAGGTGTTCTACGTATTCGTATTTAAACACAACTGGGTAATCCCTAAATCCTGGACCGTTGGGGGGTCCTGAGGACAGGTTTGAGAATCACTGGTCTTAATACTCCAAAATAATTGTAGTTTTTACTCCCAATTTAAAAACAAACTGTATAATGGATTTTGTTTGTTGTTATTTAAGGTATTACATTAACCCAGGAAGCATTTGCCTTCATGGTCTATAATCAAGAAGAGAAAGAAAAAAAAAGAAATAGTACATAAACATATAAAAAAAACTTCCAAACCATTTCTAAAAGTCTGCTTTCACCAAGCGTGTAGAGAACACAGGAATCCTATACCGAGAGTGAAGTCTCAAATAGGACAAAGATCCAGAAAGAAATAGGATTTTATGGTTGCTGCATACCTTCACATAGCCTGTGCCAGGTACTACAGAGAACCAAATCCTTCTGCTACCACCACATAACTTACATCATAAAATGGGTAACTTGCAGCTTGGAAGTGATGGAGGAGAAAGTCATAAAAAGCCAATTGATATATAATCTAAAAGGAAACTTTACTTTGGAACAGTGTATTCATTAATCTGATCCCAGCCGAAAGGAATACTCTGTCAGTTTGCAACTAAGGTGAACAATGTCACAAATAATTGATAAAGACAGTATGGCTGTGCTGTTACTATGGACATTCTGGGCAAGTAAAAATCCAAACGCAGCCACCCCAAAAATCTCATTTTTCTCTCCATTTCTTGGATTCAATTTCTTTTTCAGATTTTGTATTTCACATTTCCTTGCAGAACATCATTAGCTGATCTGCTTCCAACAGCAAATATCTCTTTCTTTTTTTTATACTGGTTCAATGGCTTTATTAATATGCAACTTGGATACAGCTGGAAAACAAGCAGGTTTCCTTTTTTATTAGTAGTCAAACAATGACTGTGAAGGGCACTGGTGCAAAACCCATTGCTGGGTCCCCACTAGGCCAATATACCTCGTGGGAGGGGGACACATGCAAAAACTGAATCGACAACAGTTGTAGAAAATGACTGACTGTGTCAAAAAGAGGTGGGCCAGGGTGCATTGCACCTTGTTACATGCCCTATAAGCAGAATATCTAAAGGTGTCTGTATATTTTCTAATTCTCTCTGATTCTCCCATGTTAAATGACATGTATGATGAGACACAGTCATTCCATAAGTTGCGTATACAATGAGGAAAGGGTTCTCAGTGGTGTATCTTGGTCTTGTGCTGCCCTAGGCAGCCAAAATTCGGGCACCCCCCCCACCCCCACCCACATTGCACACCCACAACATGTCCCATCACCCACATTGCACACCCACGACATGTCCCATCACCCACATTGCACACCCACGACATGTCCCATCACCCACATTGCACACCCACGACATGTCCCATCACTCACATTGCACACCCACGACATGTCCCATCACCCACATTGCACACCCACGACATGTCCCATCACTCACATTGCACACCCACGACATGTCCCATCACCCACATTGCACACCCACGACATGTCCCATCACCCACATTGCACACCCACGACATGTCCCATCACCCACATTGCACACCCACGACATGCCCCATCGCCCCATTATATTCCCCGTCACCCACATTGCACACACATTAAATGCCTAATCACCACATTACATGCCACCATCACCCACATTGCATACACACTAAATGCCCCATCACCCTCATTATATTCCACAATCACCCTCATTCCATACCCCCACCATTACATGCCGCCATCACCCTGATTAATTGGAAGGAGCTAAAGCTTGCTGAACAGTGGGGGAGGGAGCGAAAATGTTTGAAGCACCAGAAGTGTACTTTAACACCCTCTGGCAAAGTGCCGCCCTAGGCGAGTGCCTTGTTTGCTTTGTGGAAGATACACTACTGGGGTGTAGATACTTCTATGCAGGATCTCTGAAGAGAAAGGGTAGCAATTGTGATGTTAGTCTTTGGAACCCACATGTCGGAGGCGGATCAGTTTCTACCTTCCGGGGTTCAGCTCAGTGTGAATTAAAGAAAAAAACAAAAAAAACTCGCACCTCCACACAAGATTTCTAGCAATGTCCCCAGCACTTTGAGAGTTCAACATCCATTTCATTTATTTCAGCAGGTTAAAAGCAGACAGAGCATATTATTGAATCCACAGCACGCCAACCATAATCACCATTTAGCGGTTCTATGTCCTAAAATCGTAAAAAGATAAGTTGCCACAGTTCTCCGCACGCTGCATGCATGCAAGACAATGGTATGTCATCATTCTGTTTTTGGCAGCCATCTTGAAGGAGGTGGGACACGGATTCAGTAAAGTTTTATGTTTGAATTTGTCATCCACATGGTCAAGGGCAGGACAGTGCAAAAGGCACCCATTCTGGGTGATAATGATACTACACATATAGTATCTACTTGCTGAACAGCTTGCAGATTGTCAGTGTAACATGGTTTTCACACATGGTTTCTCTGGGCTCACTGTCCAGACTCTGGTAATGCGTCCCAGATGGCTTTGTTTGGGTTAGATCCTAATTGTGGAATCTCTTGGTGTTTTGGGAATTGTGCAGCCACACCCACAGAGCGCTAAGCCTGAGCACCAAACCAGCAGGAACACAGCTTTACCCACTCACTCACATATGTGACATTTATCAGCAAAGCAAGGTAATACCAACCCAAATACCAAAATAAAACTCTAACACAGCTCACTCAGTTTAAAGAAGTATCCCTTGTCTATTAATTTAATTCAGCTAGAGTCAAACAGCAAGATTTAATACCATCATACCAAGTATCTCAGCACTTGTTAATATAGTTTAACAAGTTCAAGCCGACTTCACAAGACACAAAGGAGGGCAAGTGTTATTAGTTATTGCACAATTCACCTTGAATGCAAAGTCATAAGTGTGTATATCAGCACAGGGTAGACTGCTTTATATTGTGGCTATATAACTTGCTACACTTTATTAACCCCTTAGTGACATGACCTTGTGACCTTGTCTTTCCCTTGGTGACAAGGGCTGTTTTGACATTTCTGGGGTGTTTGTGTTTAGCTGTAATTTTCTTCTTTCTCACATACTGTACACACAGAAATTATATTTTGCTTTTATCACCATAAGAAGGACTTTCATTAGATACCATTATGTTCCTCATATCATATGATTTACTACAAAAAAATTATAAAATATGATGAAAAAATTAAAAAAGTTCACTGTTTTTGAACTTTGATCTAAAAAATAATTTACACAATAATACAAATCGGTAAAAAAAAAATACCCCATCTAAATAGTTTCAAAATTTTGTCATGAGTTTAGAAATATGATTGTTTCCATGTTTTTCTGTTGTTTTTTGCGAGTTATAGGGCTTAACCCATATGCTAACCTTTCATTTTTTCTCAGTATGTTGGCAGGTTTGCCACTTGTGGGGTCTTAATGTATCAATACGTTTGCTTCTAAAAAGGGACTTGAATTATTTCATCTTGCAAGAAAACTTCTTATCAGGAAACCTAAGTTACATAGTAGCAGTTGTTTAGGATGTAACAAATGGCTGAAGTCCATCAAACGCAGCCTTTTAAACTACTTGGTTACTGCTGTTGATGGAAAGGAAAAACAGAAAACCCACAATAAAGCAAATGTCTATATCTCCTAACTCCAATGTGACAAGCTGATTCAGTTACTGTAATTAAACCCGGTAATGCTAAAGAATTGGTTTCCTCATCTATTTTGTACTTAGAGAGCTATTTTGTTCAAATAATTAGGTGGGACACCGAGCCTTAAGCATGATCATTTTTGCAGGCTTGATTATTCAGTTTTTGCATAATTTAACACACAAGATGCTCTACATCTTGTGCAGTAGCACAACAGCAAATTAGGTTTCTATTCTGCTATAGGTTACAAAAGTTCAAAGCGGGGCTTGGTCATAAGGAGATTATGACATCACTCTTGATGTTGAACAGTGACCCATCAACTTTGCAATTTATGTGGTGTCTAATCACTTAAAACTTAATTAACTCATAACTTGAGAAAGAAACAAAGTAGAGAGCTCTGTTCTGTTGACCTAGAAATTCCAGCATGAATAAGCTGTACAAATTTAATGATTAGAAAGTTCAGTGTTCAAGAGCTTTCCCTGCTTCAGACAAACAAACAGACACAAGGATTTTCTGTTTTATATATTAGATACTGTAGGGAAATTGTGCCATAATTATTGTCTACCCTATGTATAAAATTATTTTTGCCCTCCAAAAAAGCCACAATGCTCTAGTTTGTTTAAGAATGTTGTCACTGCTATGTATAAAAAAGGTTACAATATTGCGCCTTTTGTATATCACTTTATTGGACTACAATTCTGCCCCACTCCATCAGGCATTATCTGCACTGAACAAAAAGTGAGAATAAAAAGTAGCATATTGAGAATAAAAAGTCATAGTTTTTCCACCTTTCTTTTCTTATATAAAAAAAATCCCATTCTGACAGTTTTATAAACACCATACAGGAGACAGAGCAAAAACCTGACAAAAGGAACCAGGATTAGACTCAAACTAGCACTATTATTTAAGCAGAACCCCCATTTTATCACTAATAAGAAATGGCGTAAGTAATTTTTTTTACCTGTACGATAGACAAAATTGCCTTCGGTTTCCGACGATGAAGGAGAAACCAACTCTTCTTCAAACTCATTAGAGCTGAATGACCCGGAGTGGTTCCTTTGTCGTGTCTTTTCCCTCATGGCTGCGTTGGCTGCCATGACATGCCGCAAAGAGTCATTGAGATAGCGGTGCAATAAACTGCTTTTGTACTTTGGTGGGGACACGTAATCTTCATTGGCGCTTGCCTCTGCTCTTGCACCGGACTTGATGACTGAGCTTTCATTATTAATCACAGTATGGTGAATGGGCTTGTCGTACCTTTCTTCATTAGCATGGCTCCTTGGGGCGTTATCCCCATCTTAAAAAACAAAAAACATAAGTAGATATCAGATATACTATACTTAAATTCTGCAACTGATTCTGATACTACTACAAAGGAGATTGTAGTAAAGAAAAGAACTTAAAATGAACGTTACAACAGCAATGTGCTTAACTTTTACTTACATAGTCACATTCATTTAAAAAAAAAAAACTTGAATTAAATTTTGAGAAATTAAATAAATTATACAGTTGCACTCAACAGATATGTTTTTTTTATGCCACCATGATAACCACAGAAAACAAATACAAACGTGTGTGTGTATATATATATATATATATATATATATATATATATATATATATTTAAAAAAAATTCAAAGTAAGTGCACTCAGCTTTAGTTTTGACTACAAAAATAACCAATTCCACATCGGTGCTGTGTCGCAAGTCTTGATAATGGTTCCTAAGAGGACCGAAACGTTAATGCAATTTAATATAGCGACAATCTGTTTGAAAAAGTTCCTGAGTGTGTGGTTTTCTTTGGATCTCTCTCTCTCATCAGTTCTTCCAAAATTCTATTTGCCTCCACTTATTAGTATGCACTCACGTAGGTAGAAAAAAAAATCCAAATCGATGTTTCCAATCTAGTTCTGGTTGTTTGTCAAGACAATAAAAAAAATATCCTATATCTATATTTATATGTGTTTCTATTAATTAGCAGGAGAGTGAAAAACAGCCTACTATTTATAAATAAAAGGATTTATCGGAGTAGGGTCCGCTCCAGAAAATAGGGGTTGGGGGACTAATAATAATTAGTAGATATTGTAGATATGTCTGTGGATTTAGATGGTATCTTGCTCCATTTCCAGCACTGCAAGAACCATTGAGGGTATTAAGTATTAACCGCAATTACATGATATCTTATATCTGAAATAAAAATCATATGCGACTAATAAGATGGAACAAGGCAAAAAAAAAACAAAACCCTGAGAGGTTTCGGCTTATTAATCATGATTACCCATGTCAAAAAATGTGTATTCCTTTGATCGTAGTCTTGCTCTCTGCGAGAGTTATAGACTCCGGTTGCATTCCCTATCAGAACTCTCCATTTATATCAATAAACATTCCTTGCCTCTTGTGTATAACCTCTCTCCTTGGATGAATATATCGAACACTCCAACTTATATAAATAGCATGGCTTTTTCTAAGAGCCTGGCCGCCATCCAGCATAAATATAAAATATATTATAAATAAATAGAGGTTGCCTCGTTGTATGACCCCCAAACAACCCCCAGCCTTCCAAGAATCGAATACATTTTTTAAGGCTTTTCTTACTGTAAGTACAGCAAAGGCCTCTGTTTAATACGTCAACAAGAAAATAGTCAACAACATTGATAGGACAAGATGGCTTTAAAATCCTGTGTTATGATATGCAGGAGTACACGCTAAGGAGCTCAATCAACAACAAGTCCATGTTAAGCCATTTGTTTCGGAAACGTGTTTCAATGCAAGTTCTCCTGGTTGGGAGGTCTCTCATTAAGTCAAGAAGGCTTCTAGCATGGGTCGAATTACTGGAAAAACTTTGCATGTTCAAATTTTCAACTGCATAATTAATTCATTGTATTATTTATTCAGGGACATGAATGCACAATTAACACACATCAAAAAATGGACTTGATACCAAACGCGTAAAACACAAACCAGCTTAACATAAGTCAGACCTTTGCTGTTGGTTTTCTTTCTCTAATTCCATTTTGTTCTAATCATTTATATCCAATGTATATACATGTTAAATACAGCAGGAAAACTTCTCTTGTAGAAGAAATTATTATTTTCAAATTATATATATATATATATATTTTTTTTTTTGCTGCTTCAAGTTATACAATTTTTCCTGTCTCTGAGACCAGGGACTAGGTGGGGTTGACGGCATAAGCCTGAGATTTTGTCTTGCAATGCTTAAAGGAGAAACTACCATGATTTTTTTTAGTACCCCTCTTTTTTCTAGAACCCTTGATTTTAATGATTATTCATAATGGTTTAATGATTATTCAATTTGTTTGTATTATTGTGTTTTCTTCCCGAATGTCTTCATCCACGTGGGGGGGAGGGGTCCATTTTGTTAGAGACATCACTACTGACTCAGGTTTGTTTTACTACTAGCGCTAGATTGTGATCTCTGGTATATATCACACATTGGTCTGTGCTACTGTAGTCCACTAGCACAGGTCACCGTTACACCATTTGTGTATGCACTGGTGCACCGCATTTGGCACTGGCAAAGGCGCAATATAAAATAGATATTTGTTACTGGATTACCATACACAGGACATCCTTCTAGTGGCTAGTAAAGTAAGAGCAGAGGTGCCCAGTAAGGTAAGGGCAAATAGAGGGTGACTCAATAAACATATTAATTTCATTTTTATTAAATAAAAACATTATGGTCATCATGGGGATAATTATTGGGGCCATGGATGGTGAAGGAATTCTAGAACAGTGAAGGGGCATTTAGTACAATGCTAGTTCCTGTAGTAAAGGGGAGTGGCTAAAAGACAGTGGAGAGGGTTAAAGGGCAGCGACTAGGGCTGTGGACAGTACAGACGAATTGGGGGCAGTACAAAGGACTATGGGACAATATAGGGGACTTGGGACACTGTATTTGAGGGCGAAACTTCCTATTCTTGCCATTGCCACAAAAAAAACTAGATAACGCACTGGGAACCAGTGCTGGAAGGTCAGAAAAAAGTACCTTGTAACGTTAAAAGTTTTTTTTTTGCATAGATATTTCAAGAATCATTTAAAATAGCAATTGTCTCTATAAAACTTTGCAACACATGCAAACAAGCACAGAAGAGTAGCTCAGCTCCGAGAAATTCACTGCCAAGTTCTCAATGAAAAGCCTGATAATCTCTCGGGCTGCAAGCTTAATAGAGCTAAACAAATAATAGAACAATATCCCCACGAGGGAAAATATGCAAAGTAAGTAATGTATAAATGAAAAGTGGATGTTGACCAACAAACCTTCTGAACAGGAGTCCTCACTGCTCACACTTAGCCGCTCAGCGTTTCCTTGTACATACTTGTTATACAGCTTGATCCGTAGCGCCCAGCTCAGGTCTGGTTGTCTCACAGTATTTTTGAGGCGACGTCTTGCATTTGCAAACCAGTTAGATACCTAAGGGATTGAAAAAGACGTTTCATATTAATACAGTGCAGCTCAGCGAGTGGGTTTGTTTTGTGAAAGTTCTGAATTAAAAAGGTCTCTAATCTAGTTCTAAAATCTTAGTCTACACCACTGATTAGTTGCCGGTAATTATAACAAGACATAGATTCCCTAAGGCATGTGGCTAGACAATTTTATTTTTAAGGACAGCCAAACGAAGCATGTTCCTGCGGCTAAATTGAAGACCTAACTTTCTCCATGCAACATGAGTTCCATCCTTTTATATCCCATCTCTCTCCATTCCTTGAGGTGCTTGATTTTCTATTTGTTTTGCGCATGCAGAAATATAGTGACTATTTGGAACATTTGCCGAGTGCCCCTATTTTGTACATCACCCCCAACGCCAATAATATTAACCAGTTGGTAATTTGTTGAGACTTTTGAAGAGTACATAATGTTTACCCCAGAGAATCAGTTTTAGTGTTGGATTTCTGGTTGGCATAGATTAATTGATTATTGATTATATTTTTTGGGACTAGGACTGTTAATACCTTGATGGCTTTAATAAATTCCCTCTACAATATCATGATCAGAACATTGAATTTTTGGATAGGGTAATGTATAAATCTGGTAATGATCGGGCCACTTAAGCCTTATAGGAAACGGATGGCTGTTAATTCGCTTTTGCATTTTGATTCATGTCATTCGCCATAGAAACATAGAATGTGTCGGCAGAACCATTTGGCCCATCTAGTCTGCCCAAAGCACCAGCGATGATTACAAACATTCCAAAAAATCTGATAATTCGTATTAGTAGATTGTGTTCTAATCCGATTGTGAGAGATCTGTTACTGCAGTTTTTTTTTTAAATCAGGGATACCTGGAACATGTATTAGTTTAATCATCTACATTATGTAAACAGTCCTAGCCCTGTATCAAATACTTCTATCATGATCAGATATCTCTACCTGTTATTCTCCCAATTCAGGTCATGTTCGTCAGATAATGATTGAACAGTGACACATACTTAAGCAAGAGACTCATTTAAAAGTTTTTTTAACCATCTGATTCTGACAAGGCCTACAGGAAAATGCCTAATCTTAGGAGTAAATTAGTGCATAGTGATAGTACTGAAGGTACATGGCTTCAGAGATCTCCTCAAAGAAATTACAAGTGTGGTCATTGCTCACAATTAATAATACTACTACTGTGAAATGGTTCAATCATCTACACAGGCAAACAGATATATATATGAATCAGTGTATTAGCTGCTCCTCTTCTTTTGTCGTATAAATCCTTATTTGTTCAAAATGTTATGTAGGGTGCACTACAAGCCCCTCCGCGAAAGAATAACTGAACAAAAATCTGCAAATAGGTAACATTACTAAAATACTAAATACAGAGAATTAAAACGCAAATGTGATGACAGTCCATTATCATAATAATGGATCTCCAGCTTCCCTCAGATTTTTTTTTTTTTTGGGGTATATTGACGGTTCCAGTGCCAGATAGGGGTAAAGATTGAATCCTTCATACGGAGGTGTTAACGTATTAGGGACTTATGCTAAAAAAAACAGTAATGCGGGTCTTACCAGGGAACTAAGTTGGGCTGCGATGGTGTACAATTCTAAATTTAAATTGTGCTATGATTATTTGTGTCCAAATACTTTTGTTGTAATTTGTATATATTTTGTATTTATGAATTTTACATAGTAATATCAGTGTGCGCATAATTAATGAGGTTTTATGCCGATCACGTGACTTGTTAAGGCGTGTATAAATATTTGTTTGTAATGTGATGGCTGTATGCTCACCTTGATAATGCTGCTTTGTGTGCCAAACGCAGTCGATATTAATAAATTTACCATGTGGTTTTCTACTTACATCTAGTAGCGGCTCCGTTGATGTTGTGTGAAGTTACTCAATAAATGTGCAAAGTTAAAGTATATTGAAACTTTTTATCAAGACTCGTTTGTGTCAGTATTTAAACGGTGCTCTGTATTTAAACCAGGAGCAGACTGGCAGGAGTTATAGTATGGAGTCAAATTAGGTTCTGGGACCTTTGTAGTGTATTAGCGTACATGTTTAATCCTTTCTTCTTGCCTTTACTTATCTTAAAGTACAACTGCTAAAAAATGAAATTATGTTTCATTGAAAGATTGCAACAATATGCCTTAATAATGTAAATAAACCACCTTATTGAGCCCTCTATATATCTGTGAATTATGGGTGCTCTTTATTATAATTAAAGTCATGCAGCAAAAACCCCTCATCCAGTATTTATCCACCTTTCAATACACCAAAACTGAGTAAATATACTTGAAAAGAAAAAAAATAAAACGTTTATTATATTCTGTCTAGTAAAAACTTTCTATATAAACTGTTCTGTATCTGCGTCATCTGTCAAGTGAAACCCATGTACATAATCACCACTGACCCCCCATAGCGGAGCAGAGCACGCCTGGCATGGAAGGGGTTAAACCAAGGAGGTGTTTCATGGAAAGACTGAGTATTTCCACATGTAGGAATGTGATTGTTCCGTCACTGGTACAATTACAAAATAAAGACTAATGTTAGGATTTAAAGGGCCGGGAGTATCAATCACATACAGAGGTCTCCATTTGTATTGTCTGATGATCATCTGTACTGGTGACTGTAGTGTAGTCTGTGGGTTATTATTATTAGATTTGTCTATATCTCTGTCATTTCTCATATCAGGCCGAATGCAGGGATGAGAGAAATGTCTAGTTTTATGTGTAAAGCCTGTTTCTCATTTTTTTCCATGAGAACGGCGGCTGGGAGAAAAAAATGTTCCCAATTTTACACACTGTATGCCATCGGACGGACATCAGCTATTCAATAAACCTGTGCATGTAAGTAATGTTAGAGGACACAGGGATAACCCAAAAGAACAATTTGAGACAAAGAGCCAACGTTAAAACATAACTTTTAATTCAAATTTAATTATATAAACTTGAATAAAAATAAATAAATCATATTTTAATATATATAAGGTAATAATGAGACAGACAAGTGCGAGTTAAAGGTGGGGGAGTAACAGGGTCCCCCCAAAAAACAAAGAATACAAGGACACCGTATAATTATCCAGAAGGAAAAAAATAAAACTGCAGAAGAGTTACTGCATAACCAGGAACTCAGGAGCAGAGATTTAACGCAAAGCACGTAAAATTGCCAACCCTGACTGACCACATGAAGACCCTAACACCAATCCGCCAAGTGTTATTGTTAACCCGTTAGTGACATAACATTTTGGCCGTGTCTTACCCTTGGTGGCATGGGCTGTTTAAAGATTTCTGCAGTGTTTGTGTCTAGCTGTAATTTTCTTCTTTCACAATTACTGTACCCACACAAATTATATATATATCGTTTTTATCTGAATTAGAAGGGTTTTCTTTAGATATCTTTTTTTTATCATATCATTAAATTTGCTATAAAAAAAAATCATAAGATATAGTGAAAAACGTTCTAACTTTTACATAAAGATGAAAAGAAAGCAGAATATGGACACTGACGAAAATAAACATTATCTGAAATGCTGATGTGCAGTTACTGTTATTAAAGTTACAAGTACTAAAATGTGTGTTCGTAAGACTTTCTATGGCAGTTTTCTGCATTCCCAGCTGCCTTAAAGTTATCCATTAGAACCTCCTTAGAACTCCACGTGCAAATGGAATATTCTCCGGTTAAGTAGTCCATTTGTATACGGGGCCACATAGTGATGTCATAATCCTATGCTACAACAACGAATAAATATTATCTTAGGCTCAACACTGACTTTGCAAACACCGTTGGGATCACAGAATGTCTCTGTCTACTGTACTTTCATACCTGCTGTGCAGTTTAAAAACATATTAAATATGGATTCCTGGATCTGACATGGAACTCTCTAATAAGCCAGTTACAAGTAGGCATTGGTCAGTAGTAAATAGAGAGTATTCAGGATGCAACCTCATTAGCACACACATATTTATTCAGCATGTAATATGAGGCGGTCTTTCATTCCATAAACAAACCTCCGCACTCTAACGATGCCAAAAGGCTATTTTTATATAACGAGGCTTCATCATGATAAATAAATGTATACATGTATGTCTGGCAGTCTTCCTACTCGAACATTTGTACAACCGGCGTCTTATCCTGATTCAAACTATTATGTCCCATATGAAATTCAGCACTATTAGAGCTTATTCAAATTAGTGATTAGAGGAAGGCTCTCTCTAGCTTCTATGTATTACATTAACCATGATATGCCCTAACAACTTAGTCATTATTTAAAGGGAATATTTCACCTAAACATTATTGACTCTGCAAAATGTAGAGAATAGAATATGATGTATGCAGTGTGCTAGAAGCAAGCCAATGCATGGATTCAAAGAAACATGTCTAGGTTATCTTCTGTTTATGACATCACTTAGTTAATTGGCATATCAGGCCACAATCTTCAATGGGAAACACGTGGTATGCATTTCAAGCCACAAGGTGATGTCATAAACAGGAGATACCACAAACCTATTTAAAGCATATTTCTATTTAATTTACGCACCTGCTTTTTAATTCTGCAAACACCATGAATAGCATACCTCCCAACTGTCCTGCTTTGCGTGGGACAGTCCTGATTTGGGAGCTATGTCCCGCCGCGCTCTACCTCTGTCCTGCTTTTCGGGACAGAGGTAGAGCTCAGTGGGACAGCGGGACGGCGGTCCTGTTTGCATTCTCCGGTGTCCTAGACACCAGAGAATGCTGACTGGGCATGTGCAGCATTGTAAGCATGCGCCGTAGCGATCCTGGCTTCAGAAGCCAGGATCAAAAATGGGTGACAGTGTTACCTCACATGAGCGGTAGCCCTTACACCCCCTCAACAGACTCCACCCCTCGCTGTCCCCATTCGCCGGGGATGTAAAAAGTTAGGAGGTACGGAAGAGCTAATTTTTCCAAATTTTCTATGCTCTATATTAACACTATACATAAACATTATTTAGGTGTCCCTTTAATTTAAATGAATTGTACACATGGATCACAAAAGGAAGAAGGTAGAAAAGGCACTTTTACCATACTTTGAGTGAGTATGATTTAGTTCCTGCTGGTTTTGTAGTTGGACCACAGAATTACCCTCCTTTGGTTCACACTTTGCAGTTAGATCATGGTTCTCCACATTATCTACATGTTACAGTGTGTTACAGATGTGTATATGTAGTACTATATAGTGCTGCAGAATCCTTTGGTGCGAATTTACTAAAAAAGACAATTAACGCTTCTACAATAAAAACAAGAGCCAGATCTTGCTGTACTACTTACATTTTCTGCCCCCGGCGCAATACAGATATCAATGAGTCAGACAAGTAGGCTGGCTGACTCATTAACTCACTAGGGTCCAAAGGAGAACTGTGGGAGAAGTGACAAATGCACTACAAAAATCAGACATTCCTACTTGGCTGAGAATAGCCCCTCGCTCTAATGCTCTTCTGGCTTTCAAACATAAATGTGTTTGCAACAAAGATGGCAAAACCTAAGGGAAAAAAATGAATTTCTTTTATTACAATTTTAATCTGAAGTAAAATGCTGGTGAATATACTTTTAATGTGAGCAAAAATATACTATTAACGACTACTGTGGTACTGTGAGGAAAATGATTCATTAAAGTATTGCTCAAATGAATGAAGGGAAATTGTGTGGCAGGTCTGCTTAATGAATAGACTTAAGAAGAAAAAAACTAGCATTGCTTCTTGCAGTTACTTAACATGGGTTTCCAGCTTGCCACATGACCTTTTACAAAATGAAAATGTTATGTTAAGTAAAATAAGCCAGGCTAAAATATACAGTAGGCCCCAGAGTCAACATTTTAGTGTCAAACTCATTGGCTTTAAAACCTGTGGATTCTGCAGTGACAGTTTAAGAGAGTTGTACAACTATCTTGTAATTTTAAATCCTCCAAGTGGCTGTTTTGATTAATCAGAGCAATGTGCCATTTCAGAGGGGGAGACCAGAGGGAATGTTCTGGAATAAATCCATTTCTTAACGCTTCAAGGTGAATAAATTATCTTCCAGCGTTTCCGCCTGATATACGGCTCATGTAATATCCATAGGATTTGCGCTCACGCAAGCCATGACATAGGGAGATTAGTTTAATGGTCGCCTGGATATTCCCGCTGTCAGGGAGTCTTAGAGTTAAAAAGGAAACAATTACTGGGAAACAATGCCGCTACACAGTGATGGACAGACTGGACCAACGTGAGATCTGAATGTGCATATAGCAACCATAAAAGTCTTGATCCTGTAGGTTGCTTCTGCGTGGGTAGTATATTGCAGTCCGTTCTCAGAGGCGCCCTGCTGGATCCCTCCTGCACTGATGCCTTGCGTGGCAATTTAATTCTAGACCGTTTGCAGGGATTGGATTAGCGCACCTGGCAACATTCCACAATAGGTATAGGGGATACGGCGGAGTTAGCTTCAGCCTACTCGGTACGGGCGCCGAGAGCTCACTTGTCGTGCGTTTAGATTATGTATGCTGCATTTGTGCACAGTGCTAAGCACTCTACAAAATCAATAATAGAACAGCCCCAAATTTGACAGAACAGGCATCCAAAATAACAAGACTACCCCCATCCAATCCGGAGGGGTGTTGTTAACTATGGAGTAGTGTGATGGCAGTGGGAAACACATTCGCTCTTTACAGGGCCGTCTTTAATAGTGATTGGACCCTGGGCAAGCAATTGTTTGGGCCCCCTGGACCCTGCACCCTCCGCTACATGCAATCCCGCCATCGATCGCAATGTTACCCCCACACACATATGCCATAATTGTTGTGCCATTCAGATGCCAGTAATATTGTGCCATTCAGAGCGCAGTATTAGGTATTGTGCCAGTCAGATACCAGTAATATTGTGCCAGTCAGAGCCCAGTAATATTGTGCCAGTCAGATGCCTGCAATATTGTGCCATTCAGAGCCCAGTAATAATGCGCCAGTCAGAAGCCTGCAATATTGTGCCAGTCAGATGCCTGCAATATTGGGCCAGTCAGAGCCCAGTAATATTGGGCCAGTCAGAGCCCATTAATATTGGGCCAGTCAGAGCCCAGTAATATTGTGCCAGTCAGATACCCAGTAATATTGTGCCATTCAGATACCAGTAATATTGTGCCAGTCAGAGCCCAGTTATATTGTGCCAGTCAGAGCCCAGTAATATTGTGCCACTCAGAGCCCAGTAATAGTGTGCCAGTCAGAGCCCAGGAATATTGTGCCAGTCAGAGCCCAGTAATATTGTGCCAGTCAGATGCCCAGTAATATTGTGCCAGTCAGAGCCCAGTAATATTGTGCCAGTCAGAGCCCAGTAATATTGTGCCACTCAGAGCCCAGTAATAGTGTGCCAGTCAGAGCCCAGGAATATTGTGCCAGTCAGATGCCTGTACTATTGTGCCAGTCAGATACCAGGAATATTGTGCCAGTCAGATACCAGTAAATTGTGCAAGTCAGAGCCCAGGAATATTGTGCCAGTCAGAGCCCTGGAATATTGTGCCAGTCAGATGCCTGTACTATTGTGCCAGTCAGATACCTGTAATATTGTGCCATTCAGATACCTGTAATATTGTGCCAGTCAGATGCCTGTAATATTGTGCCAGTCAGATACCAGTAATATTGTGCTTGTCAGAGCCCAGGAATATTGTGCCAGTCAGATGCCTGTAATATTATGCCAGTCAGATGCCTGTAATAGTGTGCCAGTCAGAGCCCAGGAATATTGTGCCAGTCAGATGCCTGTAATATTGTGCCAGTCAGATGCCTGTAAGATTATGCCAGTCAGATGCCTGTAATAGTGTGCCAGTCAGAGCCCAGGAATATTGTGCCAGTCAGATGCTTGTAATATTGTGCCAGTCAGAGCCCAGGAATATTGTGCCAGTCAGAGCCCAGGAATATTGTGCCAGTCAGAGCCCAGGAATATTGTGCCAGTCAGATGCTTGTAATATTGTGCCAGTCAGAGCCCAGGAATATTGTGCCAGTCAGAGCCCAGGAATATTGTGCCAGTCAGATGCCTGTAATATTGTGCCAGTCAGATGCCTGTAATACTGTGCCAGTCAGATGCCTGTAATATTGTGCCAGTCAGATGCCTGTAATATTGTGCCAGTCAGATGCCTGTAATACTGTGCCAGTCAGATGCCTGTAATATTGTGCCAGTCAGATGCCTGTAATATTATGCCAGTCAGATGCCTGTAATATTATGCCAGTCAGATGCCTGTAATACTGTGCCAGTCAGATGCCTGTAATATTGTGCCAGTCAGATGCCTGTAATATTATGCCAGTCAGATGCCTGTAATATTATGCCAGTCAGATGCCTGTAATATTGTGCCAGTCAGAGCCCATGAATATTGTGCCAGTCAGATGCCTGTAATATTGTCAGTCAGATGCCTGTAATATTGTGCCAGTCAGAGCCCAGTAATATAGTGCCACTCAGAGCCCAGTAATATAGTGCCAGCCAGATGCCCAGTAATATTGTCAGTCAGATGCCTGTAATATTGTGCCAGTCAGAGCCCAGTAATATAGTGCCACTCAGAGCTCAGTAATATAGTGCCAGCCAGATTCCCAGTAATATTGTCAGTCAGATGCCTGTAATATTGTGCCAGTCAGAGCCCAGTAATATAGTGCCACTCAGAGCCCAGTAATATAGTGCCAGCCAGATGCCCAGTAATATTGTCAGTCAGATGCCTGTAATATTGTGCCAGTCAGAGCCCAGTAATATAGTGCCACTCAGATCCCAGTAATATAGTGCCAGCCAGATGCCCAGTAATATTGTGCCAGCCAGATGCCCAGTAGTATTGTGCCAGTCAGATGCCTGTAATACTGTGCCAGTCAGCCTCCCCCCCCCACCCTTCCCTAGTACTTACATGAATCTGCTCCGTGTCCCCCGCTGGATGTCTCCTCCGTGCAGTCTTCCCTCTTGCACGGAGGAGGGAAACAGTCACCGGATGTGACAAGACGTCACATCCGGCGTCATTTTTTTTTTTTTTCATCCATCGGAAGCTGCTTGCCGGAAAAAAGCGTTCACAAGCGCAATGCGCTGTGAACGCGGCAAGCAGGGGCTGGGGGCCCACGGGACAGCTGCCTTGGGGCCCCCCAGGAGTAACTGGGCCCAGGGCAGCTGCCCCGTTTGCCCCGCGTTAAAGACGGCCCTGGCTCTTTATGGATACGATACCTAGTGAAAAGTACACTCAACAAAGTTATGGTGGGTTAAAGGCAATGTAATAACCCCTTCACTTATAATGAAGCAGAGGCATTATTAAATACTAACCTACACACACCAGACAAGCCAGAACATGCTTTTCCTTCAGAAACCCTAAACTTATAGCGCTACCACCACTGCAAGGGATTCTGGGTATGCATTTGCAAATAAGGTTAACAATGATCACCTTTATGCCCCCACTTTATCCATCTTTCTTTGCTTGCCTTGTCATGTCAGCACTTTTATCAACAATGTTGGGGGGGGGGGGGGGGCGACAAAAACACATACTTCACGAAAATATTGGACAAAATACATGCCAACAGTGTTTCTATAACATCCATTACACCCCTGTATGCCCTCATAAGAATTTTTTTTTTTACATTTTTATGAATGCCCCCATTTAAAACAACGATTTGACAACTGCATGTCTCCTACCCTCTCTCCCTAGAAAAAAAAAGAGAAGAATAAAATCTTTATGGGAGCCTTTTGCCAAATGTAAACATTTTAAGCTGACCGTTCCTTTAAACATGACACAAGACTGAAAAGTAGAAACCCGAGAAGTCCTGAGGTGGACCAGGGTAGTGACATTTACTGATCACTTTCTTTATTCAGCAGTGTATCTAAGTGAGCTAAAGAAGATTAGTAAGGAAGCGGGGTAGAGCAGTGATTTTCCAAGTAGGGTAAATAAACACCCAGTACAGACATTTTCTGGCCTTGGAAAAATATCATTCAAATCAAAAGAAAAAAAAACGCTAATGGAACAGGAGACAATTTTCTTAATAGTTGTCCCTTGCTTCCAAAACGTTACCCAATATTTTAAAATGCAATTAACAACAGCGAGCTGAGAGTAATCCTTAAGAAATCCAAACAGGTTTCTTGGTCTCAGTGTAACAAGACATGTCTCAATGATGTAATTTGAAGAAACAGGATACAGGACCTCAAGGAAGGAGGAAACGGGATTAGTGTAAATATATATAATGCGTATAACAGGAGAAGACATCTCTTGTGTTATCGTTAAAAAACACAGAGCACACAAATACAGGTTTATATCATGGGTAGTCAGATACTGACCTCCAACAGTTTGCGAACTGCAATATCCATAAAGCTTGAAAAGTCAAAAACTCCACAGTGGGTTGGCAAAGCATTGTGGGAGATATAGTTCAACAACATTCAAGGTCCCACGGTTCATTGCTCGTTCTTTGAGTTACCGCCCAGTTAAATCTATTGGGTCTATTCACTAAAATTCGACTTTGAGAGGTTGATTTGCGGCACCCACGTTAGACAGTAATGGGAGACAAAAAGATTGAAGCTATTTTTGAGATTGAGTCAAACGCAAACTTTGACTTAGTCTCAAAAATAGCTTTGATCATTTCGCTGCCCATTACTTTCGATGGGGTAAATTCGAACCTGAGTTCTCGTGTGCCGAATGTGACTTAGTCCCAAAATAAAAGTCCACCTCCAAAGTAAAATTTTAGCGAATAGACCCAATTGTGTGTGTTGCAAAACTATTAGGTGGAAAAGGTCACATGACATGTGTGATTTAGTGCTTCCACATGTGTTAAAAAAAAAAATGTTTTGCCAATGAGATGTGTACTTCCCTTGCAAGGAAATTCTGTTGAGAAAAACTGTACACATAATACATACAAATCGATCTCTAAATTTATCACAGCCAAGTGATGTCACTGTAGATTGGTCCTATACAGAAATAGGATTATTAGGATGTCATCAACTCATGTGAAAAATTAAATGTTGTATTAGCTTTGTTATTATCAAGACTGTTAGCCCCTTCACTTAATGGGCCAAATCAAAACTAGGGAAAAATTGGGCAGGCAGTATGTGAATTACTCAATTCAATGTGAAATGTTACTGAATGCTCAGTTATTTTTCAAGTGTTGAAGGCACCAACTGCAGTACAGACTAGATTAGTGTAGCCACATTTTATTTCTGCCACACAGGAGCAGAGAATGAACTCCTCTATTAGCAGAGGCCGTTTTAGAGAACTAATGCCTCTTTTATCAGGTATGGGAAGTTTCAAATAATTAACCATTTCTTACCATCCATTACATGCATATACACACACAGTCACTTACACAGTATCTCTCTCACACACACAGTCAGTTACACAGTCACATAAGCAGTCTGTCTCTTTCTCACACACACACATACACACACACACACAGTCACAGAGAGGGTAAGTGCATATTTCTCACTCAGTGTTACTGCCGCTTACACTGAGCTCTGTGAAGGAGGGACTTCTGAATTCGCAGCCAATCAGGAGAGTTGAGAAGTCTCTCCTTATTTGCGGAGTCATCCTTCACTCAGGGCTCTCAATCCAGGACTTTGAAATCTCCCAGATTGAGGCCGTCCGGTACCTGGGACATAAAGTCCCATTGCAAGACAATCTGGGACATGGTCATCGTAGGCTACATAATTTTCCTGGGGGGCTTGGTAATTTGCCTAGGGGGTTTTAGGGTGGCACCTTTCCCAATGCCCCACTAATATTAAAGATGGCCCTGCTAGCTCCCTTCTGCTCACTGCCTTGTGTGTATTATCCTAGTTATACAAACTTTTCTTCAAATAAATTTACAAGCTTCAAGCTATTTTTTTCCTGGCTGGGTGGCAGCCATAGTCTATGCCAATAAGTTTGTTACAGTGTCTTATTACAGTGGAGAACCTGGAGCTACTCTACGGACCGTTTGTTTATTCTGATAATTTAAAGCACTTGTCGAGTATTCCTTACCCACAAATCCGTTATGCAAAATGATAACACACCTGTCAGAATGCAAGCGCTATATAGTTTATTCAGTGTCCAGGCCCCTTAAGCTGTGATATAGCCTTTCCATGCATGCCCAGATTCCCCCACAAAAGGATAATACAATGGCACGTGAGCAGACCTGACACGCCAACGGCAGGTTCCCAGCGATGCCTCACAGCACAGCCACATCACAGTAACAGTGATGTATTTACTCTATACAGTATTTACACTGATATTACTGTATTTCTTGAGAACTGAGAGGCTTTAATATATCTTATTGGTGAAAGTGATCAGTTATCTGAAATGATCCGTTTTCCAAAATACTTCTAGTCCCCCAGCATTTTGGATACGGGATACTCAACGTCCATTGTACACTGAGCATAGTAAAAAAAAAAAAGGGCGTAGAGTCCCATTAGGGACTTTTTTTTATGCAATGGGAATCACAGGCTCTCCTGTGGATCAGGGCAGTGTCTGTTTAATATCAGAGCTCCTGAGATCTGGTGCATTCAGTCCTCCTGTGTTTGCATTATTTTGAGCTGAATAATTCCCAAAGTCTTCAACTTCCTTCTTCTCGTGGCTCCTGTTCACGAGAAGAAGCCAAGAAACATCCCCACCCACAATTATTTCCTATTTGGGATTTCTATCTAGCTGAAACAATTAATTATTGGAAATATTACAAATATTCATACTTAACCCACCACATTTCCGCTTATCATTCTCTGTGAGGGAAAAAAAAGGAGCAGAGAGATATTTGCACCATGAGAAAGCCAAAAAAAAATTGTCAGGAATGTGACTTTTCTTGGCTTCATCCAGCTGCTATCCGAATCACTATGATCATTTTACAATTATCACTTATTTAAATAGAAGACAAATAGGTTTAATGGAGAAATAAAGGCACCCGAGAACTTACAACCAACCAAGCTGACTATTGAATAAATCATTGATTTAAAAAAAAAAAAAAAATTAGGATAATTTTGGCAAGCGCACTTCCACATTTTCCCCAGTAGATGGCCCCAGAATGCAGCTTGCCAGCTAGACATTTGTCAGAGAGTTTACAGATGCTGAAATTGCGCGGGGAAGATGACGTGTGTTTGCACATTTAGGTCATGTTTATGATCTGCCCCTGGTATTATACATTTTAATAAAATATTCCAAAATATTCACATTTAATTTTTAGAAGATCACATTACAAACATTTCTCAAATTGAATTGTGATGTTTGGGATCCGTGAGCTCATAGAGTCAGCGTCATGTTACTGTAGATTTATTTTTCTTTCTTAAAGGCATAGAAACGTTGAAGGAAACATTCAAAGGTTGCTTTCATGAAATCTGCTAATTGTTCAAAAGCATTGTCTAGATTAGATGGGTCCAGCATGCGGCCTCTAAAGTGAATATATAAATACCACAGAAATTTATTTTGTAACTATGAATCCATCCAAGTCTTAGCCTGCCCATTTTTTTTGCATGCATGCAAGAGCCATTCAACAAATTCATCAATTTGAAGTTAACCATTGTATTTACCTGTACCAGGGTCATCTGGGAGCCAAGAGCCAGAAGGATTTTCTCCGTCTTGGTTGGGTACGGATTGTCCCGGTGTTTGTACAGCCATTGTTTCAATGGTCGTGCCATGTCTTGCAAGGCTTGCCGTTTATGCCTTACTTTACCGTTGCTCCCCCTCGAGCTCCTAGAAGGATAACAAACACAGTCAGGTCGCACGTGATGTCATGAATCCACAATGAATTACAAAGCACCAAAATATTCAGCATTGCTAAACACTGGTTCGTTGTTTTCAACATAAATGAAAGCGATTTGCGCCTGAAAGCTAGCCATCTTATGGATTAAACTAGCTGAGACATTAATTAGGGCAATAATGGCATAGTTGTCAGAATATCCAAAATTAATTGTACAGTCCCATTTTGGTGGGATTTTCCTGTTAGCACTGCCACCTACACTTAGTGCTTTACATTGTGCACAGGTAGCGCTGCATTTAAAGTATGTATGTTTATTTCACATACATAGCTGGTACTCAGTCTCACAGGGTCATGATACACTACAATACGACATGTGACATCACATAACCCCACACTTTTGGCTCCACCCCATATCGGGGATGTTGACGGGTATGTATTGTCTAGCCGCTATAAACCCAGTTACCATCGATCATCTTCGACTTCCAAACCCCCAAAGAGTACTAAACATCACGATAAACATGAGCATTGTATACTTACACATATTTAAGCCATTTCTAGATGCCATTTTATGGTTTTTATTCATTTATTGCACATAAACTGATGGCATGTATTGTTGCTTTTGAAGTTTAACTTGAATAAAGCATGGGGTTTTATTTGGTATTTGGTGGTGAGTTTCATACCCCTTTTCTCAGAGGATGTTACTATATATACTATCCTAGCAAGGATAGACTGTGTCGACCTTGCCTGGAACCAAACCTGCAAAACCTGCTGAGGATTTAACAGATACGATAATTGGGGCATTAACCCACTGAGCCATCTCGCCTGAATATTGGACACAAATCACGGGTGAGAGGGTGGCATACTACAAATTCGACGCATAATCCAAGTAAAGGATGTACTGCTTTCCTAAATAAACGAGCCATAACCCATTAGGGATTCATTTTATGGCCTTTGTTCTAGAAGGGCGTGCCCCGCTTTAAAAAAAAAAAAAGGAGAAAACATTATTGTGTAAAGTCTAAACAGCCCTGTGAAGCTTTACGTCTGCTCTCTCTGTGTGTGTGTGCATTTGGATTTAATGAACAATGGTATTTTCACTCTTCCAGATGTGTTACAAATTATGGTTTCAACAGTCTGCCTGGCCCAATTTAATACATTAAGGTTTTGGCTGATGTTTGATAATTTATGCAGATATGACAGCCTGTCACACACCTCATTTCCTTATAATTGGGCCCAGTTAAAATAGTCATTATTTAAAATAAAATAAAATAAAAAAAATTTTGCACAGTAAAAACCACACAAGACAAGGAGAGAAAGTTTCCTGGTTATTATACTGTGATATCCCACCCAATGCAAACAAGTCATGCGGACTGCCACTTCATTACAATCCCAGGCTCGGAAATTAATTTGGCCATGCTGGAGTTAAATACCATGCAAAATGTCATGATAAATCTGACCAATAAAAGCAAAAAGTTATTTTAAATGGGAAATTTGTTCACAGGATGAAAATGTAGACTACTTGGGAGTAACTCTATTCTATACTGGTAGTTATTCTCAGTATATGGAGTTGCCATGAAATTTGGTATCATGGCCCCCATGGCCCCCCAAGATTCAGTGAACCTTTTTAACCTTGAAACATAAGGTATGTCATTAGGTCTCTTCACCTCAACCAAGAAAGACATGAGAATTGAGAAACTATAAAAGAGAGATCATAATTTTGTTTTAGAGTAAAATAAGGCCCACTGTAAAGTAAATCCTTATTTTGGTAGAATTGCCAAATCCACATAAGATCTGAACTTGTAAGTGACCTGTTAATCTACTCTTCCTTCCATGTGGACAACTGTTTAGTGATTACACATTTATCTTCACGTTGGACGTCTAAAAACTCGATTTTTAATAGTTTACTGTTTAAAACCAACGGGTTTAAAGGGACTGTCTGGTGAACAAAATGCATCTTCCAAATATTAATGCATATTAATGTGCTTTCAAAGTACTTAAACATGCATATTTCACATTTTGCATTGCTTAATATATTAAATACTTACAGCTAGTTGAAACTGTGAAATTACAGCAGTTTGCTAGAAACCAGGACTGCCCACACTAGCTGAGTAAAAGTCAATTTGCCCCTTTGGGCAGGAACCAACAAGAACAATTTCATTCAAATGAATGGGATTTCCTGTCTCTCTGGTGATGTCATCAGACAATGATAAGAGATCCTACTGTGTACAAGAGCAAGGTCACTTAGATTAAACACAATGTATTCTATTACAGGAGCACAGGAAGTGACTAAATGAAACAAAACTGTATATGCTCAGTGTCTACATAATCTGTGCTGCAGCGCCTGTAGTATACATGAAAAGTAATCACTGTGCGAGTGCATGAATCACATTTTTAAAAATTGATTTACGCAGAATTCCTCCATCAAATCACACTGGGAAAAAAGGCCTGTGCACTACACAAGCAGTAGTCATTGAAGATATGATGCATTACTTTCCCTCTTCAACAACGGGAGGGGGGGATGTGATCACCATTCCCAAAAAATATATCTTTATAAATAACAAATTCATTATTATGCATGGGGTTTGTCATTACATTATATCTGCTACTACATTACTTTTTTTTAAATTATTAATATTATGCTATCATTAAGCTACTACATTACTTGACAAGCGTGCACATGCCCCAAGGGGTCCATGTACAAAATTGGATACGGAGACCAAATGGCAGTTGACCTGATTTCCATATCCTTACCCAGAACCCCTTGGGGTGGAGGCAATAGCACTATAAAGTGGGTCTTTCCATTGGGAAAAACAGGTTAGTTGACATTAGTTCTGTGGGATTGTGCAGGTATGTTTAATAAGCTCTACTAGTTTACTGTATTAATGACTGGAAGAATACAGTAAAATCATTTGGTAAAGTAGAACAGACTATAGTTCCCAAAGCAGAAGCCAGATATTCAGTGTCCTGAGTTTGTGCCTAATTGACCAATAAATTGTTTAAGCATTGGCCCATATGTATTAATGCAAACATAGGTGGTCGTTCAGCAGTAACATCCCATTCTATGTTAATTGCTACAAATGTAACTTTCTCTCAGAAGTGCTACAGATTTTTATACTATGATAAATGTGCTCCTGAAAGTAATACATAAAACAAATATTTAAAAAATACAAGAAATATAAAAACTATTGAAATCCATAACGAGAGCTCCTGTCCACTGATACAAGGTTATTAAATAAACTTGTAAATGGGGAAATAAAAGCTATGAGGTTCTTAGTCTATTTATGCTTATCTACAGTTTGTTTTACAAGTCATGCTTTCTGAGTGGTCCAGATGGTTAAACAGCCTTTTGTGAATATTTGGATGAGAAAGTCATGTTTAAATTGTTTGCCATGCGATAAGATTATTCAGAAAGGATTCCAGTAGGTGTCACTGCAGGTCAGTCCGAGAATGAGTCCAGCCTGAATCCATGTGGAGGGGATTCCTCTAGAATCAGCTGCTACTCGTGGTGTTCTGGGCAATTTTATAACACAATTTTTTAATTATAGTAGGAGAGGACTTATTTAGGCAGATAGGGATGAGGTATCACTAGGGGCTAAGATTCAGATTATGCGGATGGTGAATGATATTTAGGAATTGAAATATACATTTATATATATATAGCAAATTCTGACATCTGCTTGTATGTAAAATTAGAAACACTGGATTCATTTAAGTATGCAGAAAAACCGAACAGTCCTTTTTTTCACCCCTTTTATAATTTGCAAACACAATATGTGTATAATATTATCAAAGTTACTAATTTTGCAGGTTATTTACTTAAATCCAAGATCCGCAGGACCATCCTTTTCCAAAAATCAAAAAGCATGGTGGGTCTGTCATCCACAAGTAAAATAAAAATCCATACATTACGCTAGATAAATCCTGAGCACATGTATAATAATTACATACTCCCCTGTAGTTCTGCTCTTGGTCAGTACATTGTGATCTATAGGTGTATTTACAGTCTAGTTATCTTATTCCATTATAGCATTTTCTTTTTTTTTTATTGAAAATGAGAGAAGTGTTTTTTTTCTGGTAATTCAAATTATAAATAAATACATGGTTGTACTTGATGGATTTATCAGTTATTTGAGGCAGACTATTAGTCTAAAAGAAAAAAAGTTAACTTTATATTGCAAAAAAATAAAAGGATTGACTTAATATACACCGATTTGGCTTACATTGGATTTGGATCGGACAAGTTAGGCGAATTTCACAAATCATCGCAATGCGGCTAATCAATATCCCTCAATTTAACACTGATTGGACGCCATGAAAACCATAGATTTTCAGCTACACAATATGCAGCGATCACCCCCAAACATGCTCTGAATTTGGGTAACATTGGTGAATTAAGCTAACCATATTTTAACACAAACATATTTATATACAATTATAATATATTAATGTTGTATATTTTTAATAGCACATTCACTATAATAATAATAATATAAAATATATAATAATTATATTATTGCGGTTTATTTACCTAATTTGCATGTATTTAATTAATGTATTGTTAATTCGTTAATTTTATTTCATTTTATTACACTTTGAGGCATTTCAGGAGGACTTATATAGGGGGAATCCACCTATAGTCAAGGTCCTCCCGAAATGGCCCCAAAATAATCCAAAGTTCTCCCCGTGTAGAAATCTATGGGGAGGACCGAGGCTACCACCTTTTTTCAGTGTGTTTTGGCTGCTTTCGGTATCAGGAGATGTTGACGTGGCATCGGCTATGATGTCCGAATTGCGTACTTGGGGTTACCGGAGTAGCTTGACATTCGGGTACCGATGTGATCCGAATCCGTCCGCAATTCTTAGGCACCATTTCGGAGCCGGTTATCTGCGCATATTGGGTAAACCCTACAGTGTATTTATGAATTAAAAATGTTCAATGCACAACATAAGATTTGTCTATGTGCGTTTGTCTGTCTGTGTGTGATTGTAAAACTTTTCGCTATGATCGTTGACTGTATCTTGATGTGGGGGGGGGGGGGTAGTAAATTATTTTACAGTGCCGACATTTTCCCAATAAGTTGGTGGAAAAATGCATCAGTGCTACAAATGTTCAAGAGCTATATATCAGTGTGCTGCACGCTATAAAATTGGCTAAGGAGATAACTGGAACAGAGCTCTAAAAAAAAAAAAAAAAGACCGAAACCTTGGCCATCAAAGTAGACAGAATATTTTTATGTTTATGATTTTTCTACCATTTGTTCCAGGACTGCTCCTGTAAATCATCCAAAACAAGAACCTTCCAAATGAATCCAATTGGGATTGTCATCTACTAATGTGCGGACGAAAGTGTCTTCTTCATGTAGGTAATCAAGTTCAGTCTTTATCCTGCGCTAGCAAAAGCGCCAGGAAACGTATGGTAAATATAATTACGCCAGGTTTGCTCTGTACATTGTGCTTTTGACCCCCGCAATGCATTGTGGGATTGCTCACTGGGCATTCTAGAAATGCAGCTCTCTGCATATGCAGTGTAACCCCCATAGTTTCTATCGCTATTCCTGTGGCGTAACACATAGAGGCTGCAGTTTTCAACATACAATAATCCTTTATCTTGATGTTTGCAAGCAATTCATTTTCCACTCTATGCATATCAAAACTGCTTTCCCATTCACATTACAGCAAAAAAAAGTTTAGTACACAGAAATCATATGCTGAGAAATATCTTTACAGATACCCACAGCTTTACTTTGAGCTCTGCCTCTCAGCTGAGCCAGAGCTCAGCTGTATTCTGGCTCATCCCTGCCATCCGATCGGGGTCTGTCGGGGCTCAAAGTATCTCTCTGCTAGTGCAGAGAGAGACCTTCTTTATTGAATTCCACCAAGAGATGGGGCCTTAGCTTATCCTGTAGAAGCATCATGGCTGCTGGTCAGAGGATAATTATGAACATCAGATGGTACATTCCAGGTTATCCTCACACTAGTGCCAGCCATTTTTTCACTTGTGCATCTATACTAGAAGCACAAGTGGGGGAAAAAAAGGTTTAGTGGCTCTTTAACTGTTGGGTGGGGTAATCAGGCTGCCGGTTTATAAAATGAACCATACACTGATTTGAACTACTGCCCTGCAATACAAAAGGGGCTATAGGGTCCCTCTGCCTTTGGGGGCACCAACATATATAATATATAATATATCTACCCCAGGCCAGTCAAACATGTAAATCCATAACTCCATTAAGGCACTTAGTCAATCTCACAAACTGCATGCCTCCCGACTCTACTGATTATGAGGATCGCAGCCGCCGAGCTGTACCTCTGTCTCACATTTCAGGACAATGCACGCACTGAAACCCAAGCTCCACCTGCAACCAGGCGCGGATGCTCCATATGTGCTATGTGTGCACCGCACGGAGCCGCGCTGTCTATTTCTGGAGTTTGTGTGCTCCGAACAGAGACAGACAGCAGCTGCAAATTTAGCATCAGAGTCACTCACTGTGTTACTGATACGACCAACACGAAAAGTATATGAAAATTCGTATACTTTTAGTGCTGGTCGAATTGGCAACAGAATGAGTGACTCTGATGCCGGATTTTGTAAGTCGTGTATTTCCGGGGGTATGTGTGACATGAGATACATTGCGCCTCCGAGTGACAGGCATGCAAAGCACAGGTGTCTACTGAAACAACCTTATTTCTTATATCCAATTACCACAGCACATCATCAATAACTGACAGACTTGTGATAAACACTTAACATATACAAATTGGTGCTGCTCTAAGTCGTAAAACAATGTGCAAATGGGAGGAGTTTAAATGAGTCTGTGGGGCCAAACCATTCCATGTGACAGGGAATACCAAACTCTTATTTTCTATAGGAAACTGAATATATTGTACGCAGTACTGGAGACCGTATCTCCAGAAGGATATTGATACTTTGGAGAACGTTCAGAGAAGGGCTACTAAACTGGTTCATGGGTTGAAGGATAAAACTTACCAGGAAAGGTTAAAGCATCTTAACATGTATAGCTTGGAGGAAAGACATGACAGGGGGATATGATAGAAACATTTAAATACATAAAGGGAATCAACACAGTAAAGGAAGAGAGTATATTTAAAAGAAGAAAAACTACCACAACTAGAGGACATAGTCTAAAATTAGAGGGGCAACGATTTAAAAGTAATATCAGAAAGTATTACTTTACTGAGAGGGTAGTGGATGTATGGAATAGCCTTCCAGCAGAAGTGGTAGAGGTAAACACAGTCAAGGATTTTAAGCTTGCATGGGATAAACACAAGACTATCCTAGCTATAAGATAGGGAATGGGGGACTAATGAAAGTATTCAAAAAAAATTGGTCAGACAAGATGGACCGAATGGTTCTTATCTGCCGACACATTCTATGTTTCTATGTTTCTAAGTAGAGATCAATGGCGACCTGGGGGGGGGGGGGGGGGGCTATAGGGCACATAGTCCTGGAGACTCTCAGAAGAAGAATGTGATTTTCCCATAGCATGTTCTTACCCAGGGCGCCGGTGTCTGAGGCTGGCATTGTCCTTCATTGAGATGCTGTCTTGTATAACTGTGTCAGGATTGGCACTCTCCATCACCCCCACGTAGGGTCGGATGCCCCGGTCATTAGTGGCTTCTTCAAAGAGCACTTGGCCACTGAGCTTATTAAACATGATGGTATTCATTGCAGCAATGCTGGTAACCTCTCTCTTTTGGTTCATTGTGGAAATGTCCAGATCTCAGGTATAGACGCACTGGCTCCTGTTAGAGGGAATAACAACGAATGGTTATTATTGTTTATTAACCACGTTATATAATAAATATATAACACATATAAGAATTATTAATTTAAAAAAAAAATCAAATAGTAGTCTATATAGGAATTAGTCAACTTTTAGCTCTGCAAACTCCTATGATGCTCAGTCATGCCATGGTGCAGAGGAGTTATAGTCCAGGTTCAAAGCTTCGGGCTTTGATTGTGAGTGAAGCAACATCAATATCTGTTATAAAGTTAACACACCTTAACTGACTCTAGTACATAATGTAATGTCCAGTGAATTCCCGTGCTACTATAGAGCCATCTGATCTGCCGGCTAAACCAATTCCTTAATGTGTGTAAGACTTTACAGACATCGAATGTGTGGAGCTTCTAGTTGGTTTTTCCTGTAACCCATGACATATGTTTGCACATAGCGCATCAAGGCTACAAACCATAATTATCAGTGGCAATGTAAAGCACTGTGAAAATGTATAAACAAATAAAAACTAACATTATGCACTCAAATTATCAAGCAGCGATTTATTATTTGTTTTAGAGTTATTTTAGTTTTTTTTGGTTTTTTTTTTTAAACTACGTACGTAGTTAAAAACATCTCAATTTGAATTTACTTTTTATGTTTTATTAAAGAAACAAGGGGGGGATTGTAATAATAGTATTTAAATCATTTATTGACACATTTCCGTCATTCGACAGCACTGTACAAAGGGCAAACAAAACGTAACATACAGACGCTGCGTAACATAATAAGTTAGACATATCGCAGCATAATATGAGATCTTTGTAAAGGGACAACGAATTTAGAGGGATTTTCTCCCTATTTGAAAATCTGGTACAGCACTTGGATGAGATGTTGTGCCAAAAATAAAGGAGTCTGTACAGTATATTACGACTACATTTTTTTACGTGTGGCCCCGAAAAAAAGATTTGTACAGTGAAAAATGCACCATTTATATCACACTTTATCTTCCAAGTATTTGGTATTAACAAGAAAGAGGGGACTCGCAGCTCTGCCAAGTAACGAAAAGGTTGAAGTAACGAAATTAAATGTAATTGGTATAAAAATGTGTTCCAATTTGTTCCGTGCAACTTAACAGATTTATTCCCCTCATTTGACATTAAGTTCTGGGTCCCTGGCCAGACCCAGTGGTAGGGGTGTTTCACATCTAGTCTAGTGATGCACCGTGCCTCACGTGTATCTCCAAATAAATCTCCTAATTTACTATAATGCATCACTGTAGTGTCAGCTTCGTGAGTTCAAAACAGAATTCTAAATATGGAGGGAAAATATCACGTTTCATTGTGCCGTTTTCGACAGAGCATGCACTGTAAGATTTGACTTTATTTTAAAACAAATGTACAACAGTCACAAACAGCTAAAATAATAATAAAAAAAAAAAAATTGCACAATTTGTGGCTCGTTCGAAAAACTGTGAAACTAAATAAACACTAAACCAGTCTTGTCAGAAACTAATCGTAGTAACTATACTATTTATAAATGAATCCCTTTAAAAAAAAAAATACATTAGTTCTCATATAAAAAATATATATGATTTTTAAGAGAATCTCGGTTTACAACTGAGCATTTGGAGCTCCATCGGAGTATTAATTAATATGGCAGAAAATGTTGCAATCTTTCAGTCTAATTGTAGACTGCAAGCTCTACGGAAAAGTAACACATTTACAGCTATGAGTGAGTTTCTAATTTAGAGATTTCCCTGCAATATAATAAGTTATTATCTTTTTTTCAGACTACACTATCCTGCCTGACAGCACTATGTACTGGTCGATATAAGTTACGTATAAAACAAACCATGCGGTTGGGAAAGTGCTTACAGAAAGTTTGGGTGAACTAGTTTGAATCTCCCAGATCGGAGGAAGAAAAACAATATTGTGGGAAAAATACAGATTAAAACAGGCACATAAAATAAAAAAATGAGTCTATTAATGGCCAAGCAAGCAAAATTAGTAGCCTTGTGCAAAAATTAGAGAGAGAGAGAGAGAGAGAGAGAGAGAGAGAGAAACACAGATAGGCAGACAGACAGACATGGACTTAAATCAAAAGAACAATTAATTTTATTGATATTTAATTATATGAGTATGGAAGGTGTATTGTTGTGTCTAGTACACGTGCTGGTTACCATGGTATATGGGAGATTATCACACATATTGTATAGACAAGGTGTAAGGAATGCTGGTGAACATGAGTTATTATATCATTAAAGGACTAACTGAGAATACAGACGATAACAAATGATCTATACATTCTGTTCGCATGCTTGCAACCAAATGCATAGATTAAGAGAGAAATGTGTTTCAATGTTACTCCTGCTTGTGACATCAATTTGTGACTTGTAAGCAAATGAAATAATGTCAGTAGAAAATGTGTAAGTTACGTTTGAAGTCACAAGATGATGTCATTAACAAGGGACACAGCAGACACATTGCAACACATATAAATCTTTTTTTTTTTTTTTTCATTTATAATATGCATCTGCCGGCAACTCTGCTTTCACAACATATGGATCATTTGTTTTATCCTCTACATTGACAGTCTTGGTAATGTTCAGGCGGAACAATCCCTTTAAAACAATGATTTATGTAGCTCTAGATCTTGCATGTTAGACTAAATCAATGCTCTGTCCCACACAAAGCATCACCTAATAAACCTATCCGCATGTTGTGGATACATCAGTCCAGGCTCTGTGAGTAGGATGTTGTCAAGCATGCAGGCAGCTTGCTAAACTATCTACAAGCATTACTGACTCTTGCAAAAGCAGAAAAGTGAATAATTATAGTGAATATTGTGCTGCAAACACTAGTGTAAAAACCCATACACAAACATGAAATAAAAAAACCAAGTGTTACGCAAATGAAAATAAGAGAAACCAAAAAATAAAATAAGTACAAAATATACTAATAGTAATAAATCTGTAAATGTGTAAAGAAAAACTGGTAGTTATCCTTCCCAGAGTGAAGAATAACTCACACACGTGAAAAAAAACCACAATAAAATAAACAAACAATGTGTGACTCTGTATGGGCAAATAATAGGAATATTTATAAGGGAATAGCACTCACATATACCAGAGCCTAAATCGGGCTCTAGAGTAATGCACTTGTGGAACAACAGTTCCCAAAATCCTCAGGATCCTCAGCCAAACTTCAATTAGTTTTTGTGAAGAAGATTGCTGCATTTCATTTTTATTCCAATAATCAATGACCATTTAATAGTATTTGTGTTAAATCTGTGGGTCATGTACATGTACAGCATTAATTCCAGGAGTATCCTAGACTGCAAGACATGAGGATGATCTCACTGACATGGCTTTTGGTTTGTTACAGTCTCATCTGCATGCAGTTCAGAGGATGAAAGAATATTTAAAGCTGCACAGCTCCTATACTCCACAATAATCACAAACAGAGATACTGTCCCTGGAAGGACATCAGTTCAGAAAGACAAAAACAAGTGGAATGCTGGCTTAACCGTATTGATTACTGTGTGTTAATCTATTGGCCTTAAATCAGCACTGACCTTGAGTGGCTTCCAAAACCACTATGTAAGTCGGACATATTTAACCGGGAGATATTAAAATATTAAAATCATGCTTTTATTTGAAAATTATCATTACATTACGAAGCAATGCACATAACTGACAGCAGAACATAGTTTTCAACACCTTATGGGGGCTTTAAAACCAAGAATTTAGAGAACCTTCTAGTAGACGTACACCGTTACTAGATGTACGCCATTACTAGACGTACACCATTACTAGATGTGCACCGTTACTAGATATACACCGTTACTAGATGTACACCGTTACTAGACGTACACCATTACTAGACGTACACCATTACTAGACGTACACCATTACTAGACGTACACCATTACTAGATGTACACCGTTACTAGATGTACACCGTTACTAGACGTACACCATTACTAGACGTGCACCGTTACTAGACGTACACCATTACTAGATGTACACCATTACTAGATGTACACCATTACTAGATGTACACCATTACTAGATGTACACCGTTACTAGACGTACACCATTACTAGACGTGCACCATTACTAGATGTACACCATTAATAGACGTACACCATTAATAGACGTACACCATAACTAGATGTACACCGTTACTAGATGTACACCGTTACACGTAAAGCAGAGTTAAGTCCTCAACACACACAAGTGAGGCAGTCATTTAATTAGAAGAAGGGCCCTGAGACTTAAAAGAGCTGCTAGTAGTACATAGTAATGAACAGAACATCCCTACATTCTTTCAGTATTCTATTCTAACAGCAATATTAGCTATGATAACATAATTTATCACATCACTGTTCTGTATATTGTATTGCAAATGTATTGTTAATAAAAATTATTTTACATATATATAAATAAATATATACATCAGGTTTTCTGCAGGTATACAAACTAACAAACCAATGCACATCCGAAATACAGCATTAAATGATTATATAATAAATGAAAATACACACAGATAACAAAATACAAAGCTACAAGAAGTAGGGGCAGGTAGTCCTAAAGATTCTGCTCACAGCTCTCATCAGAGGTGGGACCTTTCAGTGTGATCTTTATAAAATATTGCTTATTATGATATTATTATAGGTATATATAGATTGTAAGACACTACAGCAGCAGTTCTAATAGTTTTGTATCTCGTTTATGTGTGTGCACTTTTGGTTACTATTTATTACATAATAAAGTAATTTATGCTAGAGACCTGTCTTGTTTCCTGGATCCTGTCTGTAGGTTACATGGTCAGTATGTATCTAAGTCACTGGATTCTGTCTGCAGATTACATGGTCAATGTGTATCTAAATCAGTGTGTCCTGTATGTAGGTTACATGGTCAGTGTGTATCTAAGTCACTGGATCCTGTCTGTAGGTTACATGGTCAGTGTGTATATGTCACTGGATTATATCTGTATGTTACATGGTCAGCGTGTATCTAAGTCACTGGATCCTGTCTGTAGGTTACATGGTGAGTGTGTATCTATGTCACTGGATCCTGTGTGTAGGTTACATGGTCAATGTGTATCTAAGTCTCTGGATCCTGTCTGTAGCTTACATGGTCAGTATGTATAAGTCACTGGATCCTGTCTGTAGGTTACATGGTCAGTGTGTATAAGTCACCGGATCCTGTCTGTAGGTTACATGGTCAGTGTGTATAAGTCACTGGATCCTGTCTGTAGGTTACATGGTCAGTGTGTATAAGTCACCGGATCCTGTCTGTAGGTTACACGGTCAGTGTGTATAAGTCACTGGATCCTGTCTGTAGGTTACATGGTCAGTGTGTATAAGTCACCGGATCCTGTCTGTAGGTTACATGGTCAGTGTCTATAAGTCACTCGATCCTGTCTGTAGGTTACATGGTCAGCATGTATAAGTCACTGGATCCTGTCTATAGGTAACATGGTGAGTGTGTATAAGTGATAGAGGAAAAGAGAAAATGTAGATCATCGGCACTTGAGGGGTCGGTATGTATCAATATCAAAAACTTTAATAGTGTTTCCAAAATCCAAATGAAAAAATGCACAGCAAATATAGATGGAGTTAACAAGTAAAAATCTGCAGTCACTATATAGCGCTTACACATAAGCTGAGTGTGTATAAGTCACTGGATCCTGTCTATAGGTTACATGGTGAGTGTGTATAAGTCACTGGATCCTGTCTGTAGGTTACATGGTCACTGTGTATAAGTCACTGGATCCTGTGTGCAGGTTCCATGTTCAGCAAGTATCTAAGTCACTGGATCCTGTCTGTAGGTTACATGGTCAGTGTGTATAAGTCACTGGATCTTGTCTGTAAATTACATGTCAGTGTGTATAAGTCACTGGATCCTGTCTGTAGGTTACATGGTCAGTGTGTATAAGTCACTGGATCCTTTCTGTAGGTTACATGGTGAGTGTGTATAAGTCACTGGATCCTGTCTGTAGGTTACATGGTCAGTGTGTATCTAATTCACTGGATAATGTCTATAGATTACATGGTCAGTATGTATAAGTCACTGGATCCTGTCTGTAGGTTACATGGTCAGTGTGTATAAGTCACTGGATCCTGTCTGTAGGTTACATGTCAGTGTGTATAAGTCACTGTATCCTGTCTGTAGGTTACATGGTCAGTGTGTATCTAATTCACTGGATAATGTCTATAGATTACATGATCAGTGTGTATAAGTCACTGGATCCTGTCTGTAGGTTACATGGTCAGTGTGTATAAGTCACTGGATCCTGTCTGTAGGTTACATGGTCAGTGTGTATAAGTCACTGGATCCTGTCTGTAGGTTACATGGTCAGTGTGTATAAGTCACTGGAACCTGTCTGTATGTTACATGGTCAGTGTGTATAAGTCACTGGATCCTGTTTGTAGGTTACATGGTCAGTGTGTATAAGTCACTGGATAATGTCTATAGATTACATGGTCAGTGTGTATAAGTCACTGGATCCTGTCTGTAAGTTACATGTCAGTGTGTATAAGTCACTGGATAATGTCTATAGATTACATGGTCAGTGTGTATAAGTCACTGGAACCTGTCTGTAGGTTACATGGTCAGTGTGTATAAGTCACTGGATCCTGTCTGTAGGTTACATGGTCAGTGTGTATTAGTCACTGGATCTTGTCTGTATGTTACATGGTCAGCGTGTATCTAAGTCACTGGATCTTGTCTGTAAGTTACATGGTCAGCGTGTATCTAAGTCACTGGATCCTGTCTGTATGTTACATGGTCAGCGTGTATCTAAGTCACTGGATCCTTCCTCTGTGTTATTGCTCATTTATTTGACACAGATGAAGCCTGGTTAAGTCATGACTTCTTTACTCCAGATGAGACCAGGAGCCTGCAATGCCTTTGATCAGTCCACCTCCTGGGAAGAGCAAAACACTATCCCCAGTGTAACAAGGAATGATATATTACAGTGATTCTCCTTCATCCAGGACCATCAACAACCTGCTACAACGTCAGCCCCGGATCTCACTGTGGTTTACTATGTTTAGATTGAAGTGAAGTAACATTAAACGGGGGTCCACTATAAATATTTGCTGGGATGTAATGTAGACTTTATTTGTCTGCTTCACATAATATATGGCCAGGCTGTCTGAATTCCCAAGACTGGGCGATCCTATGCTACAATAACATCAAGTGTGAAGCACTGAGTACACCTGCTGCCACTACCTAAATTAAATATACACACATACATCATGACAGCTTATATGTGTACCCTATGTACCCTAGTGAGGTGTTTAACCTTCCCATGTAATAATATAACGCTATGGAGAGCCTGGGTGCTACATTCAAGTAAGGTCTAAACATGGAGAATTTTAGACCACTTTTAGCACCAGAACTGACGTTTAAAAAACACCCCGTATAGTTCTTCCCAGCCCCTAATATATATTTTTGCAATCACATCCCTTACTGTCCAATGCATTTATATTTAAATATTGTGAATATCAGTGAGCTCTGCACTATATTTTAATGAAGGAAGTTAACTCAAGTCCAGAATTTAATATATGACAGAAAAAGTCTAAATTCCTTTACTTTGATTGATTGCATGGTAAAGTGACATGTCAAGGAAACTCACAAGATATCTGTGCATGGGGGGCTCTGATGGTAGAAATCGTGTTTGAATCTCATCCTGTTCAGATCATTTTTTAAATAATGAAAATTCTTAATTTACAATTTATATAATGATGCATTGTACAATATTATTATTTATTTTTTTTGCACTAGTGACAGTCAGAATCACTAGTTACACTAACATGTTTCACAATCAGAAACTACATTCCCAATTCTACAAGTCTGATTTAATTCTATATAACCCCTTCCATGTCTCACTTCACTCTTGTCAATCGCCCCCTTTCCTCACCTGCCCAGATTAACACTCACTCTAAAAGTCATTTATCATTATTATTTTTTTTAAAGATTTTTTTATTTTTTAAACTAGTATCTGTCTAAAAGTGATCTAAACAGCAGGGACGTTTCGCCGCTGGTTTCCTTGTTTTATTGTGTTTTTTTTTAGAATTTTACACCAGAATTATATATTTGCAAACTAATTCCCCTGGTGTATCTACACCGCGGCTGCTGAAGACTTCAACCCCCATCACGCTGGGCGCTGTAGTTTAAAGTACTGGCACATCTTTATATATTTATCTGCCCTTTTTTCCCCCCAATGTTGCCTAAAATAAGGGTTTTGAAACAAACCAAGAGCCGTGTGATGTTTAAATGTGTCAAAACTTGACAGAGAGCTAGCTAGAGCGTTAACCCCTGCCGTGCTAAATACTTAAAACAAATACTTCTCAGACAATAATATCTGTAAAAATGGGTGTTGGAGGTCAAAGCGATGAATGTACCCGTCGATGGTTCCCATCAGCAAGTCATGGGTTAAAGAGACTAACCTGTCGTCCGACCGTCAGGGATTCCACTCCGGAGATAGTAAATAAAACAAAAGTATCAAGTCCAGGATCCAGCTCCAGGCAAAGCCCTGTCCAGCAAAGAGTTAACCCCCAGTGACACCTGGATCAGGAGAGTCCAGGCAGTATGGTGGGAGATAATCCAGCTCGTCTTCCTACTCCCATCACTACCCCTGCAGCTCGCAGCACATGTTCCCTCTGCTGACTCTCCCCAGCTCTAACCACACGAACCGCTGCAGCCTCCGCCGTGTTCTATTTACCCAGCCAGCGCCGCCCGGCCCCGCAATGCGCATACACCATGCCTCGCATGTTCCCCAGCTGGGCAGGGCAGCCTGCGAACATTCTCAGCTTGCCGAATGCAGGTTCCGGGGCGGGCCGAAGGGGAGGCGTGTGGCTCTCAGTGAGGAGGGCTGTGTAATGTTATTCTGTGAATAGCTCTTTGGGTTTTTGGGCACGGAAATCAGGTACAATCCCAGAGAAAGACAGACACACTCCTGAGCAGCGCTGGGCACTCCAGCTGCCGGGACTACAGCTCCCATGATGCGCAGGGAGCGCTGGCTGGGCTCTGTCGCCTAAATGGTATTTAACAGAGGGATGTGCAGAATGGCAAGTGAAAATAAAATACGTGTTAATTGTGACATAATGGACTGTAATCAAGCACCTGACATCACTGATCACTGGGTTTCCTATCACAGTCTGTGTGATTCAGTGACCCATCCTGTGCATCTCTCTACATCTCACACTGCCCCATCCTGTGCATCTCTACATCTCACACTGCCCCATCCTGTGCATCTCTACATCTTACACTGCCCCATCCTGTGCATCTCTACATCTCACACTGCCCCATCCTGTGCATCTCTACATCTCACACTGCCCCATCCTGTGCATCTCTACATCTCACACTGCCCCATCCTGTGCATCTCTACATCTCACACTGCCCCATCCTGTGCATCTCACACTGCCCCATCCTGTGCATCTCTACATCTCACACTACCCCATCCTGTGCATCTCTACATCTCACACTGCCCCATCCTGTGCATCTCTACATCTCACACTACCCCATCCTGTGCATCTCTCTACATCTCACACTGCCCCATCCTGTGCATCTCTACATCTCACACTGCCCCATCCTGTGCATCTCTACATCTCACACTGCCCCATTCTGTGCATCTCTACATCTCACACTGCCCCATCCTGTGCATCTCTACATCTCACACTGCCCTATCCTGTGCATCTCTACATCTCACACTGCCCCATCCTGTGCATCTCTACATCTCACACTGCCCCATCCTGTGCATCTCTACATCTCACACTACCCCATCCTGTGCATCTCACACTGCCCCATCCTGTGCATCTCTACATCTCACACTGCTCCATCCTGTGCATCTCTACATCTCACACTGCCCCATCCTGTGCATCTCTACATCTCACACTGCCCCATCCTGTGCATCTCTACATCTCACACTGCTCCATCCTGTGCATCTCTTATATCTCACACTGCCCCATCCTGTGCATCTCAACATCTCACACTGCCCCATCCTGTGCATCTCTCTACATCTCACACTGCCCCATCCTGTACATCTCTACATCTCACACTACCCCATCCTGTGCATCTCTACATCTCACACTGCTCCATCCTGTGCATCTCTTACATCTCACACTGCCCCATCCTGTGCATCTCTACATCTCACACTGCCCCATCCTGTGCATCTCTCTACATCTCACACTGCCCCATCCTGTACATCTCTACATCTCACACTGCCCCATCCTGTGCATCTCTACATCTCACACTGCCCCATCCTGTGCATCTCTACATCTCACACTGCCCCATCCTGTACATCTCTACATCTCACACTGCCCCATCCTGTGTATCTCACACTGCCCCATCCTGTACATCTCTACATCTCACACTGCCCCATCCTGTGTATCTCACACTGCCCCATCCTGTGCATCTCACACTGCCCCATCCTGTGCATCTCTACATCTCACACTGCCCCATCCTGTGCATCTTTACATCTCACACTGCCCCATCCTGTGCATCTCTACATCTCACACTGCCCCATCCTGTGCATCTCTACATCTCACACTGCCCCATCCTGTGCATCTCTTACATCTCACACTGCCCCATCCTGTGCATCTCTACATCTCACACTGCCCCATCCTGTGCATCTCTACATCTCACACTGCCCCATCCTGTGTATCTCTACATCTCACACTGCCCCATCCTGTGCATCTCTACATCTCACACTGCCCCATCCTGTGCATCTCTACATCTCACACTGCCCCATCCTGTGTATCTCTACATCTCACACTGCTCCTTCCGGTGCATCTCTACATCTCACACTGCCCCATCCTGTGCATCTCTACATCTCACACTGCCCCCATCCTGTGCATCTCTACATCTCACACTGCCCCATCCTGTGCATCTCTACATCTCACACTGCCCCATCCTGTGCATCTCTACATCTCACACTGCCCCATCCTGTGCATCTCTACATCTCACACTGCCCCATCCTGTGCATCTCTACATCTCACACTGCCCCATCCTGTGTATCTCTACATCTCACACTGCCCCATCCTGTGTATCTCTACATCTCACACTGCCCCATCCTGTGCATCTCTACATCTCACACTGCCCCATCCTGTGCATCTCTACATCTCACACTGCCCCATCCTGTGCATCTCTTACATCTCACACTGCCCCATCCTGTGCATCTCTACATCTCACACTGCCCTATCCTGTGCATCTCTACATCTCACACTGCCCCATCCTGTGCATCTCTCTACATCTCACACTGCCCCATCCTGTGCATCTCTACATCTCACACTGCCCCATCCTGTGCATCTCTACATCTCACACTGCCCCATCCTGTGCATCTCTACATCTCACACTGCCCCATCCTGTGTATCTCTACATCTCACACTGCCCTATCCTGTGCATCTCTACATCTCACACTGCCCCATCCTGTGTATCTCTACATCTCACACTGCCCCATCCTGTGTATCTCTACATCTCACACTGCCCCATCCTGTGCATCTCTACATCTCACACTGCCCCATCCTGTGCATCTCTACATCTCACACTGCTCCTTCCGGTGTATCTCTACATCTCACACTGCCCCATCCTGTGCATCTCTTACATCTCACACTGCCCCATCCTGTGCATCTCACACTGCCCCATCCTGTGCATCTCTACATCTCACACTGCCCCATCCTGTGCATCTCTACATCTCACACTGCCCTATCCTGTGCATCTCTACATCTCACACTGCCCCATCCTGTGCATCTCTCTACATCTCACACTGCCCCATCCTGTGCATCTCTACATCTCACACTGCCCCATCCTGTGCATCTCTACATCTCACACTGCCCCATCCTGTGCATCTCTACATCTCACACTGCCCTATCCTGTGCATCTCTACATCTCACACTGCCCCATCCTGTGCATCTCTCTACATCTCACACTGCCCCATCCTGTGCATCCCTACATCTCACACTGCCCCATCCTGTGCATCTCTACATCTCACACTGCCCCATCCTGTGCATCTCTACATCTCACACTGCCCCATCCTGTGCATCTCTACATCTCACACTGCCCCATCATGTGCATCTCTACATCTCACACTGCCCCATCCTGTGTATCTCTACATCTCACACTGCTCCTTCCGGTGCATCTCTTACATCTCACACTGCCCCATCCTGTGCATCTCTACATCTCACACTGCCCCATCCTGTGCATCTCTACATCTCACACTGCCCCATCCTGTGCATCTCTACATCTCACACTGCCCCATCCTGTGTATCTCTACATCTCACACTGCCCCATCCTGTGTATCTCTACATCTCACACTGCTCCTTCCGGTGCATCTCTACAGCTCATGATACCATCTCGCACATCCCCATCCTGTGCATCTCTACAGCTCATAATGCCATATCACACTGCCCCATCCTGTGTATCTCTACAGCTCATAATGCCATATCACACTGCACTGCATCCCACTCATTCTACCCACACACTGCACTGCATTTCACTCATTCTACCCACACACTGCACTGCATCTCACTCATTCTACCCACACACTACACTGCCTGGCACTCATGCTACCCACACACTGCAATGTCTGTCCCTCATTCTACCCACACACTTCACTGCATTTCACTCATTCTACCCACACACTGCACTGTCTGTCACTCATTCTACCCACACACTGCACTGTCTGTCACTCATTCTACCCACACACTGCACTGTCTGTCACTCATTCTACCCACACACTGCACTGTCTGTCACTCATTCTACCCACACACTGCACTGTCTGTCACTCATTCTACACACACACTGCACTGTCTGTCACTCATTCTACCCACACACTGCACTGTCTGTCACTCATTCTACCCACACACTGCACTGTCTGTCACTCATTCTACCCACACACTGCACTGTCTGTCACTCATTCTACACACACACTGCACTGTCTGTCACTCATTCTACACACACACTGCACTGTCTGTCACTCATTCTACACACACACTGCACTGTATCTCACTCATTCTACACACACACAGTGACAATACACCCAGCACCTTGCACACACAGAGAATACCCCTGCTATACACCCAGCACCTTGCACACACAGAGAGATTACCCGTGCTATACACCCAGCACCTTGCACACACAGAGATAATACCCCTGCTATACACCCAGCACCTTGCACACACAGAGAGAATACCCCTGCTATACACCCAGCACCTTGCACACACAGAGATAATACCCCTGCTATACACCCAGCACCTTGCACACACAGTGAGAATACCCCTGTTATACACCCAGCACCTTGCACACACAGAGATAATACCCCTGCTATACACCCAGCACCTTGCACCCACAGAGAGAATACCCCTGTTATACACCCAGCACCTTGCACACACAGAGAGAATACCCCTACTATACACCCAACACGATACAAAAAGCGAAAATACTCCGGCTATACATGGATGGCAAATTTGCACACAGACACAATAATAGACACATTAAATACAAGCACGTAAATCTTTTTATTTCTTTATGGGGTTTTTTTTTTTTTTTACTATTTCAGGATTTCAGGATGTATTTTGATCTCCACTGACAAAATGACTCCACTTATCCTGCTATAATACCCCAATCCACAACATATAAAAGTGCTGGCTCTATGTGGGCAGCCCATTCCACAGAGAACGACATCTCCTATAACTCTCAGCCTACCAAATGTTTCTGAACTGCAACCTCTAGGATGCACAGAGGGACACATGACTTAACCCTTTGGATGAGCATAATAGGAAAAGTACAATCCCAAGCCGCTGGGTGGCCAAAAACTACAGTCTTCACAGAAAAGTATGGATGCAATAGAAACAGATTGAAAACATAGAAAGACAGACAGGTAGATACAGGGTGGTTTGATGTGTAAGGATGTCATCCAGTATCTGCTCTATGTGTATGTCATATATCCCATATACACATGTAATATATTAGCTATATATGTCATATTATTTCTTCTACGTTGATTTATCCAGAGTATTTTATTTTATCGATTCTCAGTCACAGTGACTGTGTATTTACTGACATATTCACATTTATAAGGTTTTTTCCGTTTTATTATCATTTATTCTATGCAATATTACATGCAAAGTGCTGTCTAATTTACTGGCTTAGAGACATGTACATTTTATTATAGTTAAAGCTTGTCTACTATTTATAAAGAGACTTTCTCAAGTTGGAATACATCCATGTGCTATCCTATACATAAAAGCTAATACATTTTATTATATTACTATTTTATCACTGGAAATAATAACCGTAAGGGTATTTAATATTAGCTTTAAATTGAACTATTTGCTTATATTACATATTCCAGTGATCGTATTTAATACTGGTGTCTGCATTTCTTTAATCCTCCCGAAGAATTAATCCGAAAAGATAAACCGATCTACAATAATCAAACTTGTATTGCTTGTTAAATTAAAGCCGTTCATATTATAAAACACAATTAAATGTTCCTTATCTTTCACAGATCTATTATTTATTGGAAATAATCTTCTCTACAAATCCATTACCTTAAAAATCAAATCGTTCTTTTTATTGACAATAATCCTCTCTGTAATTAGAATGAATAACCATCAATTTATTTTCTATGCCGTTCAATTGCAGAGTATTTATTCGCGTTTATTCGGCATTTTCTTAATTCAGTTCGGACAATGCATGCAGATTTTGAAATCTATCTTTCCACATTATAGTTAGATGATGAAATAATTTTCTAGATATGAATAATGAATTACCCCCCCCCCCCTCCCCATCATCAGATTTCCTTAATATTTACTGTCTCCCCAGATTTTCAAAAGGCCAGATAAAATATGACGAATCAATACAATATATAAATAAATTCATATTTAGATTGTACTTAAATGCACAGAGGAACCAACAACATTAAACAAGCCACATAGTAATAAATTGCAGGTGTATTTAGAACTGAGCAGTAGGAAATGTTAATGGTAATTAACCTCATCTATCCCGAAACGTTGTTTGTAGCCACTCACAGTGGTTAACTATTGAAGAGCCAGGCTGTAATCGTGATAGTGCATGCCACAGCTCTTTGAAATTAAATTAATAAATCATGTGCAAATCAATTAATAAATACATACTGCCGGCAGTAAAGTCAATCTGTTGGTTACTTCTTTAGATGCTGTTAACAGACAGTTAAGATTTGGTAGGATAAGCATTAAATAAAGACACATAGTATGGAATCCTACCAGCAGACAGATCCAGGAGCTGTATGTATGCATTCAGGTCATCCCATATAGAGAGGTCTACACAATCCAGCACAGAATTCCAAACCAGCTCTTAAATGCAGCCCCTGCTCGAAAATCACATTTTCTCTAATTAGAGCCAGGTTGGAATGAGCAGAATAACGTTACTACAGTTCTCTGAGAAGATAATACTTCATCTGGGAGGTGCTTTAATAAAAGATCGGACTTTTTGGTGAAGTCAGGTAGAACTGAATACTTCCATTAGGGTAATCATTCATAAACACCTAATTTAAAATTAAAGGGGCTTTTACACCCGCACTGTGTGCGTCGGGGTTTGCAGAACATCAAAAAGTAATTATTTATTGTAGCAGGAAATGCATGGATTAAAATACATTTTAATTTGCACTGCCTCTGGTTTATTGTGATCTCACCTTATTCCATCATTTGCAAAATAATTAATTGTGGTGTAGTCGTTAATTTGTATATGGTACAGAGTGATGTAATGAATGGCAGACAGCACAATTATAGCACGATTTTAGATCTATGTATTTGCTTTTATTTGTATTATAAGATGGTATGAATCATATGTTATGCTATAGAGTTGCAAGCAGGGAAGGTTTGGAAATTTTTGGCCCTACTACTTGATCAGTCCACCTATTACCCCCAGAGATAGACAGGCAGGGCAGAAATGTTGACAGGTAAGATCCAGAGCTTGATAAACTTACAAGACAATAGAAATATTTAAATATCTGTGCACTGTGTGCATTTAGCAGTGTAAAGTGGTACTGCCCCAACCCAGGTTAGAAAGCAGCCTGGGGGACATTTGCCCCCTCTGCCCTCAGCCATCCCATGATTGCAAGTATCCTTTACGTGACATGGTCCCTTTAAATGATCTATAATAATAGGATACCAACAAAACTTTGACAAACAGATACAAAAGGAGAGATCTGTCAGCATACAATGTGAATATATTGGTATTATATATTGATGGAGATCCAAAGCATGCTAAATTAATTCATAAAGTATTAATTGTAATAATCAATATTATAGTATATTTAATAAACCATTTAGATTATTTTTTGCAAAACAAATGTATCAGTTATATTGCGATAGTGACAATAACATGTGGTATTAGATGATTTAAGATTTAAAAGACAAAAATGGATGATCTTTGTACTGTTATTCTACAAAGATATTCATATTAAAGATACAAAATGAATGAAATAAGCTGATGGTATTGGTATGATGATGTAGAGTATGAAGTGTTATTCTGATAAGAATGGAATGTATGTGTGGAAGAGTTTGATACATTGGGGTTTATGTGTAAAGAGCAGTTATTGGGTCCTGCATTGGAAGCATTGACATTATTTGTTAAAGGATACTTGTCTGCAAAAATGAAGTTATGTTTAACTGAAAAATTCCATCAAGTGTACACATGTTAAATAGAAATGATTTAGATGAAGAATCCAAATAAAACACCTTATTCAGCCCTCTTTGCTCTGTAAAGGTCTATCAGGGGGCTGACATGTTGTTTAGAATCTTGGGTCAGATGAAGAAACAGCTGACCCATGTCACCCAAGATGTCTGCCCCCTGAGAGTGCTACACAAGCAGAGATGGCTGAATAAGGGGCTTCATTTATATTCTTTCATAAAAATAATTATATTTAAATCATTTATACTTGATGCAATCTTTCAATTAACAGAACTTATATTATTTTTTACCAATGGTTTTTTTTAACAGAAGATTAATTTACTGGTAAAGCATATTATTATTATGTGCGTAGCAAATAGATCAGTCAGTTCTTATCTGACACCCCACTATGTGTTTCTATTTCTGATTATAAAAAGTGCAAACAAATCTTAGATAATCAAGCTTTGGATAATGTGGATGACGAATCCTCAGACAGCCCTGATAGTCTGCAGAAGTTGGAGTACCATAAATAACTTATCGGAAGCAGGGTGACCAAATCACTATTTATTTTATTCAGAGACATTAACAGACATGTGTCTTGCGAGCAGAGCTTTCTACCTCATGTCTGTTCTAGTTTGTCTAACTATATCCCCCCTCTATATATTGTACCTATTGCTACATAAATTGCTGGCACTATATAAATAAATATTAAAGTAATGTAATGTAACTGTCAGCAAAATGTAAGCTCTATTTAAATGAAAGCTTGTATCAAGAGAAGGCATTTTAGAAATAAATATTTTAAAGAAAGAATACAACCAAAGCATGTTACTGAGCCCTCCTTGCTCTGTATAGCTCTATCAGGGGGCAGACATGACATTTAGAATCTTGGTTTAGATATGTCAAATAAAGAAAGATGTCTGCCCCCTTACACAAGCAGAAATGGCTCAATTAGGTGCTTCATTTGTATTCTTTCACCAAAGCATTTCTATTTAAAATGACTACACTTGATGCAAAGTTTCAGCTAAACATAAGCTTATTTGTTGTTGTCCTTTAAGATAAATGCCTATTAATCAGTAATAATCAGTAGACTGATCTGATGTCTCTATACAGTGCGACTTCACATCTGTCTCCTGTCTCCTGTGCATGGACAAGACACTGTCAGGCTAAACATGTGGAAAGTTGTAACCAAGAGCCCACTGACTGCTCCTGAATCTGTGGCCCTCCAGGAGCTCTGAATGACTGAGCAGTAAGGTGGCTCAGACCAAAGATAAGAATTTAAGCTCTGTGCCTTTCCGTTAGGTGTGTGTGTCCCCCCCCCCCCCTCCCCCCCCCCATATACATATACTTTCTGGATTGTAATCTCTCGTGGATAGTGATTTCCATTTATAACTTGTTTGTCTTTTACCCAGTGCTGCACTATAACTGTTGTTTTTTGTGTTGTTTTTTTTTTAAATAAGAATCATTTTCTGAATAGCATGATTCTGGTGTAAGCTTCATGTGCACATTGCATGTAACATTACATGTTTTGCACAGTGCCCGTTTGGTTGGAGCTGAAAAGAATGTTTGTTGATCCTTTAAGTGCCTTGAGGTGTGAACACATGCCACTTATCCTGTGCAACATATGGAGCTGATATGTGGTTTTCTAATTCGTGTGCTCAATTAAATCTTTACAAAATGAAGCACGACAAGCGAAAGCAAGGCTGTCCTCAGCTCTTTCTATGTTTTAGCACCAAAAACCCAAATTGCCATATCCTTTGCCTACAAGAAGCTGGGTAATTATCACTGGTTTATTTATAAAACCCTGACGTATTCTGAACAATATGTAAACACAGCATGTGTAAAAAAAGCCAATTCATATACCATAAGCTTATTTAAACAGTGCCCTCCCCACCTCGTGTTGCACTATGTCTATATTTGTTATGTTGGCTACATTTTATATATTTTCTCTGTCCCACATACAGCACTGCAGGAATATGATAAATAAATAGAATCGATGCAAATAATGTTATAATACAACTACTACAAATAACATGTAATATGTATATATGATCAATTTATTACATTTATAGCTCCATTACTAATTATTATATTTTTTTCAGATCAGTACACATATAACATAATAGCGCTATATTCACTGTGACAGAATCCACTTAATAATCAAGTTGTTGATCGTATAGGACCTACCATAGTTAACTAGGGCCAGGCTGCACTTTGCATGTTCTTTCTGCAGCATGTGGAATACATATGTGCGCCTGGAAACATGGGCGATCTTGGTAACTATACTAATGCCCTCCCTAGTAGGGTACCCTTTGTAGGGTTGAAACCAAAAAATACCACCCATGCCCCATTCCCTCTGTAGACTTAACATTGGCCTCCTAGGTAAGTGTCCATGCTCACCCCCATCGGAACTATATCTATTTATTTATGACAAGTTTTTATTTCTTTTTAAATATGCCCTTGGGAAATGTTGAAAAGAGGCTCACGGGCAAGAAGGTGTTGATGGTGCCGGAGGAGTTTTTTAGGGCAACATTTAACAAACAAACAAACAAAAAACTGGAGGAGAAAAATCCCTCTTTCCAGAATTTTTATGGTGCACTACACAGACCCTTTCATTTGGTCTCTAAAGCTTGTTGGATGCCGTCCACTATTTAATGCCTGTGATGCTGTTTGTACGGCTTGTTTATATACAGTGCCTGGCTTCTCCCTTCACTGCTAAAAATAATCTACTGTGTAAATGTGCAGAATGGAGCCAGCCTGCTCAGATTAACATCAAGGAAAGTCTATTACTTATCCTTCATCAGATGGGGGCAGCAGTCATCAAACTGTGCATAGTATACCTAGTGGAATTATTACTAGGCATGTTCAGCCACACTGGCATTCCACACACAGACACACACAGAATCCACTGGAAATACCACCGCACACATACACAGAGATACACACAGCAGTGACATTCCCGCTTCACCTCTTTAACTAAGCAGCGTTTTATAGATGCACTGTGAAATCCTACCTTAGCTAGGATGTATACAAAAAAAAAATACTTTCAGCCCTCCTTAATGAAGCCATTCAAACTTGAATTTTTAGGCACTCTGGTGAATTTGTTATTGTTTTGGCCTCAGCAGCCTGTGAATTAATGGCACTGCAGTCCACTGATAAGGCAGGAGATGCTTCTGGCCCTGTCTTGGTACCCTGTCTCACCACTTCCTATCTTCTGTTAACTGCATATAATGTTTTGAAAAACAAGACTACCAGACGGCTAAAAGGACTGCAGTCCAAAATGGGAGTCTGTTTAGATTGGCATTTGTAAACGATAAAGGCCAAGGTCAACACATAATATGCAAACATAGAAACATTTATAATTGATACATTATCCTAAGAATAAGGGACCATGGAGTGAGAACCACATATCGCACCCCAAATATAACAGTCACAACATTAATATAATACATAAATACAAGACAAGTATAATAAAACCAAAGTAACAAATCCTGCAGGATAGTGGAGGTGAGCACTCTGAGGGTGAGTACTACAGTCAAATGCTGCTGCTGCTCCTCCAGGGTGCTCTCAGATATTAATCAGCTTGTGACGTGCGTCCACAGCAGTGACTATAGTGGCCCCAATGCACAAATAACACCCTGTAAGCAAAAAAAGCATAAGGGGGGATAGTGAAGATTAGGGGGAAATGGAGATGTACTCCACTAGGAAAAAGAGGAATTCCAAGAGCTCATTATACACAGATACACCAGGGCAATGAGAACAAAGAACAGGGACAAGGGACAAGCACAGAGACAGCAGTGGAGGAGAAACTACAATTAGTTAATATGTCCAGTGTGACCCTTACCTCAGACCACCTGGAAGTTCTGTAGAAGGGACTCACTTTTTCACCATCAAGGCCAGTGGACAAATGTCAGTTCCGCAAAGATTTACATCTATTTGCTAGATGATTTATTTCCAGAAAATTGTTTTCCCATGAGTCTAACTTAGGAGACCTAGATATAAGAGATCAATCGCTAATAGACACATTGACTGAATTAGAGAGAGAGTCTGTTCAGGTAGCAACCAGAACAATTGGGTTTTTCAAATTTTAAGCCCAAATCTAAACATATGCCTTTATTGTCCGCTGTTTCTGGTGTTCAGTACATTGTGAAACTGGTGGGATCTGATTTGGACTCCCTGTTTGTACATTCTCAGATGGAGGGCAATTTGAGATCTAAGCAACGAAAAGCTCTGAAAGAACTACAAAATATGAAGGGAATAGTTATTAAACCTTCAGATTAAGGGGGGTAATGTGGTGGTGATGGACGAGAGCCTATATGTCTTTGAGATTTGGAGACAATTAAGAGATAAGGACCAACATGAAGCATTGAGCTCTAACCCTACGAACAATATAGTGAATAAACTTATGTTGAAGCCAGCCTAACTTGGCCTATTCGTCAGGTCTGATTTACTTGGATGAACACAAGGCTCTCATCAGTAGCCACCCCGTTACTCCCACCTTTTATATAACACCCAAATTCCAAAAAAGCATGAGCCCCTCCCCCCCGGCCATCCCACCATTGTGGCAGGGATAGGGGGTCGTTTTGGCAAATGTCAGTCGCTATGTTGATTATATCCTCCACCCTTTTCTGACCTTGAAGGTTTGGTTCTCACAGAGTCCACCCTTTTGGTGACCATAGATGTTAAGAGCTTTTATTCATCTATCCCTGATAGAGTAGGTTTACAGCATTAGAGTATTTTCTTAGAACTAGAGGGTCAAGATTTTATAAACATACCGATTTTGTCTTGGAGCTTTTGGAAATGATCATGACAAATAACTACGTTACTTTTTGGCCGTTATTTACTGCAGAAGAGAGGGACGGCCATGGGAGCCACCTGTGCTCCCACCTATGCCTGTTTGCATCTGTGCTCCCACCTATGCCTGTTTGCACCTGTGCTCCCACCTATGCATGTTTGCGTCTGTGCTCCCACCTATGCCTGTTTGCACCTGGGCTCCCACCTATGCCTGTTTACACCTGTGCTCCCACCTATGCATGTTTGCACCTGGGCTCCCACCTATGCATGTTTGCACCTGGGCTCCCACTTATGCCTGTTTGCACCTGTGCTCCCACCTATGCCTGGATCCGATATATTGACGATATCCTCATGATGTGGGAGGGTACCATTGGTGAACTTTACATTTTTATGAAATTAATGAAAATAATCGTAACTTGAGGTTCTTTTCTGAGTACAGTAAGTCTTAGGTGTCATTCGTTGACCTGCGGATTATTAGAGTAGGCGAGGGTTTAGAGACAGATATTTATCGAAAAGCGACGGCTATACTCCTAAGACTGTTTTAACTATCAGCATCTATATGGGGCTTATTTGTTAGTTGTTACAGCACATATACTTTCAGGACTGCCTGTACCTATATTCAGCTGCTTATCATCATTACAGGTGCCTCCATCAGTGGCTGGACTTATGCCATATCCCTGCTTTAAATTTCCATCTTTGCACAGTCTATTTAATATCTACGTGATTTCTGCTTGCTACGGAGCCTGGGTGGACTAAGTCACCTGTCCCTCTTTATGCTTGTTTTGCAGGGTGTTATTTGTGCATGGGCCCACTATAGTCACTGCTGTGGACGCACACCCCCTAACTGATTAATATTTGAGAGCACCCTGGAGGAGCAGCAGCATTTGACTGCAGTACTCACCCTCAGAGTGCTCACCTCCCCTATCCTGCAGGGTTTGTTCTAAACAAACCCCCATTTTCGACTGCTGTCCTTTTAGCCGTCCAGTAGTCCCTACTTTTTGGGTCTGTAGGCACCCACCCCCACTATACAATTCTCTGTTAGTTAATGGGGGGGGTGATTTAACTCAGGTCAATTACGATTATTGTGTACTGCAGTGGGGCAACTAGGCATTGTTTAATGTTTAATTGAGTCGTCGCTATTGCAGAGGAAACAATCCCATGACCCCCAAAACTATGACCTGCATTACATGTACTTGAAACGGCTACATTCAGTGGAGGCTGATTCCACAGTAATGGCTAATGGCAGCCCTGACTTAGAGGGCTGAGTCGGTCCTGCTCCTCTGTACTCCTTCTTCAAAAAGTCTCAGCAAAATTCTTTTCAATGTATTACTAGAGGAGATTGCCTCTTTAATCGTGTTAGTGCAGTCTTGTGCTTAAATAGAAAGTACTATGCGCTCCTTCATTAAGTAGGTTTTATTGCTAATCAATGTACCAGTATGAAACATAAACTTGGGGGAAAAAACTAAATGATCACAGTGCTTGGGAACAGTGCAAGACAGTACCACAAACCTTTAAATGTAATTAATTAATATAATAACTTCAATTTATGCAGCACTTGGTAGAAAACATAAACACAATAGAGAAACTGAGACAAACATTTCAATGCTAAAGAATCTGCATAGTGTGGGGGGTTTTTTTTTTGATCTCACACTTACAATTTGGGGGAAAACATTGTTTTACTGTAAATGTAGAGAATACAAAATTATTGAAAAAGATCTATAAATTGTGCTAGCAAAGTTGCAAGTAAATGCCTAAATTAGGAGAAAATCGTGTTTTAAATAATGTCAGTGGCATGTCCTGTTTATGACATCACCTTGGCCTGATATGCAAATGACACGTTACCATTGAAAACCGGTTAATTTGCATGCCGTGCCGACAGGTGATGTCATAAATAAGAGACACCAGACATTAAAACACATTATTCTCCTAATTTAGGCATTTGCCTCCAATTTTGCTAACACTATATTGCAAAGATTATTATATTAACATGATTTGTATGTTTACTGTTAACTAATAAATCTCTTTCTATTTATGAAGTCACTTTTCATAAAAATTTGTCAGATTCAGGAATGTGGCCCCATTTTGGGTGTTGAGCAGTGATAATTTCATCAACAACTGCATGTTTCTGGTGACTAAAACTAAACAATAACTAAATAAAAACTAAATTAAAAGGACTAAAACTATGCAATTTTTGTCAACTAACAAACATGTGACTAAAATGCTAGTGAACGACTATTGCATTTAGCTATTTGGAATTCAGTTTCACGTTTCTGCCAAAGCCCAGTGCCCTGCAAACTGCAGAGGAAGAGGATACTCCATCATCTGACTCGCCTGGAACTGTCATGTGGGTGTTTCCCCTCCCATCTCCCTAGCAAGTTTACTTAACACTGTGTAACAGCCTTCTCAGACCTGTTCCCTCCCATCTCCCTAGCAAGTTAACCTAACACTATGTAACAGCCTTCTCAGACCTGTTCCCTCCCATCTCCCTAGCAAGTTTACTTAACACTGTGTAACAGCCTTCTCAGACCTGTTCCCTCCCATCTCCCTAGCAAGTTAACCTAACACTATGTAACAGCCTTCTCAGACCTGTTCCCTCCCATCTCCCTAGCAAGTTAACCTAACACTATGTAACAGCCTTCTCAGACCTGTTCCCTTCCCATCTCTCTAGCAAGTTTACTTAACACTGTGTAACAGCCTTCTCAGACCTGTTCCCTCCCATCTCCCTAGCAAGTTAACTTAACACTGTGTAACAGCCTTCTCTGACCTGTTCCCTCCCATCTCCCTAGCAAGCTAACTTAACACTATGTAACAGCCTTCTCAGACCTGTTCCCTCCCATCTCCCTAGCAAGTTAACTTAACACTGTGTAACAGCCTTCTCTGACCTGTTCCCTCCCATCTCCCTAGCAAGATAACTTAACACTTGTAACAGTCTTCTCAGACCTGTTCCCTCCCATCTCCCTAGCAAGTTAACCTAACACTATGTAACAGCCTTCTCAGACCTGTTCCCTTCCCATCTCTCTAGCAAGTTTACTTAACACTGTGTAACAGCCTTCTCAGACCTGTTCCCTCCCATCTCCCTAGCAAGTTAACTTAACACTGTGTAACAGCCTTCTCTGACCTGTTCCCTCCCATCTCCCTAGCAAGCTAACTTAACACTATGTAACAGCCTTCTCAGACCTGTTCCCTCCTATCTCCCTAGCAAGTTAACTTAACACTGTGTAACAGCCTTCTCTGACCTGTTCCCTCCCATCTCCCTAGCAAGATAACTTAACACTTGTAACAGTCTTCTCAGACCTGTTCCCTCCCATCTCCCTAGCAAGTTAACCTAACACTATGTAACAGCCTTCTCAGACCTGTTCCCTCCCATCTCCCTAGCAAGTTAACTTAACACTGTGTAACAGCCTTCTCAGACCTGTTCCATCCCATTTCCCTAGCAAGCTAACTTAACACTGTCTAACAGCCTTCTCAGAGCTGTTCCCTCCCATCTCCCTAGCAAGTTAACTTAACACTGTGTAACAGCCTTCTCAGACCTGTTCCCTCCCATCTCCCTAGCAAGTTAACTTAACACTATGTATCAGCTTCTCAGGCATGTTCCCTCCCATCTCCCTAGCAAGTTAACCTAACACTGGATAACAGCCTTCTCAGGCCTGTTCCCTCCCATCTCCCTAGCAAGTTAACTTAACACTCTGTAACAGCCTTCTCTGACCTTTTCCCTCCCATCTCCCTAGCAAGCTAACTTAACACTATGTAACAGCCTTCTCAGGCCTGTTCCCTCCCATCTCCCTAGCAAGTTAACTTAACACAGTGTAACAGCCTTCTCAGACCTGTTCCCTCTGATCTCCCTAGCAAGTTAACATAATGCTGTGTAACAGCCTTCTCAGACCTGTTCCCTCCCTCACTGCTGGTAATTTAGTCGATGAAAACTAAAACTATTCAGATGACTAAAATACGACTAGACTAAAATGCCATTTTAGTCAAAACACTATGACTAAAACTAAATCAACATTTGCTATCAAAATTAACACTGATGTTGAGAGCTGTCTTCAGTGCAAACACTGGGAGAGAGGTGCAGAACTAAACTTTTTTTATTCAGTTTTACAAACTGTAATTCCATATTGAGAACCAAAATGCAGTTGTTTACATACTTGGTCAGAATTGGCCATGAGCGGCAAGGTGATAACCCACACGACCTATTTTGGTAATTAACTTCCAAACCTGGCCATGTTCTCACACACACTCAGGCACCGTCCTATTTAGTAACATGTAAAGACAGACCATCAGTATCCCAAAAATACAGATGCGCAAGCACAACCCACAATAATGTACCCAACATCACTGACAGCCAGACAAGCATTTACTAACACTCACAATCTTGGTGGTCACTAATATAAAAATATAAAAAAACAGTCACTCTCACTCACTTTAAAGATGGATGAAAAGCTAGAATAGATATGATTCCGGCAGAAGGCCATATCTGCCTGATTAAAGCTCAAATTCAACCCTGTTGAAGGGTTTCTGCCTGACAAATAAATTATTTTGTGTGGTTAGTCTTTAAGAAAAATATCCTTATTTTGTTTATCATTTTGGAACAGTGACCTGATAACCAGTGCTCTCCTTTTTTTTTGGAAAAGACTGACCCAGAATGTTTTGAGGTGGGAGTTTTAGATCTTCTTCATTCCTCAATGTGTTAATTTGCCATTTAATAGAAAACATTTGACCTCTTTCGAGGAAACGGATGTGTAAGAGCCGTTAGGAACAATTACATTACGTCAAACAGATGTAGACAGATGTATATTACCCAAGTCTACGAGTGAAAAAAAAGAGAAACCTTTTCAAAACATTGTGACGATGTGAGTGTCAGTGTCCTCTTCCTTACCCCATCCTGACTTCAGAGACAGACTGTGTTTGACCTGATTCACAAAGGTCAGACTATGCCTGATGTCTGGCTGCTGATTATTTTGGCAGAAGAGTTATCAGGTGGCCTCTAATAAAATGTGTACGGTGGGGGACTATAGGCGAGTATCTTGATATCTTGCTTGGTGGATCATCCAAAGATACCTGCTGTCTAGAGAATGTAGCACGCTGGTGGCATCAGCATATCTCCAGAAATATATTAACCTAGCCACAGGAAAGGAAGTACTTATGTGAGTCATTGGTCCTATTATTTCTAAATGATATAGTTTCCAAGCCCTCTCCATACTTTGAACATACAGTCAGCTGTGGGGACCTTTTGATAGATTTGTGAGGTCCTCTCGGAGTTCAGTAACTTCTAAGTGAAAGATTTTTTTTAGAGGATGGAAAACAATCAGGACCCAAGGTACCCATAAACTTGCCAACTCTAGAATGTAAAACAGGGTTTCATAATTAATGAGTGTGCAATCTATCTACCTACAGCAGTTCTACACACAGTACATGTATTCATAGTCTATGCGGTAAATTCATTATTCCTTCTGGTTACAAAAGCCTTGGTCAAAGTATGTGTAGGATTAATTGTGGGACAAGTGCAGACTGGTACACTTTTATGTGCCAATATACCTGCATTTGAAAGAGCATCAGGCTTATGGCAATGCTTGCTTAATGTCGTGATTTAATATTGCTGACTTGTTACTGAGCTTACTTTTTAATATAATATTTATCTTCCATAACAATGTCTCACCCCTCACCGCGCTGAAGGCTTTACGTAAATGGGACTCACCTAAAGATTGTGTACACTTTGAATGTAAGGAATAAAAATTATATATAAAAATTGTTCTATACATTCTGTTAGCAGAATTAAATTACAGTAGACAAATGAAGACAAAAATTGTTTTAAAATGTTTTTTTTTTTTGTGTGGTGTCTCTAGTCTATGACATCACCTTGTGGCTTGATATGCAAATTAACTTCTTTCAATAGGTAATCTGAGTCGATGTCACAAACAGGAGACAAAATATTAACATTGGCCGCTAAATGTATGCATTTGAAATGCGTGGATCGTTTTTATCTCAAAAAGTTCAATGTTATGTTCAATGCTATCATGTTTATATTTGTATAAAAATAAATATTTTTAATAAATATATCTGATGTACATAAGAGTAGAGTGTACATAAGAGATCTTTGTAAAATTGAATGTTTCTGTGGACACGTACTGCCAGGATTGATGACAGGTTTTTTTTCCACATCCTTGTGGCACAGATAACCCAACGTGACGCACAGAGACAATATATTTATTACAAAAAACTCCTATGTATACTCTGGTTTTATGTACATAAAATATATCTATTAAAAATCTATACATTCACTGTCCCTCCCATATTGAGAGTTTGATGATCCAAGGAGAACCCTTGTAAGAAATGATTACACCCTCCTACAGGGTTATTCTTTTAGGGAATGTGTGACGAATGAAGCACAGAGACAAGTGTATATAAAAAGGTATATTGTTATTAAATGGAGATACTGTTACAGGTTATACAGGAAATACACAGTGTACACATTACACATAACTGGTTCATAATCAACAGGTAACAGAAATAGGTATACTTATAATTAATTGCATATCTTCTTGTGCCTTCATCTTGGGTCTTCTGCTGGCTGTCTTCTCATCACCCAGGAACCGACCAGACTAGCTATAGTATCCAGTTACCGGCAGCTCTTACACGGAGACGACCTTAGCAGACTTATTGTAGTGGCGGTTCCTATTTTGGTCCTATATGTAAGAGATTTAATGCAATTTATTTTATCGTGAATAAATATTATACCTCTTTATTCCACTGAGCTATGTGTTCATGTAAGTGTGAGAACAAAATCATATCTTCACTTGTTATCTTTATTTTGCTAAAACAAATATTACACTATTGTTATCTTTTTTTTTTTTTATCTTTTGCATGATCATGAAAAAAAAAACAGTATTGGGGAAAAAAGACACTGATATTAACATTTTGTGTTGTTTGGTAAGCACACCTCTTTTTTTTGGTTTGTTTATAAAAAAAGTTTCGGAACTGTTGAGAACAGAGATGAACTGCACAATATATCCAAATCAAGTAGTGTAGCCAAAGCTATGCAGTTCAGTAGCCAAATCACTACGATACACTGTTTTAACATATAAACCTATTAAATATTATAACATTGCTATGGGCAATTTCCACCCTGCACTAGTTGTTGAACTATAAAGGGACTTGCATATAAAATATGTACAGACTCTTCTAATGTTACATATAATCTGGGACATGGTATGAAATCTGAATGACATCTGCCGTAGTGCGGGGATTGAATATAGATATATATACTCTGGACGGCACACCTGAAGGGTAACAGATCACATCTCACCAGTAAGAAATCCATTATAGAGGGTGATTTGGGGACAGAGAAACCGAATGGATCCAAGTCGAATTGTGGAAAATCCATAAAACAATTTGTTGAGACAAATTTTGTCCACATCTGCAAGCCATTACTACAGCCAGTCTGATTCGAACATCCCTGGTTGGAGCCACATCGGCTTGTGTAAGAGGGGGTAAGAATTTAGAAATCACAGCTTTTATACATATAAGACATATAACAACCATTTACTACATAAAATGTTTCAAATCTTTAAATCGCAGTGTGTTCATTTTAGCAGACTGTGTCTGCAGATTCTGCTCTGTAACAATAGAAACTGTTAACTCACAACGTTGAAAGTAGATATTTTATGAGTATCGGCATGGCATAGTGCTGGATACACCAAATTTCTGTCATTTGGATATGGACTGCAGACACCAGCTGACCCATTGACCTACAAATAAACCCCTAAAGAGTTTTTTGTTTAATGCTAAGGACCTCCCTGGTATGCTTCTTGATTTTTTTTTTTACCACCAGGGCAGTGATGGCTAATCAGGTGTGGTTCTAGGGCAGTGATGGCTAACCAAGTGTTGTTCTAGAGCAGTTATGGCTAACCAGGTGTGGTTCTAGGGCAGTGATGGCTAACCAGGTGTGGTACTAGAGCAGTGATTGCTAACCAGGTGTGGTTCTAGGGCAGTGATGGCTAACCAGGTGTGGTACTAGAGCAGTGATGGCTAACCAGGTGTGGTTCTAGGGCAGTGATGGCTAACCAGGTGTGGTACTAGAGCAGTGATTGCTAACCAGGTGTGGTTCTAGGGCAGTGATGGCTAACCAGGTGTGGTACTAGAGCAGTGATGGCTAACCAGGTGTGGTTCTAGGGCAGTGATGGCTAACCAGGTGTGGTTCTAGAGCAGTGATGGCTAACCAGGTGTGGTTCTAGGGCAGTGATGGCTAACCAGGTGTGGTACTAGAGCAGTGATGGCTAACCAGGTGTGGTTCTAAAGCAGTGATGGCTAAGCAGGTGTGGATCTAGGGCAGTTATGGCTAACCAGGTGTGGTTCTAGGGCAGTGATGGCTAACCAGGTGTGGATCTAGGGCAGTGATGGCTAACCAGGTGTGGTTCTAGAGCAGTGATGGCTAACCAGGTGTGGTTCTAAAGCAGTGATGGATAACCAGGTGTGGTTCTAGGGCAGTGATGGCTAACCAGGTGTGGTACTAGAGCAGTGATGGCTAACCAGGTGTGGTTCTAGGGCAGTGATGGCTAACCAGGTGTGGTTCTAGGGCAGAGATGGCTAACCAGGTGTGGTTCTAGAGCAGAGATGGCTAACCAGGTGTGGTTCTAGGGCAGTGATGGCGATCCTATGGCACAGGTGCCACATATGGCACTCTGGAGCCTCTGAAGTGGCACCAAGCATCTGAGTTCATTGTCACTATCATCAGACATGGAGGTAAGTGGATCACAGGGGGGGACATTGAGATGGGGTAAAAAAAGGAAAGGGAACAATAACAGAGAGAAGGGGAAATTAAAATGAGCAGAGTCTGCAATGGAAATGGGAGAGGGAAGCATAATCTCAGGGAAAATGGCACTTTGAGATCCTTAACTTGGTATACTGCGGAACAATGGGCACTTAGGACTAACAAAAAAAACTGTTCTATGGTTTTGAGGCCCGTGTTAGCTTTTGGCTCCTCTCCATACCAGTCTCCCCTAATTTAGGTGTTGCGTGGGTCCCAAGCAGCCACTTAATTAGCTTCTATGTTAGCACCACCACTGTGACGAGCCTCGACACTGTAGATTCAGAGCAAATGGGAAACATGTTCTCAAGTCCATATAACACTGTTGCCTGACTCACTTTAGATACATGACACACAGAGGTGCTCCTCCTCACTTCACATAACCTGCAGCCTCCAAGTATTTTTAGACTTTTGCATTTTTACTACATGGAGTGAGAACTCCGACACTTTTTCATGACATTTGGCACTGTAGATGTTTGAGTACTACATTTCCCATGATGCTTAGTGAGTCAACCGGCGTCAAGGCATATGTAGTCCCCAAACATCTTCAGTGCCAAGGTTAGTCATTACTAAAAACACAGTGGAGAGACGCTTGTGACATTTTCAGAGTTGCTGAATTTTCTCGATGAGTTTATTTAACACCCTGGGGTCATTTTAGGTTCACTGACCCAGCCCTTTTCCCTTTTAAGCCAACATACCTTGGAGTGCTCAATGCAAACCCTTACCAATGCACATACATGTATACAGACATTTGAGCGGTATTAATCTGTCTACACCTGTGAATGGAGGGATGCTAAGCTCACACTCCGCGCTGAATAATGCGAAATGCGTCAACCTTTTTTCAGTTGATATCTGCCTTTCACATTTCACTTATTGCTGTTACGTTTTCCACTCTGTTGTACTAATTTTTCATCAATTAAATTTAAGTTTTGGAATGGAAAGGAATGCAGCGAGGGCCGATCCTTTCTTTAGCATTTAGACATATTTTACCCCACCTTGCCAAACAAAACAGTAATGTAAGCTTTGGAATTGTTATTCCCTTGTTCGTACAGCAATTGTCTATTTTACAGATCACCAGTAAGTGACCAAATGATACAATATATCTGATAAATGGGTTTATCCTCAGGCACCAGATAAGGATCCCTATATTAGACACTAAATCTAGTCTTTATAAAGTGCCATCATACTCAGTAACATTGGACTATGTATAGGTAAAGGCCCTATAGTTTAAATGAGCATGTTTAGGGACTTCGTTCTGCCTGGTAAAGCTGGATGAGATTATATCCATTCTCCTATACAGAATGTATAATGGTAACTCCCTCCCCTAGGGACATGGCCAAGCCGAGGACGTCGACACGGCTATAAAGATTTATTTTATTAGTATTTGATTCATTTATTGATTTAATAAAACTACAAACAACATCATTTTTTTTTTTTTTTAAAGAAACAAACGTTATTTTTATAAGAAGCTAATTATAAGGCTACGTCTGTCCTTTAAATATGACTAAATCATGATATGAACTAAACATTCGTGATCGTACACCATCGAAATTTGTACTTCCAAATGTATTGAAATAATTACAGTGTTTTCCTTCTGTTCTGCATGTGGTACAATTTATGCTAAAATAAATCCTCACTTTTTTTGTGTGGTTAATGCTATTCAGTTTGTGTAATGACCTCATAAACCTACTCTTTTCAGGAAACATAATAAAACATGAACTGTAGAAAAATAATAAGAAAAAGTGTGGAACTCCTGTGGGTCTATTCTGGGTTAGTAACGTTTGTAGAGAGTAAGCATTTTTTGTAGTTTATGATTGAATTGTTCAGTGCTGTTTTAGTTGGATTAGATTTTATGTCATATTTAAATTATCTTTATTCATATTTTTTTTTTTATCTAGAACGGATCTTCGTAATTAGACTTTATTTCCTATGTAATTGCCGTAACGGCCAAGATAGAGATTCTTAGTGGATTCCGGATTCAGGCAGATTAGAATGACAAGTAAAACACCTAATAACATGATCAGTGTAAAAACATAAAACATACAATAGGTAAAAATCTAAACTTAGGGCCAATGTCTTTGATCACTTTTTGATGAGGCGAAGCGTGGGGGGAGGAGGGCCTTACGGGATTGTTGGGGCTATTGATGGTGTTAATGGAATAACTGAAAAATGATATGACAATAAAAAGAATAATAAAAAAAAAAACATACAATTGGTGTCAGAGCATAATGACATGACTATTCACAATTGATACGGTTTTAGAGTATATGCAACAGGTGGTAGATAAGACAGACTGTGGAAAGTGAATATACACAATATGTACTACCGTATTTGCTTGAATATAAGACGACCCTGATTATAAGACGACTCCCCAAAATTTGGATATTCCTTTAGGAAAAAAACTAAAAGCCTATAGGGAGACTATAAGACTCCCTATAGGAAAAAAAGTTTAACTTCTATACATCCACAAGTAAACTGCTTTTTAATATTTAATTAAATTTATGATATTAAAAAAATGCATTTCTTGTTTTTATGTCCTTTTATGTGCCAATGCTGCCTCTCTCTCCCACTCCCCCCAGCTTTGTCTCTCTCTCTCTCCCCCCAGTGTTATTTCTCTCCCCCTCCCTCCCACGTTGTCTCTCCCTCTTCCCCAACTTTTTTTCTCTCTCCACCTCCCTCCCTCCTTTTCTCTCGCTCTTCCCCCTCCCACCTTGTCTCTCTCTGCCCCCCCTCCCACCTTGTCTCTCTCTGCCCCCCTCCCTTTGTCTCTCTCAACCCCCCCTCCCCTAGTCTCTCTCTTCCCCCCTCCCTCTCTCCCCCTCACCTTGTCTCTCCCTGGTGGCTAGTGGGGGCAGCCGGGGATGTCTGCACAATACGTGCAGACATCCTCCATGCTGCCCGACATTTCCGTATATTATGATGGACAGCCGGAAGGAACCGGATTCATCATAGAGGTCCCGGCGGTCGTGCCGGGCAGCAGCGGAGGATGTCTGCGCATATCGTGCAGACATCCTCCGGCTGTTAGCGAGGGGGATCCAGGTCCCCTGCAGCTCTGCGGGGGACCTGGATCCCAGTCTTATAATCTGACCTCGAATATAAGACGAGGGGTCTTTTTCAGAGCATTTGCAGTCTACTAATGACTATCTAACAAAAAACTGGAAACAATTTCATCAAGTTAGTAATTAAAGTGCTATTTACCATTCTGCCAGCTGGAGCACTCACTTGTTAGCAAGTCCTTTATTTTAATATTAATTAAGGAAAGCTTTTATTTGTACCTGTTTGGACCCATTGAGGCTTGACTGGTACCATGTTGGAGTTGGAGGCAGCGCAATAGGACATGAATTGCATCTGTGTGTCTACTTAAAGGAACATTAAAGATTGTTTAACCCTTGCTTCCAATTACGTAACCCTGACAAGTATCTATTAGAAGCATAAGTGAAAAAAGTTTAGTGTCCCTTTAAGGACTGCTGTATCTGTACAACGAGAGTTCAAATTAATATGTATTATAAGCATTGTTTTGTTTTCTTTAATACATTTTATACCATTGATATATCTCTATATCCTGAGAGTGAAGTACTCTATTAATAAACACATAATAAAATACAGAACTGTGCAAACATGTTAGGCAGGTCTGAAAAAATGTTGTAACGTAAGAATGCTTTCAAAAATATAAATCCTAATAGTTTATTTATGTTATCAGTTAACATAATGCAAAGTGAGTGAACAGAAGAAAAATATAAATTAAATTAATATTTGGTGTGACCATTCTTTGCCTTCAAAACAGTGTCTCGGTACACTTGCACAAAGACAGGGATTTTGTAGAAATATAGTCAGGTGTATGATTAAACAATTATACCAGACAGGTGCTAGTGATCATGAAATTAATATGTAGGTTGAAACACAATCATTAACTGAGACAGTTGTGAAGTAGGAATAAAACTGGGTGAGGAACAGCCAAACTCAGCAAGCAAGGTGAGCATGCTGTTTAATGTCAAAAGTTGTACACCATGACAAGACTAAGCACAGTGACAAGACCCAAGGTAGTTATACCCATCAGCAAGGTCTCTCCAAGGGAGACAGGGATTTCCAGCTGAGGACTTTAGATGCAATGGATGGACAAGTACAGAACATAAAATACACATCATGCTTACTTCCTGCTCAATCATAAGATGCCCAGCATTGCCATCACCACAGAAGTGGAGAACACAATATTTGTCTGTAGCAGAATGCAGCTTGTTTACCAAAAGGCTGGAGAGCAGTACAATAATGAGTGTCTGCAGGCAACAGGGAAGCATGATGGTTCCTTGCAAGTTTGGAGCTGCAAAAGGAGTCCGAATTAATAGTCTCCTCAATGCTGAAAAGTACAGGCAGATACAATACCATCAGGGAGGCATCTGATTGGCCACAAGTTTATTCTCCTGCATGACAACAACCTAAAACATACAGCCAACGCCATTAAGAATTATCTTAAACATAAAGAAGATCAAGGGGTACTGGAAGTAATGGTAAGACCACCTCAGAGTCCTGACCTCAACATGAAGAGAGAGAAGCAACTGAGGTTTCCTTAGAAGAACTGTAGTTAGTTTTCCAAGATGTTTGGAACAAACTATTTGCCAAGTTCCTTAAAAAAAAAACTGTTTGCAAGTGCACCCAGAACAATTCACACTACTTTAAAGGCAAAGGGTCGTCACACCAAATCTTGATTTGATTTCGATTTTTCTTATGTTCACTCACCTTTTGCATTTTGTTAACTGATAAAAATAAACATTTTATGCATTCTTACTTTGCAGCATTTTTTTCACAACTGCCCAAACCTTTTCCACAGTAGTGTATGTGTCAGCACAAACAATAGACCTTTGAGATTTTGTTTGATCACATTTAACGTTTGAATGTAACCACACCTGCGGTTTTAATTGTAAACAGTGTCATATTTTCCAAAATTCAGCAGTTCTTTTTTGGATGTATGTGAATCTAATGAAAACCCCATGTTATGTATTATTCTGCCTTCATTTCCACCTGTATATTGAATCCACATCTTCTGTTCTCACCTCTCCTTCTAAAGCTGCTAGAACCAATCAGCTTCGGTCCAAGGGGTGGAGTAAAGTAATGGGAAGGTGCAGTCATGCAAATTAGGTAAAGATGGAAGCCTCCAGGATGGTAATTATTTGTAAACATGACAGATGGAAGCCTCCAGGATGGTAATTATTTGTAAACATGACAGATGGAAGCCTCCAGTATGGTAAGCATTTGTAAACATGACAGATGGAAGCCTCCAGTATGGTAAGCATTTGTAAACATGACAGATGTAAGCCTCCAGTATGGTAAGCATGTGTAAACATGACAGATGTAAGCCTCCAGTATGGTAAGCATGTGTAAACATGACAGATGGAAGCCTCCAGTATGGTAAGCATGTGTAAACATGACAGATGGAAGCCTCCAATATGGTAAGCATGTGTAAACATGACAGATGGAAGCCTCCAGTATGGTAAGCATGTGTAAACATGACAGATGGAAGCCTCCAATATGGTAAGCATGTGTAAACATGACAGATGGAAGCCTCCAATATGGTAAGCATGTGTAAACATGACAGATGGAAGCCTCCAGTATGGTAAGCATGTGTAAACATGACAGATGGAAGCCTCCAGTATGGTAAGCATGTGTAAACATGACAGATGGAGGCCTCCAGTATGGTAAGCATGTGTAAACATGACAGATGGAAGCCTTCAGTATGGTAAGCATTTGTAAACATGACAGATGGAGGCCTCCAGTATGGTAAGCATTTGTAAACATGACAGATGGAAGCCTCCAGTATGGTAAGCATTTGTAAACATGACAGATGGAAGCCTCCAGTATGGTAAGCATGTGTAAACATGACAGATGGAAGCCTCCAGTATGGTAAGCATGTGTAAACATGACAGATGGAAGCCTCCAGTATGGTAAGCATGTGTAAACATGACAGATGGAAGCCTCCAGTATGGTAAGCATGTGTAAACATGACAGATGGAAGCCTCCAGTATGGTAAGCATGTGTAAACATGACAAATGGAAGCCTCCAGTATGGTAAGCATGTGTAAACATGACAGATGGAAGCCTCCAGTATGGTAAGCATGTGTAAACATGACAGATGGAAGCCTCCAGTATGGTAAGCATGTGTAAACATGACAGATGGGAGCCTCCAGTATGGTAAGCATTTGTAAACATGACAGATGGAGGCCTCCAGTATGGTAAGCATTTGTAAACATGACAGATGGAAGCCTCCAGTATGGTAAGCATTTGTAAACATGACAGATGGAAGCCTCCAGTATGGTAAGCATTTGTAAACATGACAGATGGAAGCCTCCAGTATGGTAAGCATTTGTAAACATGACAGATGGAAGCCTCCAGTATGGTAAGCATTTGTAAACATGACAGATGGAAGCCTCCAGGACGGTAAGCATGTGTAAACATGACAGATGGAAGCCTCCAGGACGGTAAGCATTTGTAAACATGACAGATGGAAGCCTCCAGTATGGTAAGCATGTGTAAACATGACAGATGGAAGCCTTCAGTATGGTAAGCATTTGTAAACATGACAGATGGAGGCCTCCAGTATGGTAAGCATTTGTAAACATGACAGATGGAAGCCTCCAGTATGGTAAGCATTTGTAAACATGACAGATGGAATCCTCCAGTATGGTAAGCATGTGTAAAAATGACAGATGCCTCCAGTATGGTAAGCATGTGTAAACATGACAGATGGAAGCCTCCAGTATGGTAAGCATGTGTAAACATGACAGATGGAGGCCTCCAGTATGGTATGCATTTGTAAACATGACAGATGGAAGCCTCCAGTATGGTAAGCATTTGTAAACATGACAGATGGAAGCCTCCAGTATTGTAAGCATTTGTAAACATGACAGATGGAAGCCTCCAGTATGGTAAGCATGTGTAAACATGACAGATGGAAGCCTCCAGGATGGTAAGCATGTGTAAACATGACAGATGGAAGCCTCCAGGATGGTAAGCATTTGTAAACATGACAGATGGAAGCCTCCAGTATGGTAAGCATGTGTAAACATGGCAGATGGAAGGCTCCAGTATGGTAAGCATTTGTAAACATGACAGATGGAAGCCTCCAGTATGGTAAGCATGTGTAAACATGGCAGATGGAAGCCTCCAGTATGGTAAGCATGTGCAAACATGACAGATGGAAGCCTCCAGTATGGTAAGCATGTGTAAACATGGCAGATGGAAGCCTCCAGTATGGTAAGCATGTGTAAACATGACAGATGGAAGCCTCCAGTATGGTAAGCATGTGTAAACATGACAGATGGAAGCCTCCAGTATGGTAAGCATGTGTAAACATGACAGATGGAAGCCTCCAGTATGGTAAGCATTTGTAAACATGACAGATGGAAGCCTCCAGTATGGTAAGCATTTGTAAACATGACAGATGGAAGCCTCCAGTATGGTAAGCATTTGTAAACATGACAGATGGAAGCCTCCAGTATGGTAAGCATTTGTAAACATGACAGATGGAGGCCTCCAGTATGGTAAGCATTTGTAAACATGACAGATGGAAGCCTCCAGTATGGTAAGCATTTGTAAACATGACAGATGGAAGCCTCCAGTATGGTAAGCATGTGTAAACATGACAGGTGGAAGCCTCCAGTATGGTAAGCATGTGTAAACATGACAGATGGAAGCCTCCAGTATGGTAAGCATGTGTAAACATGACAGATGGAAGCCTCCAGTATGGTAAGCATGTGTAAACATGACAGATTGAAGCCTCCAGTATGGTAAGCATTTGTAAACATGACAGATGGAATCCTCCAGTATGGTAAGCATGTGTAAAAATGACAGATGCCTCCAGTATGGTAAGCATGTGTAAACATGACAGATGGAAGCCTCCAGTATGGTAAGCATGTGTAAACATGACAGATGGAGGCCTCCAGTATGGTATGCATTTGTAAACATGACAGATGGAAGCCTCCAGTATGGTAAGCATTTGTAAACATGACAGATGGAAGCCTCCAGTATTGTAAGCATTTGTAAACATGACAGATGGAAGCCTCCAGTATGGTAAGCATGTGTAAACATGACAGATGGAAGCCTCCAGGATGGTAAGCATGTGTAAACATGACAGATGGAAGCCTCCAGGATGGTAAGCATTTGTAAACATGACAGATGGAAGCCTCCAGTATGGTAAGCATGTGTAAACATGGCAGATGGAAGGCTCCAGTATGGTAAGCATTTGTAAACATGACAGATGGAAGCCTCCAGTATGGTAAGCATGTGTAAACATGGCAGATGGAAGCCTCCAGTATGGTAAGCATGTGCAAACATGACAGATGGAAGCCTCCAGTATGGTAAGCATGTGTAAACATGGCAGATGGAAGCCTCCAGTATGGTAAGCATGTGTAAACATGACAGATGGAAGCCTCCAGTATGGTAAGCATGTGTAAACATGACAGATGGAAGCCTCCAGTATGGTAAGCATGTGTAAACATGACAGATGGAAGCCTCCAGTATGGTAAGCATTTGTAAACATGACAGATGGAAGCCTCCAGTATGGTAAGCATTTGTAAACATGACAGATGGAAGCCTCCAGTATGGTAAGCATTTGTAAACATGACAGATGGAAGCCTCCAGTATGGTAAGCATTTGTAAACATGACAGATGGAAGCCTCCAGTATGGTAAGCATTTGTAAACATGACAGATGGAGGCCTCCAGTATGGTAAGCATTTGTAAACATGACAGATGGAAGCCTCCAGTATGGTAAGCATTTGTAAACATGACAGATGGAAGCCTCCAGTATGGTAAGCATGTGTAAACATGACAGGTGGAAGCCTCCAGTATGGTAAGCATGTGTAAACATGACAGATGGAAGCCTCCAGTATGGTAAGCATGTGTAAACATGACAGATGGAAGCCTCCAGTATGGTAAGCATGTGTAAACATGACAGATTGAAGCCTCCAGTATGGTAAGCATGTGTAAACATGACAGATGGAAGCCTCCAGTATGGTAAGCATGTGTAAACATGACAGATGGAAGCCTCCAGTATGGTAAGCATGTGTAAACATGACAGATGGAAGCCTCCAGTATGGTAAGCATGTGTAAACATGACAGATGGAAGCCTCCAGTATGGTAAGCATGTGTAAACATGACAGATGGGAGCCTCCAGTATGGTAAGCATTTGTAAACATGACAGATGGAGGCCTCCAGTATGGCATGCATTTGTAAACATGACAGATGGAAGCCTCCAGTATGGTAAGCATTTGTAAACATGACAGATGGAAGCCTCCAGTATTGTAAGCATTTGTAAACATGACAGATGGAAGCCTCCAGTATGGTAAGCATTTGTAAACATGACAGATGGAAGCCTCCAGGATGGTAAGCATGTGTAAACATGACAGATGGAAGCCTCCAGGATGGTAAGCATTTGTAAACATGACAGATGGAAGCCTCCAGTATGGTAAGCATGTGTAAACATGGCAGATGGAAGGCTCCAGTATGGTAAGCATTTGTAAACATGACAGATGGAAGCCTCCAGTATGGCAAGCATGTGTAAACATGACAGATGGAAGCCTCCAGTATGGTAAGCATGTGTAAACATGACAGATGGAAGCCTCCAGTATGGTAAGCATGTGTAAACATGACAGATGGAAGCCTCCAGTATGGTAAGCATTTGTAAACATGACAGATGGAAGCCTCCAGTATGGTAAGCATGTGTAAACATGACAGATGGAAGCCTCCAGTATGGTAAGCATTTGTAAACATGACAGATGGAAGCCTCCAGTATGGTAAGCATTTGTAAACATGACAGATGGAAGCCTCCAGTATGGTAAGCATGTGTAAACATGACAGATGGAAGCCTCCAGTATGGTAAGCATTTGTAAACATGACAGATGGAAGCCTCCAGTATGGTAAGCATTTGTAAACATGACAGATGGAAGCCTCCAGTATGGTAAGCATTTGTAAACATGACAGATGGAAGCCTCCAGTATGGTAAGCATTTGTAAACATGACAGATGGAAGCCTCCAGTATGGTAAGCATTTGTAAACATGATAGGTAGATTGAATTTGACTCTATAGCCGATATATATCCAGTAAGTAATTAAGACTAATTTGGTCATAAATATGAAACTGACAGTGATAACGAGCCTAGCATGATCCCTCATCTCTAATGCACAGTAGAAACATATACAGTGAATTAAACCAGTACACGTTCCTTTTCACTCTAGTAATGCCATTCCTACAGAGAAATAGCAGCCAGGAAGTCATGTGTATCAATGCTTGTAGTTATCTCTTTGTTAGCTGTGCACAGATTTGCTGCACGTATTTGTACCTAGTGTACACACAGTAAGGCTTTGTGTAGTTGCATATGTGCTAAACAGAATGAAACAGTTTCCACATATGGATTAGCTGCTCTGATATAATTAGATGTTATTCTGTTATTGGAAGCTAGTTACATTACAAGAAATTACAGCATGGCCTTGGAATGATCTGGATCGTCCACATGCTTAGTTTTTGGGGTTTTCTAGAATGCCAGATGTGAGCTGTGATGTGTAGTCATCATGCCCGTTGTGGCTGGAAAGAGATTGCCCACAAAAGAACATAATGACACGGTTACATTAGGTTTATTAGATCTAAAGCTGATTGTGACATTTGTAAGACATTGGTAAGATACTGGGGGAATACTGGGAAGCCATACACATGGAATGCATGGAGCGTGTTACAAAATATACACAACACATTACATCTTGATGCTTTGATTGGCTTCCAGCTCTGTAAGTTAGACTTGAACATAACAATTACATGGATTCTGAGTTGGTTTATAAATCGAAGCAAGGTGGTTTACTAAGTTTTGAGAAAACGTTGTTTGTTCAGTTTTTGAAAAGGAAATTGTTGTCAATTATTTTGGGATAAAATAAAAATTCACTGTATTGTTCTTCTTCCAAGTTCAGCCGTATCGAGCTTTCTCATTAGCCAAGGCCAGTCTGCGGATATTCGAAATACAGCCGGCTGCAGCATCCTGTAGAACGACGTCAATGGATCCAACCATGTCTATCAGCAGCTGAAAATAGAAACAATGGTTCTCATCAGCCACTTATTGCATAATGTCCTCTATTCAACCACCTAAGTTTGCTTATCCCAGGTTATTGAATACCATAGAATGCTATAGAAAAAACAGTGATAACATATCGTTAAATTACAATTACTATATGTGAAGGAGATATCTTGCCATCTTTCTTCAACCTGGCCGGCCGTAAATAACCCTAAACTTTATCTATACAGTATTTCAAATACTGTGATCTTATTTCCAAGAGATTAATGTAATGGTGTTTAAGGGAAGCATACATTATTTATGTATGTAGACCCTCATTCAGTCCATGCACAGCTTGGAGTGTCAACACCATCTTTCAAGAAATAAAACGCACTACAAAAATGCAGGAATTCTTTCCTCCCTTATCCAAACCCATAACGTATATATCAATCTTAACTTTCAATAGTTTCCACATGCATTTATAATTTAAAGAGTTCATCTAATGGCATCACCACAAGACCTATATTAAGCCAACTGCCCTTAATGACTTGCTGCGGTTGGAAATTTGGGCTCGGGAATCTCACGGCTCGGGAACATCTTGCCCAGGATTATATATCTGTTCAGGTGATGTCCAATGCTGTTAGCTCATCCAACATAACTAAACTGCCGAAATTTATAACATTTACTCAGAAAAAGAGGTGCATTGCATTCTTTCCACTTGGATCTGATATACCCAGACCACAGAGGAGACCTACACACCCTAAACTGACTTGTTAGGACAAGGATCTTCCATGCCTTGACTCATGGTCTTCTTTATAGACCATTATTGTATCCGTGCATATTGGACATCGTGTAATATTTCTGGTCCTCGATCATTTTTAACTTGTAAGCTTGTTTGGTCAGATCCTTCTTCACATTTTGTTCTACCGTATTTGCTCGATTCTAAGACGACCCTGATTATAAGACGACCCCCCAAACTTTGTATATTCCTTTAGGAAAAAAAACTAAAAGCCTGAATATAAGACTACCCCTAAAGGAAAAAAAAAGTTTAACTTGTATATATGTAAATTGCTTTTTAATATTTAATAAAAAATTGATATTATACAAATGCCTTTCTTGTTTTTATTTCCTTGCGACCTCTCTCCCCCCCCCCCAGCGTTATCTCTCTCTCTTCCCCCCTCCCTCCAAACTAATCTCTCTTTCTTCCCCCCTCCCTTCCCTAGTCTCTCTCTCTTCCCCCCTCCCTCCCCTAGTCTCTCTCTCTCTTCCCCCTCCCTCCCCTAGTCTTTCTCTCTTCCCCCCTCCCTCCCCTAGTCTCTCTCTCTTCCCCCCTCCCTCCCCTAGTCTCTCTCTCTTCCCCCCTCCCTCCCCTAGTCTCTCTCTCTTCCCCCCTCCCTCCCCTAGTCTATCTCTATCTCCCCCCTCCCCTTGATTCTTTCCCTGGTGGCTAGTGGGGGTAGCTGGGGGATGTCTGCAAGATACGTGCAGACATCATCCATGCTGCCCGACACCTCCGTCTATTATGACGGACAGCTGGTCCGTCATAATAGACGGAGGTGTCGGGCAGCATGGAGGATGTCTGCACGTATCGTGCAGACATCCCCCAGCTGCCCGATTCTCCCTGGTGGCTAGTGGGGCAGCAGAGGATGTCTGTGCGATGAGCGCAGACCTCCCCTGCTGCTGCCCGGCACGCTCGCCGGGACTTCTGTGACCAGTGGCGGATCCAGGGGGGGGGGGGCAACGGGGCAATTGCCCCCCCCCGAGAAGAGAAAGAAAAAAAAAACGCTTTAAAAAAAAAAAAAAAAAACGCTTTAAAAAAAAAAAACGACACGCTTGCAGGCAGAGACATAGGTGAGAAGGGATCGGAAGATCCCCCTCACCTTCTCTGCCTGTCTGCCAGGCTGCACGGGGAGCCGAACAGGCAGCACAGAGAAAGCTCCGTGCTGCCTGTTCGGCTCCCCGTGCAGTCTGACACTGAAGTGCCGACAGGTCACGTGACCGGCGCGCTGACGTCATACGCGCGCCGGGTCACGTGACCTGTCGGCACAACCGCCTGGGAGCCGAACAGGCAGCATGGGGGAGACCATGCTGCCTGCCACTAGCCACCAGGGGATAAGGTAAGTGCTGGGGAGATGGGGGGCAAATAGTCTGGGGCTTAATAAATGGCTAATAACACTGCATATTGGGCAAATTTGAAGGGGCATATAAAATGGCAACTAACAGTCGCAAATTACTGGGCAAATTGGCAGGGGAATATAAAATGGCAACTAGCACTGGCATATTACTGGGCAAATTGGAAAGGGCTTTTTAAATGGCAATGAACACTGGCATATTTCTGGGCAAATTGGAAGGGGGTTATAAAATGGCAACCAACACTGGCATATTACTGGGCAAATTGGAAAGGGCTTATAAAATGGCAACGAACACTGGCATATTACTGGGCAAATTGGAAAGGGCTTATAAAATGGCAATGAACACTGGCATATTACTGGGCAAATTGGAAGGGGGTTATAAAATGGCAACTAGCACTGGCATATTATTGGGCAAATTGGCAGGGGCATATCAAATGGCAACTAGCACTGGCATATTATTGGGCAAATTGGAAGGGGCATATAAAATGGCAACTAACACTGGCATATTACTGGGCAAATTGGAAGGGGCTTTTAAAATGGCAACTAACACTGGCATATTACTGGGCAAATTGGAAGGGGCTTATAAAATGGCAACTAACACTGGCATATTACTGGACAAATTGGCTGGGGCATATAAAATGGCAACTAATTGTTTTTGGTTATAAAAATGGCAAAAAAAATAAATAAATAAAAAATAAAATAAAATGGCAACTAGTACTGGCATATTATTGGGCAAATTGGAAGAGGCGCATTAAATGGCAACTAACACTGGCATATTATTGGGCAAATTGGCTGGGGCATATTAAATGGCAAATAATACTGGCATATTATTGGACAAATTGGCTGAGAGAGCCATAAATGGGAAGGGAGAAGAGAGAGACATAAATGGGATGGTAGAGGAGAGACGGACAGACATGGGTTGGCAGAGGAGAGACAGACAAACATGGGATGGCAGAGGAGAGACAGACAGATATGGGATGGCAGAGGAGAGACAGACAGATATGGGGAGAGGAGATAAACAGACATGGGAAGGGAGAGGAAAGAGACATAAATGGGAAGGGAGAAGAGAGAGACATAAATGGGATAGTAGAGGAGAGACAGACAGACGGGATGGGAGAGGAGAGGCAGAGAGATGGTAAATGAGAGGAGAGACAGACGGACATGGGAAAGAAGAGGATACATAGACGGACATGGAAGTGAAGAGGAGAGAAACGGATATGGAAGGAAGAGAGACAGAGGGACACGGGGAGTGAGAGGAGTGTGACAGACATGGGAGAGAGGATAAGACAGACGGACATGGCAGAGAGGAAAAGACAGATGGACATGGGAGAGAGGAAAAGACAGACTGACATGGGAGAGAGGAAAAGACAGACGGACATGTGCCCCTCCCGAGATCAGACTCTGGATCCGCCCCTGTCTGTGACGAAAGCGGAAGTACCCGGCTTCTTCATAGAAGCCCCGGCGGTCGTGCCGGGCAGCATCCCCTGCTGTTAGAGAGGGGGATCCAGGTCCCCTGCAGCTCTGCTGGGGACCTGGATCCCTGTTTTATAATCTGACCTCAATTTGAGGTCAGATTATAAGACGACCTCGAATGTAAAACGAGGGGGATTTTTCAGAGCATTTGCTCTGAAAAAAACCTCGTCTTATATTCGAGCAAATACGGTATTATGTCTTATTTGTTTCGCACTATTTCTATGTTTTGTTTCTTTGGGACTAGGATGGCTTTTTGTAAATAAAATAATAAGATAAGTCTCACAACAGATGAAAAATAAAATCTGAATGGAAGGTTAAAAAGGATAAAAACATGAATACCACTTATTATCCTCAGGATCGCATGCAACTTGGTGCAACAGCAATGGCTTGTCTGATCAGAGAAAAGATCAGTCAAATTAGGAGCCAGTTTAGAACAGGGAACACTACTATACATATCTATATATCTAAAAGCATCAGTAGTGGAAAATAGACGGCACTAACACCAGTCCACTTCACCTCACAACTGTACATGCAAATTAAAATAAAAAAAATGAAGGAATAACATGTTTTAAATCCCATAATGCAATATACAAAAGGTTGACATGTACACCAGTAATGTTTAATACCATGCAAGGCTGTGTTAAATATACTCACAAATAACAGAGCAACAAGGCTTGCTCTAGCAGTGGCAGGCACACGTGTTTGGGAAATTTTGGGGGTAATATAAAGGAGTGCACTTCCAGAGCACTGGTGCTCTGTATTATGTGAGTGTATTTAACACAGCCCTGTCTGTTATTAAAATTGTTTGGTGTATTTGTGGTACCCTTTGGGGTTATACAAAAGCATGTGCCTTTCACTGCCAGAGCAAGCCTTGTTGCTCTGTTATATGTGAGTGTATTTAACACAGTCCTGTGTGTTATTAAACATTACTGGTGTATTAATGTACTACACTATGTATGTTATTAAACATTACTGGTGTATTAATGTATTACACTATGTATGTTGTTAAACATTACTGGTGTATTAATGTACTACACTATGTATGTTATTAAACATTACTGGTGTATTAATGTACTACACTATGTATGTTATTAAAAACATTACTGGTGTATTAATGTACTACACTATGTATGTTATTAAACATTACTGGTGTATTAATGTACTACACTATGTATGTTATTAAACATTACTGGTTTATTAATGTACTACACTATGTATGTTATTAAACATTACTGGTGTATTAATGTACTACACTATGTAAGTTATTAAACATTACTGGTTTATTAATGTACTACACTATGTATGTTATTAAACATTACTGGTGTATTAATGTACTACACTATGTATGTTATTAAACATTACTGGTGTATTAATGTACTACACTATGTATGTTATTAAACATTACTGGTGTATTAATGAACTACACTATGTATGTTATTTGCTTTTTTTATGTTCTCTCTGTAGAAGGTTTTGGAAATTATCATCTGTGACACTCGTTGATGTGCATTTTAATTTTTTTTTACAAATCACAATTACACTTCACCTGGCTTGATTTCTCAATAAAGTATAATCAACAACATAAAATGTAGAAGAAGAAAAAATAATACTGAAACATGTTTGACAGACTCCAAGGACATCTAAGGGAAAGTCGTATTTTGTATGATCCACCTAAATTAAGTGATTTTATATTTTATCTATAGCCTTTTATTTCATATGCTTCCAAGAAACTTCAAAAACACTGTATATCTTTAATTTCTTCTGTTAAAGGCTTTTTTTAACATGTATTTCTATAAAACGATCATCTGATTAGATCCCAGGTGGACTGCAAAGAATATGCTGAATCACAGAGTAACCGCGATCTCTAGGTATAGATAAAAGAGTGACCAAAATCTTTCGGTATTGAGGAAATATAAAGAATGTATTATTTGGATAGTGTTAGGAAAAAAAAGCGGTAAATATTCCTTCTTTTTTATTGCCCTGAGGAAATCCATGCTCTCCGATAAAATATAGCAGATATTATAATCACATTGACAATGTGGCCTGTAACCACAGAGAAATCTGTTCTCACTCATCCTAGTTGCATAGTTTTCATACAGCTACAGTACTGCTTCGGGATTGCGGACTATGTATAGGCCAGAAATTGATTGCAGACATTGGTTCGGTTATTTGTGTCAGGGATGCACATGTGTAATCTCAGTTTATTTTTTACTAGGGATGGTGCTAGTGTAAATGCTCATTTATAAGATACATTATATTGCCAGTTTCCCTCTAGTGGATGCCACAATGCTCTGGATACAGTGCACATAGCATGTTCACATATTTGGGTAATATGACAAAACCACTCAGCAAGTTACTTCTCACACTAGTAAAACAAATTAAAATAATGTTTGCTGCATTCATTGTGATGTTAAGAAACTATGACTTTGATGAGATTAAAAAGGCACAATGAAATTTTACTAGTAATTGAAAACATGCTGTACACTGCAGTGTGTATACCGAGGAACTCCGGTAGAAATGGCAGAACATAAGATACTTGTTAACTCCATATCGCAGGCGAATCGGGACACAGTGGGTGGAGTCTGGGGAGGGGGGTGTCAGTGATACCGCTCATGTGCAGTAACTCTGTCAGCCACTTTAGATCCTGGAATCTGAAGGACACCAGAGAATGCGAACAGGACCACGGGACAGAGGAAGAGGATAATGTTCTGAACATGTATAGTTTGTTTACACTTGATTAAACACAGTTTCAAGCAATAATATATTTTAATACACTTTAACTGCCATAATACTGGGGCACATGGAGGGTAATGTATATGGCACATGCAGAAATAGTGGTGTCAGGAGTTAGCGCTGCCTTCACTGGTACCGTACTGCAGGTTTGCTTCGCCAGTTTTCGCGCAAATGCAGCCAATGTATACATTTATTTTTTTTAAAAGAGCGCTAATTCCCAAACACGAAAATAATGGGATGTATAAAAAAGGTAGTATTATTAATAAGAAATGATGACTAAAATAGGTCTACTCATTAAAATTAGACTTTGGAGGTCAACTTTCATTTTTCAATTCGGCACCTGAGTTTGACTTAGAAAAAAACCCCCAGGTTCGAATCTTCCCCACTGAAAGTAATGGGAGGTGAGATGACTGAAGCTATTTTTGAGACGAAGTCAAACTTAAGTGCCGAATTTCAAAATGAAAGTCAACCTCCAAAGACGAATTTTAGTAACTCAGGTGTCGAATTTGACTTAAAGAGTTATTACATGAATACGATATCAACAATAACCTAACTACTTGGCTGTTTTTTAGTTCATTACGGGAACAAATATTCCATTTAATAGTACTGATATCCCTGCTCTATGAATTTATTTGTATTTGAATAAAAAAAACAAAAAACCATCCCAATGTAGTTATCTGGTAAAATCACTCAGAGAATAGTCAAACAGAACATTTCAATTAGAAAAAAAAAAGTCTTCATTTAAATTCAGGAGGTTTAAAATTATTTTGTACCATACATGTACAAGTTTTAAGTAGTGCTTTATCTTTCGCTATATTGCTGTCAAATTAAATATACATTTGTTATTCAGCAGAGACCCAGCCTTGCACTGAACATGAGGCTCAACAATTGCAAGACGCTGCTGTGAGTTCTTCTGTGGTTTGTCGAGAGAGCCAAGTCGGAAGGAAAAGACATTCCCTGCATTTTTTTCAAGCAAGATAAATACAGAAGAGAAATACAGATGAAAGATGAAGTTGCTAACTGCAGACACTGCCAGATTCCTCTTTTTCTGGCTTACTGCTAACCTGGCAGACATAGCCGGTAGCAATCTTTTCCATTAAAGTGAGCTGCATATATTTTGGTTTTAACATATGTGTTTGTACATTTTTATCCAAACTTGGGATTTTTTTTTCTTTGATTGAGATTTAATGTCTTAATGATACCTTGTTCACAAAAGAGCAGTAGTAGGTACTTCTGGGAAATTCTCAAAAATCCGCTCGGTAGTAAAAGGCCTCTTTTTATAAGGTTAAACGAGATGCCTGATCTTTGCCAACAGAAGAGTTTGAGCCAAGCTTACGGTAAACTATCTAAACGATGCTAAATTAGAGGCCTTGGTACAAGTACGGCTAGGCAGAGATAAGCTAGTCTCCCTAGTTTTCCCTCCACAGGGATCAGACAGACTATAATACTGCACTTGTTATGTATTCCAAACATTAAGTAATTTGATAGTTTTAAACTCGTTTTTTTTTTTCTCTTAAATTAACTCCAGTCAGAGGTCTAACTCTGAGGGATTCTAAACCTTCTTGACCTCAAAAACTAAACAAAAACAAACAAACAGAAAAACACATTTTCCTCTGGCAACTTTACATAACAAACGTCTCATGCACGTAGCAAGTTGCACGGGAAGTCACCAGCTCGCAGCTTACTGCAAAATTTTAGAAAAATGTACACACCTGACACCCCTTTAGCTCAGCTTAAATTACCCATAAGGGGGGATTCAATATACAGAAGCCCTTTCCAAAAAAAAAACAACATCGCCAATAACAGAAGGCGTTAAACGTGGTCATTTGTCTTTTTTCAGCTTTTTTTTAAAGTGCGATACGACTTTCAGTCTTGTGAGGGGAAAAATGGTGGTAAAGATTTTGTGTAGTTGATGATGGATTAACTTTACTATTTGGATTGCTGCTATTTTTTAATCTTTTTTTTTTTTTTTATGCTGCTGCTTGATCTACTTACTAACTGGATCCTGTTACAGTGCCTCAATTTGGATGTTGTGTCTTGCGTCCAGTGGGGATTTTATGCATGCGCACAGTCGCATGTAAGAATATTTAGGGTTTGTAATGAATGGATGTTGTGTTTATTCTGACCCATGTTTTCTGCCTTTGTTTTGGAGTAATACAAAAGGGCAGTAAGAGCACCATCTGGCTACATAGTGACTACATCTTGATGTTTATTACTCTGCAATACTCACCATTCACAACTTAAAGGAAACATATAAATAGTATGCCATGGGTGTGTTTCTTCTTTTTTTTTTATATGCAACTTGAGCATCAAATTTGAAATGCTTCTTTATGCAATTACGCAGGTAAAAGGCAATTACTCCCTTTTTTAATGTTTATTATATAGGTGGCAGTCACTAAGCGTACAAACCACCTTTTCATCTTCAAAAACACATCTTCCATTCCATGTCCAAAAATATGTTTGTTTGTTTTTAAATAAATGTGCACTAGACATGTTGTATATGAGTCACATACATTTTCCACCAAGCACAGTGTCGTTCAAGGTAAACTCTGGCCCATCCAGGACTCCTCGGAGCTCACTATAATTTCCATAGTTCTATAATAGTAATGAACACAATAAATAAAATCTAACATTCCAACTCGGTTACTAGGATTACCTTTACAACTCCGTTCTCGTGCATCGTGATGCAGTTGTTGGCGTCTTCGGACAGTTGGTACAAGGCCTGGGCGGTGGCTCGATGAACTAAGGGGTCGTTTGATTTCAGGTAACGCACCAAGGGGGCGACAGCATTGGCTTCTCCAAAAGCCACTCTGTTATTCCCCCACATGCAGCAGCGTGAGATCGCTTCAGCCAAATGGCGCCTCAATTTATCATCCGTCTGCCGACACAAAAACAGATATAGTATAATTTTTGTTTGCCTTTCTTGGCTTTTTAAGCATGCAACACGTCGTTAATACAAATTTTCCTGCAAAGTTCTAATTTGGTTAAGAGGTCCCTTGATGGTAGGAGTAATGTTTAAAAAATATGTAGCAGTTTACAGACTGTGGCGAAGAAAGACTTCCACGAACAAGAGAAACCAAGCAGAAATGTTTGTCGGGGTTTAGGTACCATCAAAACCTTATGAGTGTAATGTTATCTTATGTTTTATTGCCAGTCCCAGCGTGTTGTCTTTCTACACAGTGAGGAAGAGATTCACTTGTTAAAAATGTTCAGCAGCCAGGTGTCGTGGGAGTCATACCAGGGACTAGACACGGTTTTGAGCATGCCTCAGATTTTACAAGTAAGGAAAATAGATTTCCTTTCAAGTCACAGGATTAGGACATGTCAACCAATCCGTTTCATTTATTCACCAAACGGTAAACTGTGATGAATTGACAGACAACTAGGCAATGTTAGCTGAACTGTAGTAATGTCTTGTGTTTTTCCAATTCCCTTGTCCATTCACCACAGTTCACCGTTTAGACTCATAAGTTATTATTCAGCAGCAACCCCCCGAAAATATAGATGCCCCAGTGTTCCCAGAGCCTTTCCTCCCTGAGTCCCCAACTCAGGGCAGAGTGCTGCGGGCCTCTGCCCACCCCTACCCGTGTCTTACCAGGACACCACCTGTTTGTCACTGCCAGATACCTCAGCTGTCCTGATGGCAACAGGGCAAAGTGCCGCTGGCCTCTGTCTGCCACAACCCAAGAGACAGATCGGAACACTGCCCCTGCCTTGTCCCAGTATCAATCCCCAGCTGACCCACTGGCTTCGGGGCAGAGTGCCGCTGGCCTCTGCTCACCCCAGCCTGTGTTCGCTGAGTCGGATCAGAACACTGTCCCTGCCTTGTCCCAGCCTGAATTCCCAGCTGACCTTCTGGCTTCTGGGCAGAGTGCCGCTGACCTCTGTCTGCCTCAACCCGTGTTCTCAGAGACAGATTGGAAAACTGCCCCTATCTTGTCCCAGTCTGAATCCCAAGCTGACCTGCTGGCTTCAGGGCAGAGTGCCGCATCTATGTTCCCAGGACCTAGATGGGAGAGCCCCATAGTACCTAACCCTGCCACCCTACCTGCTCAGAAACGGCTGAAAAGATTTCTGGGAGAAGGCACATTTGGCCTTTCTCCCCAGCAGCAGATGCATGTTTCAGGATAGGCAGAGGTGGGACTGGTAAGTGCTATTTTTGAACAAACAAAGTGTGGGGTCTGCAAACTTGTGATTGACCATGGGGAGACAGCTATGCAGACTGACTTAGGAGTCACCCCGGCTTGGGGCTACCCCCGAAAAAGGAGCTATGTCACCTGTCATGAAGTGAATCATGACAGCCTGCGTGACTGGGGTTCTTGGAGGGCCCTGAGGGCCAAACACCTCCCTGTGGACTATGGACCCTGTCTTTGGATATGCTATATTTGGGGGTACATACTTTGGGGGCATCAGTGACACCCTCAAACCAGCTGGACTTCAACACAGGCTCACTCAGGATGACCTTGGGATCCAAGCCTTTGCTTTATTCATTGTGTTTCCCCCAGGTTAATACATTTTATTATATGTTAGTGTTGAATTGTGTATTTATCCAATCAACCAATCAAACCAAGTGTTTACTATCCTGTGAGCAATCTATTGTGTCTTGTAGTCTGGATGTCTGGATCTAAAGATGGCATTTTTATTTTATATAAAGTTGTACTGTAGTTAATTACCTGTTTTAAGTTAGGTTTTCTATTGTTTGAGGCTTACATGTTATAATTAGCTCCATGTGCCTGCCCCTAGTTGATGTCATGTCTATGCTGTTTTCACAAATAATGGTTGTTCATTCTTGCTGTACCTAACTGCTAGTGGTCTTGTCTGGTATTTGGGTACAAAGAGCAAGTTTCCAGAAACTGGGTGGGTGGATGTTGAGCTGTAATCGGGGGCTAAGGAGGCGATTCCATACAACGGGCACCAAGCCTGGCTAGTCGTCCCCTTAAAGTTCCTATCTACAATCATGTTTTAAATTGATTAGTAATTATAAACCCTGATAGTTCCGGAATGCTATTTTTTTCTTAGCATGATACATACCGTATTAGCTAGTGCTGACAGCATGGGTACCACTCCGTGGTCTGTAATGACGGCTAGGTTTTCTTCGTCTTTGGCTATGTTTGTGATCGCTGCACATACACTCGCTAGGACTTCAATGTTTTCAGACTTTAGTAAATTCACAATCAGTTCTAATCCTCCAACAAACGATCTCACCATTTCTCCAGCATCCTGCACACAAAAAAGAATAAAGAAATGATGAGAACATATTAAATACATTTTTGTATTCACATAATACACATGCACAGACACATAGGTACAGGCAGGTATAGACATAGTCTCAAAATTGGTCACTATCTGTTAATGTTAGGTAATACACACTGATTAAATCGCCATATGTGCTATGGGTCATACTAAGCATTCATGAAAGATCGCTCAAGTGTAAATGATGTATCCTGTAAATTATAAACCGACTAACAGTAATTCTCAACTTTAATTATGGACACAAGTAAATCTAAAAAATAACTTAAAATGGTATAGTGGCAGCCACTAAGGATTAAGCTGAGAACAGTAACTCTGCAAAGGAGCTAAAAACTATGAGACAAAATTATTAGGTGCAACCAGGCCCAAATTCTACAAGCATCTCCGATACAGCCTGAAAAACCATACTAAAGAGATTGGGGTCTATTCACTAAAAGGTGAGCTGACGTGAGATGAACATTTAATTTGACTGATTTGACTATACATTGATCTCCTGCTAGAAGAGTCCACTAGCCATGGATAATGCATTTTTTAACCTTTAAAAGCTCTAATTCTTTAACAATGCATTATGCACGGCCAACTCTTCTAACAAGCGAGTCCCAGCACAATGTATAATTAAGGTGGGGAGATGAAGTGGCATTACTATGTGCCTTATAGCCAGCTTTGCCAGCCACCTCTCAGCACTGTTAGGCGCTTGTGAAGTCTATCTATCTTGCTCAGCAGCCGAGCAGGACAGGAGCTGCAGAGAGATTCTTGGCATCCAGCCCGTCCCCTTTCTTTCTGCCCTTCAACCTGTAACTTCCCCTTCTTCCAGCAAGTGTTCCCTGAGCAATGCCGGTTTCCCTGACAGCATACCAGGTATTTAATAGGTAGTCTCTCTCCCTCTGCCACACTAAACTCTCTTTTCTGTCTCTCTTTCTGTCCTCTGTCATTCTTCCTGTTGCCTGTCTCCCTCTGTGTCACTGTTTGTTTCTCATGGTTACTCTAAAGTGTCCCCCTCTCTCTTTTTGTCATTCTTGTCTGCCCACCTCACTCTCGTCTCCCTCTTTCTTTCCCTGTCACTCTCTTGTCTGTTCCCTCTCTCCCTCTGTGTCTCTCTCCCTGTCACTCTCTTGTCTGTCTGTCTCTCTGTGTGTATCCCTCATTCTCCTTCTGTATCACTTTCTCTCTCACTCTCTTCCACTCTCTGTCACTCTCTCTCTCTCTTACACACTCTCACTCTCTGTCAACTCCCACTCTCTGTCACTCTCTCTCTCTGTCACTTTCTCTCTCTGTGTCACTGTAGCGTCTGTCCCCCTCTCTCTGTCACTCTCTCTCTCTGTGTCACTGTAGCGTCTGTCCCCCTCTCTCTGTCACTCTCTCTCTCTCTTACACACTCTCACTCTCTGTCACTCCCTCTCTCTGTCACTCTCTCTCTGTGTCACTCTCTCTCTGTGTCACTGTAGCGTCTGTCCCCCTCTCTCTGTCACTCTCTCTCTCTCTTACACACTCTCACTCTCTCACGCTCTCTCTCTGTCACTCTCACTCTCTGTGTCACTGTAGTGTCTGTCCCCCTCTCTCTGTCACTCTCTTACACTCTCACTCTCTGACGCTCTCTCTCTGTCACTCTCACTCTGTGTCACTGTAGTGTCTGTCCCCCTCTCTCTGTCACTCTCTCTCTCTCTTACACTCTCACTCTCTGACGCTCTCTCTCTGTCACTCTCACTCTCTCTGTGTCACTGTAGTGTCTGTCCCCCTCTCTCTGTCACTCTCTCTCTCTCTCTCTCTTACACACTCTCACTCTCTCACGCTCTCTCTCTGTGTCACTCTCTCTGTGTCACTGTAGCGTCTGTCCCCCTTTCTCTGTCACTCTCTCTCTCTCTTACACTCTCACGCTCTCTCTCTGTCACTCTCACTCTCTCTGTGTTACTGTAGTGTCTGTCCCCCTCTTCCACTCTCTGTCTCTGTCAATCTCACACGCTCTCTCTCTGTCACTCTCTCTCTCTCTTACACACTCTCACTCTCTGTCACTCCCTCTCTCTGTCACTCTCTCTCTGTGTCACTCTCTCTGTGTCACTGTAGCGTCTGTCCCCCTCTCTCTGTCACTCTCTCTCTCTCTTACACACTCTCACTCTCTCACGCTCTCTCTCTGTCACTCTCACTCTCTGTGTCACTGTAGTGTCTGTCCCCCTCTCTCTGTCACTCTCTTACACTCTCACTCTCTGACGCTCTCTCTCTGTCACTCTCACTCTCTCTGTGTCACTGTAGTGTCTGTCCCCCTCTCTCTGTCACTCTCTCTCTCTCTTACACTCTCACTCTCTGACGCTCTCTCTCTGTCACTCTCACTCTCTCTGTGTCACTGTAGTGTCTGTCCCCCTCTCTCTGTCACTCTCTCTCTCTCTCTTACACTCTCACTCTCTCACGCTCTCTCTCTGTCACTCTCACTCTCTCTGTGTCACTGTAGTGTCTGTCCCCCTCTCTCTGTCACTCTGTCTTGCCATGTGTCACATGTTTATTTATATTCTGGCTTACCATCATAGGAATTGCAGTTAAAGGGATTCTCTCACCTAAATATTGTTTATACGGTGAGTGCTGAGAATATCAAACATGATCTGTGTATTGTGTTAGCAGAATTTCACACAAATACATAAATTAAGAGAAATGTGTTTTAAATGTGTCTGTGGAGTCTCCTAGTTATGACATCACCTGTGGTTTGATTTGCAAATTACACATTTCCCATTGAAAGTAGCTAATTTGCATTTCAGGTCAAGGGTGATGTCATAAACAGGAGACACAACAGACACATATTCTCTAAACCCCTTCCTGACGCTAGGGCGTACTATGTTGTCCTATTTTTAGAGTGTCCAAAATACGCTAAAGCGGCCTAGAACGTCCTGCGTTTAACAGCTCATCGCGGCTCTCCGTGATGAGCTGTGCTCGGATCCCGATGCAGCAGGATCCCACCTGTCACACGAGGCCACTTTGAGTGACCTCAGTCGGACAGGGAAAATGTAGCCGATGCTCAAAACTACCTTGTGATCGGTGGGCAGTAAAAAAAAAAGTGGCGTTTTGGTAATTTATGTTTTTGGTTGCAATTATTTCAAAATAATCTGGCAGAGCCCCTCTTCAAATACGGCCTGAAGAACTTTCCTTAAAATACGGTCGTCCCTTGGGTACTTTATGGAATACCCAGAACCCTACAAAATGCTGACGACTCTCAAAGGATGACATTACAAACATGCGCTTAGTTCTAATAAACAAAGGATCATACTCACGCCCTTCGTAAGATGAAATGCTTAAATAAGAGCAAAGCATTATCCACACGCCCAGCTCATATTAAAATAAATGCTTTGCTACAGCTACATATAGATATAAGTTTGGAAACCTGTTCATCATTATATGCCAGTATGTTTTACTTACTAAAGCTCTTATATTTAACACAGGTCTTGAACTCATTTTGAATAAATTAGATAGTTTACATTTTGTAAAACAAATTACTACAGTAGCTAATTTTGCCGCAAAGACAGATCAGATGCCTGCTTAGGAACATGTTGTAATTTGCTCTTTATTAGCATATTTTCCACTAAAATTCAATGCAGTGTACATAAACAGAGCATTATTTCAAAGAGTCTCTGGCCAATAGTTTAAATTCCTCTGCTTGGCCTGAATCTAAATAATATCTAAATAAATCATTTTCCTTCTGTCTAATTCCAGACTAAACTTGCAAGGAAAATGTGATTTTTTTTTGTTAGATTTATGTCTCTGACCACGACTTGCCCGTCCAATTAGTAGTTTGACATGAATCTACTGTAAGTGGCAATCTGACCAAACAGTCTGTCTTGCAGCTAGCACAGTATCTTGTAACACATTGTGTAGAGGATCTTTACATAATCCAGGGCTGTTCCTGCTTTTTCCCACTATATTTATATATATATATATACCAGTCAAAAGCACACCAGCTTCAAAGTAACTGTATAAATATATGCATATGTATATACCTATGTCTGTAAAATTCAATAGGGAAGCTACTTTGTATGGTGGTTGGTTTCAGAAGCACTTTATAGTTTATAGAAAATGGTGCAATATATATAAAAAAATAATAATTCAGTAACCAGCAGTTCTCTAGGCAGAAACACCTTGATAATGAGACAGGACTGAGGGTCCTGGGTAGACTTGCTCAACGTATCACAGATATAGAAGCGTCACAGCATTAATGAGCATCCAAATACATGTAAATACGTCTCCCACCACCTCAGCACAGAATACATGAGAGTGGATCCCTCTTGAGATTTGCTTTCTAGCTGAAACGTTGGGGGCTTTGTTCTAATAAAGGTATGAGCTGTATTTGGATAATAGTGTAATGCTTTTTATACTGAGGTGATGTAAAGAATAAAGTAAGATCTTGTAAAAATTAACAGGCCAAAAAAGCATACCGGCTGATATATACGCGGTGGGGGGGGGGGGGGGGGATGCATTAATTTATTCTTATAGGGCCATGGGCATAGCACCAACTCATGTGGGTCAAATAAATTGTTTAATGGGGAAAGAGGCTGCCCAAGTGCCCAGGGGGGGGGGGGGGGGGGTCAGGACAAACAGTCTTATACAATCCCAGACCCATAATAATGGGGGGGGGGGCCCAGGACAAACAGTTTTATACAGTCCCAGACCCATTATAATGGAGGGGGGGGGGGCAGGACAAACAGTCTTATACAGTCCCAGACCCATTATAATGGGGGAGGGGGGGGGGCAGGACAAACAGTCTTATACAGTCCCAGACCCATTATAATGGGGGGAGGGGGGGCAGGACAAACAGTCTTATACAGTCCCAGACCCATTATAATGGGGGGGGGGGGGCAGGACAAACAGTCTTATACAGTCCCAGACCCATTATAATGAGGGAAGGGGGGGGGGGGGCAGGACAAACAGTCTTATACAGTCCCAGACCCATTATAATGGGGGGGGGGGGGGGCAGGACAAACAGTCTTATACAGTCCCAGACCCATTATAATGGGGGGGGGGGGGCAGGACAAACAGTCTTATACAGTCCCAGACCCATTATAAGTTCACTGATACTGCATATTCCATTTATATAGAGAGACAGCAAGAGATAATTAAACTGAAGCACTAATAACTGTAGATAGTAACTGTAAGAGTTACTGCATTTTATGCAGAAAGTGGTATAATTTTCAATGCATGAATTTAGAGAAAGCTTTTTTTAGCAGATTAAGTGGAATGATGTTAGGCAGATAGGTCTGCTGAATCACTGAATGATTTATAAACAGCTTTTGAGCATAATGCAACTCACATATTTGCTTTTTATCCCCCAAAAGAAATTCTCTTTAGAACAGATACCAGTGATTCAATACTAAGATATTGTTATACTTACAACAGCTAAGACCCATGAGCACATTATAAGGAAGAGTGGTGAATCTCAAACATACACACAGAGCCAAATACACAAAAACAGTCATCTATATATCCACTCCAATGCTACAAACAAAAATCCACTTTTGATGTGGAATGAACACTCCAACATAATGAGTGAGTTATGACAACATTGTAAAATATTTAACAAATTGTCACTATTCTGATAATTCACTTTTCAAATGATCTTTCCACCATGTTTCACTTGCAAGATACAGCTAGTTAAACAGAGGAGATATTAAACACTAGGGGATTTGATTCCGGAAATATGTAATAGTGGGCCTGGCCACATGGATTATTGATATGTAAGATTATCAGTAAATCCGATAAACTCTTCTTAATGGTGCTTAATTTTGTCTGTTAGACAGACAGACGGACGAGAGGAGTACCTTTCATAAACTAGGACATCATGGAGACACGGGAGGAAGTAAGTGTTCTAGTGCTTGGTGTACCAACATTAATATCTTTTAAACAAAACATGATGGAAAAAAAAACAGTAACTGTCGCTGGAAACAAGTGAAAATGTATTAGTTTTAATATATTACCTATTGGTTGCAGATTACCAGGTTTACTCAATACACATCGATCTGGCCCAAAATTGGGGAGAAAGCTCAATATTGTGAATTTTGGGACAAATTTCAGCCACATTTGATTTGGGGAACTTGGCCTGACAATCCATAGGATTCCCCCTACTCAAAATGGGCTGACATTCCCTAAAATTCTGATAAGATATCTGATTTTCATGCATTTCAAATCGCAGATTCAAACTGGCGATTTGAATGTAAATGTTGTGGAGAATAAAATAAACCCTTAAAATAATGAATATATTGATATTTTATATTATGGAAATATATATTTTTAACTTAATTTATTTATAAATATTTTATTGGAAATATAACTTTTTTTAAACTTTATTTTATTTATTTATTTTTGATATGCCCATTTTGGAAGTACTTCGGCTATTTCAGCTATCGCCAAAGTCCTCTCATTGACTTATTCAGCTATTGCCATAACTGATTTATTTATAAAGCCTTTTACCAGGAACAAGAGATTCCTCTTGTTTTCAAGAGGTCCTACCAAAATGATCCTAGATATAAGTAGAAGTCCTCCATAGAAGTCTATGGCGAGGACAGGACCGAGGCTACCAGAGGATGAGTTCTGCTGTAGAAATGTTGGCTCGAAAATCAACCACGTTGGCCAATTTTCGTGCAGATTCGGGATCACATAGGTGATGATCAGTGAGTAGCCCAGATTTAAGGACCATTTGACTCAGCGAAATGATCTAAAGGGATCCGAAACTTGGAGCTCAGATTCTTCTTTGAGAATATCAGAGCTACCCGAGTAGACCTAAATATATATATATGTATATTTTATTGACTCTTTCATAGACATCCTGAAAGTTGGCGTTCTGCTCATAGCTATATAGTTATAAAAAACAAGGGTAACTCTACAGATACTATAAGAGAATGGCATCATTAAAAAAAAGAACCATTAGTGCCTCTTTAAAACCAAATGTATTTTGTAGGGAAACTAAGGTTCTGGCAGCTCAATTTACGATCCTTCATTTGGTGGTTATGGAAATATTAAGAATAGGTTTGGAACACTTGCAAAAAGTGATTAAATGTTTTATTTTATTTAAATCATAATTATTTATTGCATTTTTAGATTGAATTAATAGTTATTTACCAAGTAGCCAACATGTTTTCAAATTGATTGCTCAAATACTGTCCAAAAAATGCCGTTCACAAAAGCACACTGGCATGAATTTAATTGGAGCGGACGTGTACAATCCAAACATTTGGGCCAAAATCATTTCAAATGGAAAACCAGTCTGAACCAACAATACAGTAATGAAAATGTCTTTTGTGCAATACAAAAGTATGTACTAATACAAAACCATCATTTCATCAAGCTTCCACAAGTACATCTTAATTTATGCAAAGTCTGCAGTATACTTTTTGGCTAGTGCCTACATGAAATGGATCATTATGTAATATACACGCAGTACTTTGTTCCTATGAGTGCCACTGCACACTTTCTTTCGGACAGTACCATTAATTTTTATTGTTGTGTAACAACAGAAGAGTAGCTAAAATAGTATACAAAATAACATCCATAATGTCCAGTGTCGGGGTCAGGATTCCATGGATCTTAGATGATCTCCAGCAGTGATGGTTACCCTTGGCATGGCAGATGTTTGGGAAACTACATACCCCACAATTCATATCACTGATAACTGGCTCTTCCTAGACTGTTTTGGTTCAGTCCTACCACTTTTTTCTATACCTGAACTGAATGACGGAAAGAAATTAGCACTGTGGATATTTATGAACTACATATGTCGGCTCGGCCTTCATGATGACTCACTGAGCTTCATGGGATATGTAGTTCCCAAACATCTGCAATGGTTAGCCATCACTGCCCAAGTTTAATGATTACTAGCATTTGGATCTCCAACAGCTGGAGCCATGGTCCACAACAGCTGGAGCAACAAAGGTTAGCAGGTAATTTATAAAACTAACAAAAAAATACTTCATAAACAAGTTCCCTGTCTTAACGTGTACATTATATGGATGTATGGTCACCCTGCATCACAGACCACAGACCGCAGCATATGTGTAGCAGAGGATGAACATGTCCATTATTTTCTGGCTTGAATTTTGGTGCAGTAATTATGAAAAGCTAAATACCATTTTTGAATCTTCCAAAATGTCTTGTTATACAACCCGTCTGGGTCCAGTCATATAATGCATTATGCCATTTATTTGTTATGAGTGAAGAGAGAAATGGTGGTAGGAACATTTCAAACAATAGAAATATTGTTGAGATGTTTATTTGGTCAAATATCGCTACTTGTCATTTCCTATTTCTGTCTATTGAGATGGAGAACATTATCACAGCATCATAAACACACATACTAGTACATTTTTATTATAGTAAGCCCAACAGAAAATCAATAGACGGCTGCCCTTAGCCAGCTTTCACACACATTTATACCAGCACAGTTCTAGATCAGTGGTTTCCTGATTCATGGCCAACCTTTGAAAGATCTACAAGGTTGATGACCACGGACTGTGGCCAGATTTGTGGCTATATGAAAGACACCTGCGAGTTCCAATGTTCTACACAACTTGAAAACTAGACCCACAGAAAAGTATCCATACGGAGGGTCTTGCTTCTTAGTCATTAAGGTTTGTGTTAGAAACGCTGAGCAAGCATAGCTAGCTCTCTCTGAGTCCGTGAGAGAGCTAGCAACGCTAAGATGATGATCAGTGGTGTTGAGGGAGCTGTAGGTCTTTGCCTCATTTTCATTTATCCATGCAGCGTGATGGGCTATGGCAATATGGCCTCATATCCCCCACTATAGTCTGATTAATTCTGACATGACTGATACCTGACAGCAGGCCAGAAAGAGCTTGAGAGGATATTAGTGTAGTTATATAGCTCAATGCTGCACCTTCTCAGTTGTGTGCACCTAGTCCGCCCTCATGTTCTGCACAGGAGCTGTGTCTAGCAAAAGACCTACAATCTTCTTATTTTTTACTTTCCAATACACAGTAAGTGTAACAGTATAAGGCACAGTAGGTTATAAAAAGCAGAATAAATAATTATTGTCTTGGAATAACTCAGAAACGTACATTTTGGGTACACAATGATCTGATCCATAACATTACATTTCCTTCTTTTGAAATTTTTGAAGGATTTACAGATATTGTAGAACAAACGGAATATTTTTCCTTGTTATGCAACGTATAATGTGATCAGGCTCTTTGTATCTTTCATCCTAGATTCAAACAAGGGATTCACTGAATCTCAGTTTACAGCGGCTAAGCATGATGGATGACTTCTCTACTTTACACTGTCATAAAAGTGCTTCAGAAACAGTTCCATCATGTTTCCTGTCACATTAGGATTCTCTTGATACTTTTTTGGGGTTCACTGGCCCTATGATTGTGTCAATTCCGTTAAAACATTATGTTTTTGTTTTAATTTGCTTGGAATAGAAAGAGGTCCCTTGATTATTTTCAAAATTTCCTTTGAAGACTTGGCTCTTTATGTAATGTTTCATGTACCTCAACTCCGAGACATCTTCTGTTATGTACTGTCCTCACACGGTATTACACAAATACTTTAACATAGAACCATAGAATGTGTCGGCAGATAAGAACCATTCGGTCCATCTAGTCTGCCCAAAACACATTTTCCGAACCTAATTATATTAACAACTAGGGAAACACAAGCTCGTTACAGGCACTAATCATATATATTGAGTACATACATGTATACTGAGTATATGCATATATATACATACATACATATATATATATATATGTGTGTGGAGTATATGCACTCGTTTTTTTGCGCTTTGACTTTCTGCGCTTCACAGTTATTGCTCTTGACAGATGTGCCCATTATCTATCGCGCAAGTCTTTTGGTGCCATTTTCTTTGTGTCTCTGACTATTCCATGTCTCTATTTGCACAGACACAACAATAGTTTATTGAATTTATACCAATTAATCCCTTACAATGGACTCTAAGCATCAAAAGACAGTATGGACAGTACATATTTTTTGTACTTAATCATTTTAGTTTATGTGACTCACTTTATCGAGTCCCGCAGTAACTCGGAGGTTTGCCTGTATATGATGCCATCATATTATGCAGTTATACACTTGAGTTTGTCAAAAGCTTAGTGAACCATCATTTTTCTTTTCCCCGCTTGTACATAGTTGAGATTGTTGGCTCCTCTGGTTGTGGTTGCAGTGTGCTGTCCATGGTTTAATTATAAGGAGCCGTAAAGGAACTGACTGGTGCCCAAAATGCATATTAAAGTACGTTCAAAGTACTTTAAAATGCATGTTTTACATTTTGCAATGCTTAAAATATAAAAAAAGATGAATTTGTGAAATTACAGCAGTTTGCAAGAAACCAGGACTGCCCAAACTAGCCAAGTATTTCCTTCATTTTTTTTTTTTTTTGAATGCAGGAACCAATGAGAATCTCTAGTGATGTCAGCAGACAATGTGTTGCAATGTTAAGAGATCCTACTGTGTACAAAAGCAACGATATCACATTCCGCACAATGTGTTCTATTCCAGCACAGGAAGTCAGTAAATGAAAACAATCTTCATATGCTCAGTGTCTGTATAATCAGAGCTGCCGCACCTGCAGTAAACATGCAGAGTAATCACTGGGGAGGGTTTGAGTCAAATATTAAAAATGTGATTTATACAGAATGCCTGCATCAAATCACACTGGAATTAATGCCTGTGCATTATACAAGCAGTGATCTTCATCTTGCACCAAAGTGAGTTTGAGGACTAGACTGTACATTTAATTAGAATTCCTCTAATACGTTTAAAAAGATTTTGGTAGCAGTTAGGGTTGCCACATTTTTTTCAGAAAAATACTCGCCCTGCTACTGCCTCTATAGGTAACCAATTCACTATCCAAGATTGAGATAAACGATACACGCAAACAGAGGGGACAATATAAGGTTAACAGATTCACAGTTAAGTGACAAATGAGCTGCTTGCTTGAGTCGGAGCAGGAAGAATATTTCTAAAATAGGAGTTAGATTTAATCGTTTCCCCAATGGAACATATATATATATATATATATATATATATATATAAATATATATAAATGGTCATCCGGATGTAAATATATATCTGATCAAAATTGGCAGCGGTGTGCTCGCACCTGCTGGATAGCGACTTTGTGATATTACTCAACGTAGTCTGTTGTGTGATATCAATGAGGACATCACTGACATGTGACCTGTGTAGTTGGCATGCCCAATGCATCTTGTTGAGGGAGACCTGCAATGGTCTCCCAGGAGATGTTGAGAACTTCCTGTTTTCTTTGCAGACAGCTTGTGATTTCATGTTTGCAGGTCCAATCTCCAGGAGAAAGCATCTTTCCTTGAATTTTGAGTGCGACTGAAATAGTATCAGATTTCTTGCAAAACTATTATGAAACGTGTAGATAACCTTTTATTTAGACATTGAGTTTATGAGCTTTAAGGCCATGGCCCAGAGGGAAAAAAACTACAAAGGTCACAATCGGAGCAGATGCATGGGCATCCACCTGCCCGCACATGGTGATGACACAATCTACTATAGTTAGCTTTCTGCCTGTAAGTTAGGCATTATGAGGATATCAATGTCATCATTTGGGGGCGGATAGATGCATGCCCATCCAATTCGGTGACCATCTTGGTAGAGGTAGAAGACAAATTCAGGTATATATAATATCCCGTAATCTATATATTTAATGTGTAATTTAATATAGATTAAATGTTTGTCCTCAATTAAATCCACATATTTTTGGATTACAATTTCACTTTAAAAAACATAGCGGGGAAACCTTATCTTAAGGAAAAGCCGGCAATTCCCGTAGTACCAACAGTCATTGCTTATCATGGCATTGGGACCTTTGGAACTTATGACTGGTCCATCCCAAAGAAATAGGAATATAACGAACCAGAAACAATTTCAATGTGTAACATGTCTGTGGTGGTCCATTACACCAAACTGCAGCCTGTGTACATTCCTTAGAGGAAAACGGTTGACATTTTTTTTTTTAGCTGTGACGTCTGGAAGTCAGGTGACCCCCTAACCAGCATGCCCTGGGCACTTGTCATCCCTCCATAATGTTATATCCAGCTTGGTCAATACGATCCAGACAAACGCTACTTTAGATTCACAACATAACTCAAACATGTTATTAAATGTGAGTAAGCTTATACAGAAAATGTAGTAAATTCATTTTATTATGAATTCATTCAGTTCCTAGTGTCTGGCACAAAGAATTATTATTGTGCTCTGTAGAACAGTTATTGTGATAATACATAAAATTCTACAGAGCATGATGAACCGAAAGCATTAGGTTCACAGTTAATATAAACACATATTAATTTGTATGATAATTCTTAGATTCTTTTATGTATTTTGCATGTCTTAACTTTGAGATGGTTAGGCATCTGTAACAGGTTGGAATTGGGCTGTATGTGGCATATGGATAAGCACTGAGACTTTATTTTGTATTAAAGAGTAAATTAAGTTTAGAGAGATCTATTTTCCAGAAAGCAAAACCCTCTAGCTCTCCAGAGAATGTCGAGTTCATCAACTTAAAAATAAAAAATAAAAAAGTAGCAAAAAGAATTCAGCCAGGAAAAATTAATCCCCGAGCTAAATCAGATTCTCGTTTGTTTCCAAAATCAAGTATTTTTCTTATTTTGTAGATTACAACTAAATAAACACAGCAACATGCAGGACGGATAAACGGTTTTTCATACATCTACCGGCCGTATTCTTTGGACATCTTAGAAAGCTTAACATGTCAAAAATGATCTGTCAGTGAAGAGATTTTGTGCCCAAAAATGTGATGGTATGATCGCAGAAATAAACTCTGATTATCAAAAAGAATCATCCATGCTACCTATATTTTCGAAAGAAATGCGTTTATATAAATGCATTATTTTAACCCTCCCTCCCCCAGTGATTTTGACAGCGATCCAAGACGAGAAGGAATCTTAACTTGGAGTCACAAAAATTACTATTAATCAAAAAAACGGTTTGCAATTCCCAAATCAGTGAAATCTTTCTGCGTTAAAGAGATTAGTTTGAAACAAATTGGATCCATTTTTTTTTATAGAGCAGACGAGCTTGATGACATGTTTAAATATTATATTTGATATACGACTGGATGGTTGAGTTGTTAGTTTAAAATAGTAAAATGTAGAAAAAATATATATCTATCATTGTGCTCTCATTAACCTCTTGTCTGCCACACTGGAAGAGGCTGTAAGGGAGTCTAAATATTAACACATACGAGATTTAAAAAATGTATTATTCAATAGATAATTAACGCATGTTTATAGATAAACGGGCAGACATAGTTCCTTTGTCGCTAGTAGTCCGTACCACTGCAATTTGAACACAATGAACAATACTGGTATATAAATGGTATTATGTCTAAATATGTGTCTACCAGCTGGTTCATGTTAAGTCTGTTTTGTAAATCCTTACAACATATGAACCATTACAATTAAGCTGTTTTTGGTAAAAAAAAAAAAAAAAAAAAAAGACCAAAACATTTTTTTTTTCTTTTTCAAATTTAAGAGAAACAAGAATAAAAATCACATTTGGAAAAAGCTAGTGAATTCTTTATATAGATTAATAAATGGTGGAATGTAAACAGATTGAACACAAACGTCTCTGCACCTGCTGATGAGGAAACGCTAAAAAGTGATAACTCTCTGTGTGCTGGGAGCGACAGAAATGATGCATACAAGGGGTTTTAAAAATGACTGTGCTAAAACTGGGAAATTGGATAAAATCCTGATTATCAGTGTGAATAAATTGGTCTAACTGCATATATCAATATATATATATACACACACACACATATAAAACACAATATGTATGCATTAATTCATATTAATAATTAAGGGAAGGTATGATGTATTATAAAAAAAAAAAAAAACTTTAAAAGGGACTGTATCACCTGAACATTGTTTTTACTGTGCATGTAGGGCATAAATATTATTGAAAATGATCTATACATTGTAATAGAAAAACTGCAGGCAAATGCCTAAATTAGGAGAAAAATGTGTTCTAAATGTGTCTGTGGAGTCTCATGTTTATGACATCACCTGTGGCACGATATGCAAATTAACTGCTTTTCAGAGACATTTGTAATTTGCATATAATGCCACAGGTTATGTGATAAGCAGGAGACACCACAGACACATTTAAAACACGTTTTCTCCTAATTTAAGCATTTGCTTGCAGTGCTAATACAATGTATTGATCATTTTCAATCATTTTGTTTGCTTTGCTGTTCTCTGGAGGAACCATGGCTCATTTTCTGCAGGGTTTAATGTACAGCTGAGCCAGTCAGGGCCACCACCAGGGGGTGATAGGTGAAACACCTGTCTTGGGCCCCAGCCCTTAAAAATGATAATTAAAAAACACGCGTGCCGGCAGAGACGCTAGCTGATTAAAAGATCTCCCCTCACCAACTTCTCCACACGAGAAGGCAGCACTGATCTGACATCACGTGACCTTCCGGTGCTCAAACCAGACCAGTGCGAACAGGAGCGCGAGAGAGGCAGCATGGAAGCATGCTGTCTCTCAGCAGCAAGGTAAGTACTGGGTAAGGGGGAGGGGGGGGGGGTGGACCGGCTGTGGCATTTTAATGGCCATAGAGTGACATATTAATGGGTATACTGGTTGTGGCATATTAATGGGCAAAGAGTGGCATATTCATGGGAAACTGGCTGTGGCAAATTAGTGGGAAAACAGTGGCATATTAATGAAAAAAATGGTTGTGGCATATTAATAGGCATACTGGCTGTGGCAAATTAATGGGCAAAGAGTGGCATATTAATGGGAAAATTGGCTATGGCAAATGAATGGGAAAACAGTGGCATATTGATCAACAAACTGGCTGTGGCATATTAATGGTGTAAGTCTTGGGTGTGCAATGCGGGTTATGGGGCATGTCCAGGGGGGCAGCAACAACTTCTGGATGTGCAATGTGGGTGGTGGGGCTTGTCCTGGGGTGCATTTAAATGATATACAAAGAGCTGGACTATGCTTAATAATCAGTGCTTCCTACACTCATATACTCAATCAACGCTCATAATACATTGTTATACTCAACCAACGCTCAAAATACACTGTTATACTCGACAAACGCTCATAATACACTGTTATACTCGACAAACGCTCATAATACACTGTTATACTCGACAAACGCTCATAATACACTGTTATACTCGACCAACGCTCATAATACACTGATATACTCGACCAACGCTCATAATTCCGTTGTACTTTTCCTGAGCTGCAACCTACAGAGGAGGTCGACACCACGCCCCCTACTGATGAATACAGGCTTTCAAAGTGCAACTTATTTTCTGGAAGTCTGTGAGTGAGATAAAAGAGGGGAGATAAAATCCCCCTCGATCACACAATATATTATTCCACTGCATTTTCTTTTGCACAGGATTTTTCACTGCAATCATTTTTCACCTAATAAGGTGTATATATATATATATTCACATTGTTTTTTCACCTTGCTATTTTTTCACCTTACAGTTTGTTTAAGCGCATTTTAGCAATTTTGTCACTTTATGCTCATAATACACTGTTATACTCGACAAACGCTCATAATACACTGATATACTCGACCAACACTCATAATACACTGATATACTCGACCAATGCTCATAATACACTGTTATACTCGACCAACGCTCATAATACACTGTTATACTCGACAAACGCTCATAATACACTGTTATACTCGACCAATGCTCATAATACACTGTTATACTCGACCAACGCTCATAATACACTGTTATACTCGACCAACGCTCATAATACAATGTTATACTTGACCAACGCTCATAATACACTGTTATACTCGACCAACACTCATAATACACTGTTATACTCGACCAAAACTCATAATACACTGTTGCACAGCCATATGAGAGGGCTAGAGAACACATGGGCCTAATTTTGCTACATAGCTGCTTTAACTGGCCTCTTTCACCTCATTACATCTGAGAATAATAAACACGTATTATTGCAAGAATATATTCTTACTGTTGATTACTTCTCACAAATTACCTGTTGCCACCACAGAAGTATATGCATTAAGCAGATGGATGTTCGTTGCCTATTATAGGCTGTTACAGGTTATTCTGCAGCCACACAAAAATGCCTCTCAGTTTTGTCTTTTTTTTTCTGCACAGCTAATCTGGTCTATGTGATGAAATTCTTATTTTAGACACCTCAAAAAAGTTAATAATTTAACTCCCACATAAAAAATGGTGTATAAATGTTGGGTTTATTTTTGGAAACAACAGTTTCCAAACAAAACTAAACAGAAAATGTTCTTTCTGGGACACAGGCACTGTACATTTGGGTCTATTCATTAAAATTCAACTTTGGAAGTCAACTTTCATTTTGAGACTAAGTCAAAGTCGGCACCTGACTTTGACTAAAAAAAAAAAACCCAAGTTTGAATCTTTCCCATCGAAAGTAATGGGAGGCGAAAGGATCAAAGCTATTTTTGAGACTAAGTCAAATTTCACTTAGTCTCAAAATTAAATCCGACCTCTAAAGTCGACCTCCTCGAGCTAATCTCGATTGTTAGTGAATAGTCACATACGTGTTAGGATAATTGCAAGCAAATGCCTAAATTAGGAGAAAATGTGTTTTACATGTCTGTGGAGTCTCTTGTTTTTGACATCACCTGTGGCACGGCATGCAAATTACACATTTCCCATTGAAAAAAGTTAGTTTTGCATACCATGCCACAGGTGATGTCATCCACAGACTCATTTAAGACACTATTTTCTCCTAATATAGGCATTTATTTGCATTTTTGGTAAAACAATTGGGTCTATTCACTAAAAATCGAGAATAGCGCAAGGAAGTCGACTTTGGAGGTCGATTTTTATTTTGAGACAGTCAAATTCGGCAATATACATATCATTTTCAATCGTATTTTTATGATCTACATTCACAGTAAAAACAATGTTCAGGTGATACAGTCCCTTTAACATGTGCAAATTCATTATTAAAAAATGTCTTTGCAATTGCTGGACCTTAATGTTTAAAATTGCAGAGGTGAATCCTATAGTTACACATAACAACGTCTAACATATTTCTTCTCATGGTGAGTTTCAGTTGAATTGGTTATTGAAAAAAAAAAAACCTTAACACGGACATGTTGGGAACTAAAAGTATAGATTGCCACCATTGTTGCAACCCTCTGGCACTCATAAAGCTATAGCAGATCTGACCCCAAATTATGTGAATTATGTTATTTTTATCACACGACTCTGTGGGTTCCCATAGTATTATTAAACACTGAACCAATACAAACCAAACAGGTGGTATGAGGTTAAAAAAAACATTATTAAAAAGGAAAGCAATAGTGGGAGAAATGAATAGAAAAATTAATAAATGACCATCCACACTCTCTTCCATATATTCCACATGTTTCATACAATTCCACCCACATATGTTAATATGATAAACTAGTAATTATAACTTCATATCGTTGTTTTAAATGGAACAATTAGACCAGGCAGTGATATCAGGTGACATGGTTAGTACAGGTTTTTATAACATTGCACATATTTTCCTAATCTAATAGTTAAAGGGACTCCATCACCTAAACACAGTTTATAACTGCAAATGTAGAGAACAGAAATGATTAAAAATTATCTATACATAAGCAGAATTCCAAGAACGTGCAAAACTTTAGAGCAAAATGTGTTTTGAATGAGTCTGTGGTGTCGCCTCTTTATGACATCACCTTGTGGTTTGAGATGCAAATTACACATTTTCCATTGAAAGTTATTTTGCATATCAAACCACAGGTGATGTAAGGTGACCACATTTTATTTCTGCCATTCAAGGACACATTTTATATAATAGAAATTATTAGGAAAGCTTGGGAACCATGTCGATTTCAAATCAAATAATTTATTTATAATATACATTCGTTATCAGACACCTCTATTAGCAGTTTCATATAACTTAACCCCTGTATTGATAGAAAAGCAGATTCAGAGAGCCACTGTATCCATTACACACACACACAGAAACAGACAGACAGACACACATAAACAGACAGACACACACACAATCTCTCACTCACACATATACAAACCTACACATAATGTCTCACTCACACATACATAGAGACCCACACACAGGCTCTTGCTCACTATTTACTAAAAGGTGATTGGAGATGAGATGAACATTCCATCTATCCAATTTAGCTATACATTGTGCAGGGACAAACCTGTTTAGTTTGCTAAGCAGGGGAAACACACCATGTTTGTCCCTGAACAATGTACACTTAAATTTTAATCTCACCTGCAACTCACCTTTTTATTTTAGTGAATAGCCCAACAGTCTATTACTCACACATACACAGATCCACACACAGTCTCTCACACACACACAGAGTCGCTCACATATACACACACACACACACACACACACACAGTCTCTCATTCACACACACAAACATGGTCCCTCATTCACACACACACATACAGACACCCTCACAGTCTCTCACTCATACATACACACACATGCAACCAGTCTGTCACTAACACATACGCAGATACACACACACAATCTCAGTCACACATACCCAGACACACACACTGTCGAAGGGAGAGTGTGGTTTTCTTTCCTTACCTGGGGCAGGCAGGCTGCTTGCTGCAGCTTTGGTCTTGTTGGAATGGAGGGACTGAGCCAATAAGAAGAGGCTTCTGAACACTCAGCCAATCAAGAGAGTTGAGATGTCTCATTCCCTCCTTCCTTCAGAACTCTCAATCCAGGACTTTGTATTGTCCCGGATTGCGGTTTCCAGGGAAATAAAGTCCCATTGCGGGACTATCTTGTGCATTCCGGGACATGTGGTCACCCTAGGGGGATGTCATAAATAGCAGATTCCACAGACACACTTGATATATAATTTTTGCTTGCAATTCTACTAACACAATGTATACGCCATTTTGCATCATTTTTTACTGTATAAAAAGTTAAGTTATTGGGTGATATTGTTTCTTTAATCCTGTTAGTATCAAACATCTGCATGACATATTGCCCTGACACTTCAATAGTTATTACTTTTACTGGCCAAATTAAAGGTAAACAAAACATAGTAATTAAATTTTATTGATAATAAAAACCTGTTCAGAATAAAGGGTTTTTCACCTCTTAATAAATACATGTTCACAGATTACATTATTCTGTTTGAATAAATAAATGGGTTCATTAAGTTAACTGTATTTGAAATATCTATAACTTCTATATTATTCGTCTTACGTTCTACATTCCTTCCATTAGTCCGTGCATGAAGGCTCCAGGGTAGTCTAACTGAATTAACGTTCCGTTTTTATTATGAGAGATATGAGGATCATTGCATAAGAATGTTTTGCGGATTACATCATGCCAGTTAGGTGCGCACTCACCTTGGCGTTTTCGATGCAGGGACAGATGGCCCACGCCGCGCTTGCTTGAACATCTGGATGTGGATTTTTAAGTAAAGACCACAGCAAACGAACTCCATCTAATCGGTCAATTACCCTGTCGCATGGCCAGGCATTGGAGAAATAAACAGCAATTATAGCAGGAGAAACGTAAGATTCCAACTGTACAACATTTTTTTGCTAAGGTAATAATGTCAGGAGGAAACTAGCATGATTTCTACAGACCTGACACAAGATGATTTCATTAAGAAATTCCATTGCCATATGTCAAAAATTCTCTTTATTCTTATCTTGTGTCAAACGTCTGCATGTCTACACTGAAGCTCACACGAACTACAGAATATCAATTAGACTACGATATAGTTACAATTCTTTTTTTTTTCTTTTTTAGATATGGATATTTTAAGGAAATAAAATATACTCAAATATAACAGTTCAATCAAACAGTAATAAACTACTAAATTTCATAATATATCAGAATAATGTTTCAGAAAATTGGTGGCTGAAGTGATACAATAGTGTGTAGATACAATAGACTCTAATACTGATTCAAGGTTTTTTTCCCCCTTTTTTTATTCTAAATATATTAATCTTTATTAAATATAATAACAAATTATGGTGCCATGCCATCATCAAAAACACTTCTGACACTAATGCTCGACTCTTTGAGTGCTGGCTGGGTACAAAGTATCAAAATATAGCTATCACTTTACAATGGTTAAAATGCACATAGAAATACAAAAAACAAGAAAAAAAGACATTACATATCATCAAGACAAAACAAAGTACAGACATACACTAAGCAATCAGACCTGAGCAGCATAACTAGTATTTAAGTGGTATATGTAAATATTGGATATCACAGGGTGGAACCTCAAGCGACTATATATATATATATATATATATATATATATATATATAGGGAAAGACTAATAATACACATTTTTAATATGATATTTAAAAAGGAAAAAGCATATTGTATTACTTTATTCTAACACTTTATTACCTCTTTAAACAGCTCTTTAAAACTTCCAATCCTTAAAGTCAACAGTGGCTCAAATATAGGAGATAAATTAGTTGTCCTTAAAAGTACAGGTAAACTAAATTATGTTTAATGGAAGGTGTGTATCAGACTTAGACATTTGAAAGAGAAATGCTTTCATGCAAGTAAACAAATAACTTACCTTTCAGCTCATCTGATTCAAGATGAAGGAAGTTTTGGCCCAAGATTCTAACCAACATGTCAGCCCCCATATGGAGCACTGAGAGCTCAATAATGTACTTCATTTTCATTTTTTAATTATGGCATTTCTATTTAAAATATCTAGCCCTGATTCAATCTTTCCATTAAACGTAACTTCATTTTTGCGGACAGTTGTCCTTTAAAGAACAGTAAATCCGTCTCTACTATTTGAAACTCGGTTCTGTAATTATTTCTGCAGTATGATTTTTTTTTATGGTATTTTGCATCTGAATCAACGAAACAAATACAGCTACTGTGAGATACAAGATTAGCCATTCAAGACTAAAGGTTCATTTATTTTGAGTCAAACCTGTACCATAATTCCAATATAATCAGAGGTGTATAGATTATAATAAAAACCGTTAACTTCTTGAGTGACAGCAGGATACGTAATTCTCACCCAGCCAACACTCAAAGCGTGGGGCATTACTGTCAGAAGTGTATGTGATAATGGCATGGCAGTCATGTTTAACAGCAAACAGGAGACACGTTTATACTTCTATACCATAGAGCATCCTTTGTGAAAACACATAGGCTTTAACTTGTTTTCCATGTGCTTTCTACCAACATGACGACCATTAAATACCGTGTTATAATTACTTAAACATACAGCAATCAAACTATCTTCATGACTAGCTGAAAAATGAATTATCATTAGGTTCATCACTACACCATCTGTCTTGTGTTTATACATCAATCAGGGCAGGGATCAAAACTTCACATTGCGGTCCACTGAGAACCTTAAATTGAGTCGAAGGCCAGAGAGAACATTACAAATATACCCTTGTATTCGGAGATGTTTTTAGAAGTCAACCTGACAAACGTTTCCAGCTAAATGCTATCTGTGAGTGATAACATAACGCTTTATGCTCACATCATACTTGACGGCTCTCTGCTGGTGGATAACCTTCCCGTCGGAATGAATGAACAGGACCGAATGCAACGTTTGCCTGCGGTCTCTGTGTAGTGTAAACCATGCATGAAGCCCTGAATAAAGTTCTTTTCTACAACTTCTGCAGTTTATTTTTTAAATATGAAAAGGGACATGGAAACTAACACTGCCTAGCACTGATGCATGTAGCTCATAAAGTTACACTAAGGCAATTACTAAGTTATGATTTGTTATAAAATTACATAAAACGTGTTGCTTTCATAGTGGCTTGTGCTCTGAATTTTCAATGAATGGGTAAATTCACTAACATTTTAAATAAATATATTTTGGCCCTACCAGGTATTTCTATTTTTCATTTATAATTCAAAAGTTTGCTTATAGATACATGCTAATTCTAGAGTAAGGATTATTAGACATATGGAACGTTCTCGTTTTTAAGGATCTAATTCATGTTTATGGAGTTGGACAAAATGTGCTACTTAAATTGTAATTTGTAATAAATCTTTGAAAATATGTCATGAACATGCTTCCCTGTAAAATGTCACCTGGTTTGGTCCTAATTTTCACCCAACATACTTCATAAGATGACAGGGAGGGGGAATCATGTTTAATATAAATGGTAACTTTTTGCATGATCATTTTTCGATATTTCAAAAATACATTTAATATAGATTTATATATATATATATTTTTTTTTTAAATGTGGATACTCAGCCTCTGTATTTGAATATTTGTATCAAATTATTCAAGAGTAAATAATTTTAAAAAAGTTGGTTCGAGATAGAGTTTAGTCGAAAATTCACATAGTGTGTTTATTCATTAGAATGTTTTTAATAATAAAAAATAAAAAAAACATTAGTTTTGTTACTTACGCCATGTTCTCTGGTTCAGATGCGCAGGCTCCTACGGATTTTGTAACATTAACCAGCAAAGCTTGATTAGTGCCAGTCAGCAGATTAACCAGAGGATTGATGCCGCCACATTTGCGGATGATAGCCCGATTGCCTGGCTCCTGGCCACACTCTCCCAAAGCACCCACAACATTCACAAGGACTTCCTCAGGTTGATCTGTCAGTAAACTAACCAGAGTTTCTATAACCTTGTATTCTTGAAACCTTTAATAGTAGGACAAAACAAAATAGAAACGTTATTAGTAATGAGAATTAGCACTTTAAACAATCCTATAACCCAATCCTAGAGGCTTCCAAGCCAGACAGAGGCTCACTTGTGTTTAGGCTGAACCCAGCCATTGTAGGACATGTATGAAGAGAACAGATGGTTTCATTTGCTATATGACACACATTTCAATGGTGAAATGTGTACTTTGATACTGCTTTGCTTCCTATGTAACCTATTTTAATACTTGAGTTTCACATTTACTGAACCAGTTAGTCTAGGGATAGTCTTTGTGCGAACAACGCCTATAGGGCCTAATGCAAGCCTAAAGGGCTTTATTAATGAAAGAGAGAATTTCAGGGAAGTGGCAAAGGAGTTTCATACTTAAGGCCAAAGCCTAGGTGTATAATTCAGGGCTCGACAATCTTTGTAGCAAAACAGACCAATTCATGAGCCAACCTGGTTATTTTAGGAGCAAGGGGGTCATATTTAAAACTATCAGAAACGTTAGGAGACAGCAGCAGGAGCCATGGTTCCTTTTTTACCCGGGATCTGTCAAGCCTTGGAATAACTAATTAATTGGTCAAATTTGTGGTCTACACAGAAATATTAATTCCTTACTTTGTAGACTCAATACATTTTTCATTATTTAATAAGATCTGTGGGCGCAACTGCATTTTAGGGCTTCTCTATAATGCAAATGCAGCTCACAAAAGGGATTTATACATTATTCAAAACTGCAGGCTGTCTACACATATTATTTGGAAGATTAAACTATGTTAACACTATAAAAAGTCCATCGTTGTGTATTGTTCTGGAAGCTATTACTGTCCCTGCGATTATCATGATAATAACGCAGTTTACAGTGTCAGCTGTTAAACAGTTCTGTTACAGAAGACGACCAATAAGAATTACTTTTGGAGGGAAAAAAATGACAACAATTTCGGGAAATTTACTGTGCGTTTTGTGAGAGCTAGTAAAATGTTACCAAATACCAGGTTTATGAGATTTATGATCAGACTGAGCATTAAAAAAAAAAACAGCCCTGTAAACAATTGTAAACCAGTCCCATAGCACTGTACCATTATTTTATTGTTCATAATAGGGGAAACCAGACATTTTAAAGAATATTTGCAAAAGACAGTGTTTGTAGATTAGAGACATGAAAAGTTGTAACAAGTTATATTTAAAAAGCATATTCTGGTGCAAAGGGGTAAAACTGGAGCAATCAGCAGGAATCAGCCAGCCCCCTTTCAGGTAGCCTAACAGGAAATTTCCCAAAAATCTGGTAAGTCAATACAGCCCTGTTTAGGTTATAGTAATTAGAGATGGATACCAGATGCTCTTTTTCCTAAAGAACCAAAGTAAGAATATGAGAGCCTAAGCCCATTTGAGGAGCGCAGGGTAGTATCGGTTAATGACGGAGGCAATGGAGGCTGGGTCAGGGAGTGGAGGGCTTTTGTAGGTCTATCCTAGAGCCAGTGGAGAAAGTTACACAGAGGAGCTGTCAAATTGAAACAAAGAGTGAGAAAGATGAGCCTGGCAGCTGTATGAACCAGATGTAGGCCAGTCAGGAGGGTTTTACAATAGACAATCACAAGTGAGAACATTATGTCTCTCCAGCACAGTGAAGGAGCACGCTGATAGGTACGACTTGATCCAAGAGAGAGCCACACCACCTATGCCCATTGAGGACTGTGCATTAAGAAGGAGGCAGAGGTCAACAGTTTTAAATGAGGCAGAAAGATCTAAGAGGATCAATAGGGAGAAGTGGCCTCTAGATCTGGTGGAGAGTAAGTCATTCGACACAAGTGAGAGCTGTTTCAGTAGAGTGTAAGGGTCTAAAGCCAGATTGAAAAAGAGAGCGGCGGGTTGAAGCACAGCATGAATTTATAATGAATAAAATCCTGGATCTGAAATGATTATGATTTTGTCAGTTAATCTGACACTTCTGCCATTAGTAAATATACTGATGTTGGTAGGTCACTGGTCTATTGTTATGATACATCATTGGTTTACAAATAACAGCTGAAGCATTATGACCAATTGTAAGCTGCAAATCTAAAAATGCAGCACTCATAAAGGAGACTAATGAATATACCCCAAATCAGACTAATAACCAACCTACCTACCGTACTATGTATCTCTAGGGCACGTAATCTAGCGCAAGTATGGAAACATTCTAGATAGGAGCAGGAACATTCCATTGGTAACCTGTAGAATCTGCTGTATTAAAACACGTTTCTTGTTAAGGATCTGGTGCATCTATCCGAAACAGAAGGAAATTCCAGAACTTCCTTTTAGTCTGTAAGGTCAGGAGGTCTCTCCTCTTGCTTCACCCTCTTCCATTGCTCCCGTATGTCTACAGCACTGCGGAATATGATGCTGCTTTATAAGTAAAATAATAATCATGCTAATCTGCCATTCATGTAAGTGGTTTAGTATATGTTTGTTTGTATTTATATACACAAATCCATTATAGGATTTCATCTTGAACTGATATCTATAAGCATTTCTGGGAAATAAATGTGGATGGATATAAATTTTCCCCTTCAGGACAGGAACTTTTTGGGAATTTCGTATTACGTGTTAAACTGTGATTCTCTCGTTTAGTGCACTCCTACAAACTATAGTTTTCTCAAGGAAACGTATGGCTTTCTTTTGATGCCATATTTCTCCTTTTATTCGACTGGCCACGCCCCTTGATTACATTCATGACCTAGCAGGACCGTCATGTGTCCTTATTCAGGTAATCAAACTGGTGAGTCCAGCACACAATAACTCCCTGGGTCCTGATTCAGTCCACTTTTCTCATTACTGGTAACCCTAGTAGACGTCAATAGGATGATCCTATAAATACTAAATATCTTGGCTCCTGTGGCCTAACTATAAAACTCATACCTACGTCTCATAAAAAAGAAAAATGTGCCCATATAAGATAACAGGAAGAAAGTATTCTTTTAATAGAGTGTAAAATAGTCATTTATTAGGAGCAAATAATTTTTTCCGTTTTCAATACTATAATACCATATTGTATAATGGCAGGAGATTAGCAGTAAATGAGTCATGAGACTACATATTTCGTTTTGTATAAAGTCGCTATTTAAAAAGAGATCTTTCATTTTTCCAGCCATTGTCCAGAATAGCAATAATTTATATGAATATCTGATGATTTGGAAATATTTGTTGTCCGCAATTGTAAGCCAGCAGCTGCTTATCACCATGAATGATCTTTAAATGATCCCCTCCGAGACAAATTGATGTGTATAACTGCTCCTTAAAGGTGCTTATTATGTCAATCTTGCTGATAGCTCCAGTCTAGGCACTTGTTCCCTACGCCAAAGTACTCATTTAGGCTTCCTGCTACTTTCATTACTCATTGATATTGTCTTCTCCATCTGAAACTCACCCTGCCTTTGACCGTCTATCAACTTTACCAGCTGGTCATTAACAGGCAAGAAATGTCTTTTAGATTGAACATTATCACTGTCTGGGATTTAGATAATGTAAAACACACAGCAGTGACATTAAGAAAAAGAAAATAGACAAAAATCAAAATGTTGCTCATACTTTGTGACGTTTTTGCGGCTGATGGAACATTTCCAGATGGCGCCTGTCACCGCGGCTAATAGCTCCTTATTGTCGAACTGGCTGAGAAGCAGTGCAAGTGGTTGGAGTCCTCCATATTGTCTAACGAGATCTCTGGTTTGTTCGTCCTCTGCACACTATATATCACGAGGAAAGAGCAATTTGAGAAGCGTACCCCCGTCACACACAACATATGTTTTTCCGCAAGTACAAGAAAACATCATCATCTTGTGTTGGTGAATAAACTGCATAACTAATAAGATTCACAGGCTTGGCTTATATCGATTGCCTTATGAGCTGGGGATGGGCGATTATGACTTGCTTGTGGCTGCTGTAGTGCTGCCAACACATCCTAGTGCATGTTATCCATTTCAGAATGCTCGGACATTTAATATGACATCAATTACAAAAAAACACTGCTGCCTCTTGAATTATTTTTCTCTAGTTATAGAGACAAAAAAGTGGATGATTTAAACAGAAAGGAATGCTGGCAGTAGACATAATCATAAAACCTGATGTCATAAACAATGCCCAAGCAGTAAGAAAAAAGGAATGGTAACTACCGAGATGCAGAGCTATAAAATATATAGCAAAAAGCCAAATAGTAGACGTTAAGGAAGCCAGAGATTTCAATACCGATGCATGCTTAAAAACTCTGTGTTGGAGGCTCAGAAAGTAAATTGAAGACTAAAACTTTTGTCGTCACTTAAACCACAACATATGTAAGCTGCAAAATCAAATAAAAAAAAACATAATGTGCGGACATTGTTATAAGAACCATTTAAAAGACAAAAATGAAAGACTGGCATGCCAAATGAGGTGAAACAAAATTGTTTTTAAATTTTCAACATTTTGGTTTGGATCTGAAATGAGGGTGAAATAAAAGCACATTTTTTTCGCCTTGTTTCGTGAGCGATTTCATTAGTCTATTGTTTCAGTTTTTTTGTGCTGGGCTTTTATCTGTTGGTATATGTTTATTTTAAATATGCGCTTACAATAACATTTTGTATTCTGTATATATGCAATATATAGGTATACAGAATTGCATATATGTTTAAAGTGTTTTACCAGGAAGGTCAAATGAAGGCGTGTATGATGAGAGAACATTTACAAAAAATATATATCCATACAGAGAAGTTGTGGAAATAGTTCACACAAAATCATGTGCACCTATATATAAAAAAGGAATGATATCTTACCTTAAAAATGGCACTGGCACAATGCATTTGTAGCTCCTGGTTTTCACTATTGAGATTTTTCACCAGATCCTCAATCATCTTCTCTGTTTTTATTGCAAGTCTGTAACTTGGCTAAATTGGGGGGGAATTTCAAAAAGTCAAATAACCAAGCCTAAAAAAAACACATGTAGGCACTGGAAGATCGTAACGATGGAACTCAAGCATTGTATTTAATTAGATTAATATTTATTTATACAGTCCTTGTTATACCTGTAAAATGCTGTTAAAAGTTCTATTAGGTTCAACAGAGAGAAACCAATAGTAAAGGTAGAGAGAGCTGAACTTATGTTCCAGGTTCTGGGAGAAAGGTGGCGGAAGTAAGACAGTACCAGAGGGGAAAGGTGTTGGTACTACATCAGTTAGACAGGTGGTATCAATAAAGAATTATGGTGGGCTCTTGTTAGGTGAACTGCAAGTTCCTTTAAGAAGTTGGGTTTTGGGGGACATTTGAAGCTCAATGGTGAAATAGAGGTTTTGGGGAACTGAGTCTTATTATTACAGGAAAATAAATTACCCCTATAGTCAACGCTATGTAAAAGACCAATACCTTTGTCTAATTTCATTCCAATTTAATTCTACTTATTTACATCATGCCACACATTGCACTGTGATATAAAGTATTCATGTGTCATTAGAGTATGGGATTTAAAAACCTGATCCGAACGCTGGTCCTTAGACACAATCATTTGTTGCAGCAAGATTTACCAGGTGTGCAGTTTCCCATAGTGCTAATGGCTACGTTACTTCTTCCCAGAGATATAGAAGTTACTGTGTCAGTGAGTAAACAGCTGAGTGTCTCTTCTCTATGTCTCATGAGTGTGATTGAATGAAGACCTAATGACTCATCTATTTTGAGGTATAACACCAAATAAAAGTAATAGTTCTGTCATCATAACATGACAAAAATGTGATATGGCCACAAAACTATAGGATTCAAGATCTTAAAGGATGACATACATTATTACAAATATGATGTCAATACCATCTTTCTATCTATGCAACCATCTATCCATCTATCCCTCAATCCATCTATCCATTCATCCATCCATCTAACCATCTATCCATCAATCCATCTAACCATCCATCTATCCATCAATCCATCTAACCATCCATCTATCCATCAATCCATCTAACCATCTATCCATCAATCTATCCAACCATCCATTTATCTATTAATCCATCCATCCATCCATCTATCCATCAATCCATCCATCCATCCATCCATCCATCTAACCATCTAACCATCAATCCATCCAACCATCCATCTATCTATGTATCTTTCTATGTATCTATGAATCTATCCATCTAACCATCCATCGATCCATCTACCTATCTAGCTAAAATGGTACTAAAGCAAAACGGCAGCGGTAGCAGCACACTACTGCTTATGCTGGTACTGGTAATGGTAACAGAAAACTCCAGTTTGCACATTAAACCTATTTTAATGTACAAGCTGGAGTTATGTTACCGCCAGCCCTCTACCCACCCGTTAAATGAAATCAAGGAACTGGAGGTCTAATTGCCCCCTTCTTGTTCCCACCCCTCCTTCCCCCCCAAATAAATGTTGTGGTCGCCCATTGTCCAAATGCCCCCTGCTCCTCCACAATTCTCTTTCATCCGTTGGCTGCCACAAACGTCCTAAGCCACAAAGATTTTAGCAGGAAACATGAATACAAAAGTGCAGAAAAATTAAAGTAAACATATTTTAAAGACAAAAATGTTTAAACACAATTTTAATATATTGATGTAAAATATTATAATAGTATATTTACATTACTATAGGAATTTTAATATAAAATGTAATTTAATTAAAAAAAAAAATATGTTAATTTACTTTATTTATGTATTCGATTGATGTATCATTTTTGATTTTGATTTTATTATATTTTGGCCATTTCGGGAGGACTTCAGCTAATTTGGGTATTGACTTCTATGTGTCCTCCCAGCTATTTCTGTAATAGCAGAGGTTCTCCTGAAATAAGCCTCAGTCTTATGGGGAGAACCAAGGATACTAAGGAGATCAGCTGCCGAAATGTTGGCACGAAAATCTGCCAGTCACTAATTGTGACGATTCAAGATCACTTCGCTGGTCTCTAAGTAGCCCAAATGTGAGTGCTACTCGGATCACCGAAGGGTTCTGACTTGGTCCGAAACTCGAAGCTCCAATTTTTTCAAAGAAAATGGGAACTACCTGAGTCGACCTTTTTATTTTCCACATGCATTAAATTATTGCTTTATTAATATTCAATAATTAATATTCTACATTTATATTTAATCGACCATTAATGGACAGTTTTGTTGTCCATTTATTTTAGATTCATGAGAAAAAAAAACTACATAAAGCAGTTTGTGGCATTATATATTTTTACAATTCTCCTTAAAGAGTTTCATTCTGATTCTGTCCATGTTACCATTTATACCATCACAACGTTTAAATTATATAAGTACTAAACAAAGTGCTAATAGAAAGACCATCCAACTGGGATAGTAACATTATAACTTAATATCCATTAAAAAAACAGTAATGGAGGCTTTAGAAGAATTTGAAATTAACTTGTGCGCAGATGTTTAAGCATAATATATCAATGGATCTTACCGTAATCCATAGCATTTTAGGATTTATGTAAAAGCTGTAACAATTAAGCTTGAGCTTGCCTAATGCATTTAAAACGGCAAATGCTCTGTTTAACTATTATACCCTATCTGCAAAATAACCTAAATAGGATGCAAGTTATTGAATGTTAGCCAATCACAGATCCTCTTTAAACCTCAGGATTGGTTCAGTTATCGATGGGGTTGGCTCAGAACTTCACCATTCCGAGGTAGGTACCAATACACTGAAAACCAGAGACTATATGATCTACTCAAAGAGAGAATTTCAGGGAATTGAGACGGGAAAATTTAGGTCAATGTAGCCGAGCTGGAAATTTTTCCATGTAGCTGAACGGGAGACCTTTTCCAACTCAACTATTTTGGCCTTAAGTTTGAAATACCTGTCTCAGTTCCCGGCAAATTATTACTCTCTTTATTGAGTAGCACCTAATCTTAATGTACCCTTTCTGGTTAATCACTTCGTTGTTTTTTTTATATATATATATTACTGATATGTATAAAAACATTGACAATCTATATAAAAGAAAATAAATAAAGATAAGTGTTTCACTCAAAAGATCATATTCGAAAACACATTTCACTAGAAAAATAAACGTGCAAAAATGATCAAGAAATAAATCTAGATAAATATTTAATGATATATATATATAGGCTTATTACACAAGCATTTCACTCAAAAGATCATATTCGAAAACACATTTCACTAGAAAAATAAACGTGCAAAAATGATCAAGAAATAAATCTAGATAAATATATAATGATATATATATATATATATATATATATATATATATATATATATATATATAGGCTTATTACACAACTTTTTCATGATCAGAAATTAATTTGGAAAATATTCTTCATTTTATATAATTAGTTAAAAATTGTTTTGGACAGTGAGAAACAGATCAAACAATGTATTTGCAAATTATCGAATAAGGTGTAGGGTTAACAATAGAGATTTGATCATGCTGAATTTTTAGGTTATTACCTCCCGTCCCCCCTATTGAGGTAAGTAGTTTATTTTTCCCTGAAATGACAGAATATTAAATATAAGATGTGTTACTATTGCAGTCTCAAGTGGGAACATATGTTAGGAATATGTTAGCTAGTTTAAAAGCTATACAATGATTTTTTAATACTAGAATGTATTTTTGTGCTAGTATTTATACTTTTTTTTATGAAATTTAATGATTACCGCATACTATTTAATGAACAATTAACTCTAATAGACTTTTTTTTTACCAAAAATAAAATAGTACAATATAAAATAATAAAGCTCATACAACTTAAAAAATGATTTTTCCTACCGTTGCATAGCCAGTTTTATACTTTTTATCCTTTGAAAGTGTTTCTTCATTAACTTATGTTAACTTATTATGTTTTTCTTATGACTGCAGGTTATAAATCAAAATGATAAAAAAAAAAGCCTGCTTATCTCACATTATATATATGCTCAGTTGATTGATATAAGGTGCTGTAGTCAAAATTCAATCCTATTGGGGGATGATTGACATATATAAAAAATTACGCACTGCATAGTGTCGGGAGTTTTATTTTTAAAAAGCGCTTTTTTATAACTTCCGACACTTTGCAGTGAGGGACAGAAGGACCTTTTCACTGCCTGATTTTTTAACCTGAGGCTGCGCCGGCGCACGAGTACCGACGCAATCTAAATCTACGCATTTGGCGTGGATAACGCATACTCCTTGCGTCAGGTTCATACATTGGCTCACAGGCCGATTGCGTCAGTAGTTGGCGCAATCTGCATGTGTGCCATGTTTATACATGCCCCCCTATATCTCCATATTGCTTTTTCTACACATAAAGGTTAAAATAATTAAATGGTTTTATTATTTTGCTAGCATATACTAAGGTGACCATGGTGGATAATATTACCTACACATTATTTGGCAAGGAATAGGAAAATGGTTGAACTTGAGGGACGCAAGTCTTTTTTTCAACCTATGCATGCACTGGTCCAACTGATCTCCTCTAGCAGGAGAAATTCGCTTGGTTTCTCCCTTATTTTTCTTAACCCCTCCATTTCCGTGTCTTGCACTTGGTCTTATGCCCTCTTATTCCCCAATTGTTTTACTGACAGCATTGAAGACCAAATAATCTCTCTCAGCGAATAGCCCATACCAGTATAAACGTAGGTACATCTAGAATGTATATGAATTATGTGTTAACTTCAACAAATTTGTTTGTGGTTATAAAATGAAAGAAAATATTAATTATCATGTTAATGACATAGTTATGGGGTGGAAAGACTCACTTCTGAGGCACATTCTTGAAGAGTACCAACCACTGGTATTAGCATGTTTGAATGAGGGGATTTCAGGAGTCTTGCCAACAATGGTATGCCCCCCGCTTTGCGCATTGCTTCCTTATTCCGGGTGCTTTTAGAACAGCTCCAGAGAGCCAAAGCTCCACATCTGGCCACCTCGATGTCCTTCTCTTGTTCTGGGGTGAGATTTGATGATCTCATCGGAACACAGTCCAACAATCCAACCTTAAGTAAACATTCATAGTTAAAATAAATGATCTACACATTATAATAACAATTAACACTTGCACAATATTTTCTGTATTTTAACATATATACATATGTATAACATAATACAGTATATATCCATGAGAGAGAAGACTGGAGGTCAAGGGGCTTGTGTTACATATTGGAAGGTGCCCAAAATAGTTTTCTAATTTTAAATGTAATATAAATATAAATAGTTGTGTTTTTTTTTAATCAGCCAATTATTCCCATTTTAACGTAATGTCTGAGTTTATATTATCAGTTTCTAAAAAAAATTCTGGTAAAAAAATCGACCACCTCTAAATATGGTCAGAATCTTGGGTCAGATCTTCCTTCACAACACCTAAGACGAAGGAAGATCTAACCCAGATAATAATTAACATGTCTGCACTCCATAGAGCTACACGGAGCAAAGAGCGTTCAATAAATTACTTCATTTATATTTTGTCATTATAACATGTCTGTTTAAAACATCTACACTTGATGCCATGTCTCAGTTAAACATAAGTTATTTTTTTGCCTACAGGTGTCCTTCAGCTGCTACCAGAGAGAATATATGCTATAATATCTTTACCAGTGAAAATAAGGATATTATATAAACAACGCAGAAAGAATGGAAAGCTATCAAAAAATCTGGTCATTGTGGCTAGATAGAAATAAACAATTGAGCAGAGTCCAGGGGTGATGTATGAGTGTTGGTTATGAATGATGTATGAAAGGTGTTATAAAAGTTAATATTAGTATTATTTGAAATGTTAGTATGATATAAATGAGAGACACGTTATAGACATGTTAAGAAAGATAAGAAAATAGAGATAAATAATAGGAGATACATGGAATTACTTATCAAAATTGGAGAGGAACGAAACCCTTGGGTACAGGATTTTTAAACTGGATATTTTACTATCTGTTCCTATTTCTGTCCCTCTCTACTTGATGTAACTATCAAGTATTTTTCTTCCCTTTTTGGATTCAGTGTACTCTCATTAATAAAAAAATAAAGAAAAGAAAAGAAAAGAAAAGAAAAGAAAAAAAAAAGAAATATCTAGGAATCCTAACGATATATATATATTTCTTGCTTGGCCGGTTATACTGATAAAAACCACTTTGCTTTTTCTGAAAAGAATACTCAAATATCTGACAAAACCAAGATGAACATGGGTCAGCCAGTCTACTAACTTCCAATGCAGTTCATTACTTGATCACGACAAAAATATCTATTTTGTTTTTCAACTTATATAAACAGTACATAGAAACAGTATTTAAAATACTATAAATATAAAAAAATATATACATTTTTATGAACTGATATTTACTAATACTTACAAACATTTAAGCTAACAACTGGTATATTTTATAATATTCAATACCTGTTTTATTCATGTCCAACACCAATACAAAAGGTACAGACAAAGAAAAATAAATAAATCGTAAGCTACTTACCAATCTCTTGATGCCGCCATGCTGTCTCACTGTCCGCCGCGCACGTCTGAACTTTGCAACATTTGCTATTGTCTCTGCTGCTAGACATTTCAAGTCTTTGTCCTGAGAGTCAAGTATTCGAACCATAGTCTGTAAACCTCCGAGGTCAGCAATGGCACATCTAATTTGTGGATTGTGGCTAATTTCTTTTAAAATCTTTAATGAGCCAATCTAATTAAGAAGGGAACACTATTTTTGTTAAAAAAAAAAAAGACACCAGACGATAAAGTGATATATAAAAAATAAAGTAAAAAATTCTATAAATGCCAATAAACTTTCATTTACAAACAAAAATAATAAAGTTAAAAAATGTGAAGGGCAGACAGTTTTTACACAAATACTAACGGGTCCTTCAGATTTCCCAGATTTCAGATAATTATCAACCATGCAACATTTGTCTTTTAGCAGTCTGTTTCCAAATAGTCTATCCGACTAATGATGCTTAAAGGGACTGCAATCAGCTAAAGTGCTTATTCACAGAGTGTGCAAACTTTGTTTGTATTGTACTGGTTTTACAGATTGTATGTCTTATTGTAATTTGTGTTTGTGCTTTTACAGTATACATTAAATTAGTTGTATCCACACCCAATTCTCCATCATCTATACCAGCGCTCACTCCAATATCTCTACATTTTACACCTTTCTTATTTCTAGCGTTAGGGAATTGCCTCTTGGTGTTTTTCTTTCCAGCTCTTTTGTTTTGTTTTTTCATCTATCTTCCTGGTTGATGGGAATTTCTCAGAGTTTGGAGATGTAACTAACGAGCATATAACATGTGAAACTGACACAAATAATCAGAATTCCTTAAACGCATATCAACATTGAAATAAGTGAATTTAAACCAGTAGCTTTTATGATATCCAGAGACATGTTAGAATATATGCTGATTCTAACCAGTTTCTAGTTAAAGGGACAGTATCTCCTGAACATTGTTTATGCTCTATAAGCACAGTAAAAACAATGATTGAAAATGATCTATACATTGTATTAGCACTGCAAGCAAATGCCTAAATTAGGAGAAAATGTGTTTTAAATGTGTCTGTGGAGTCTCCTGTTTATGACATCACCTGTGGCACGGTATGCAAATGAAGTTCTCTTGAATGGGAAATGTGTAATTTGCATATCAAGCCACAGGTGATGTCATAAACAGGAGACTCCACAGGCACATTTAAAACATATTTATCTCCTAATTTAGGCATTTGTTTTCAATTTTGCTAATACAATGTATAGATCATCTTTGCTCATTTTTTTATGCTCTATAGTCACAGTAAACCAATGTTTCAGTGATACCGTCACTTTAAATACCATGTCCTTGTGTCTCACCTTACACTTGATCTCTTCCGTATCCAGAAGGTTAATTAGGACTTCCAGTCCTCCAACGTCTCTTATAGCCAGCTGGCAGGTTTCTTGAGCAAGATTAAAGTCTCTCATAGAGCACAGTGCAATGACAGTGGCAGTCTGGTTTCCACCCTAAAAAAAACAACAGAATTATTAACTGCCGAATTTTACCCAGCATTTGTTTTGCATAGCGTTTAAGTGTTGTCTGCTTAGCTTAACCCTTTAAGGACAAAAAGAGGATTTTCCTGCGACAAGGACCAGAGCGATTTTAACATTTTTGATCCGTGGTTGTTGAAACATAATTTTCCTCTCTGTCATTTAACGCACCCATACAAGTTTAAAGGACATTTAGAGCTTCCTTTTGATAACATATACATAAAAATAATCTACAATTTAGTATTAAAAAATACATATATAAGGGGAAAATTTGGGGGGAAAAAAATATTTTTCCCCATTATTTTCCTAAAAATAAGCTACACAACTAGTACAACACTAACCCACTTATCTCAACTAATTATATACATATATATATATATATATATATATATATATATATATATATGTTGCCAAAACACCCACAGAAAAACAACTCTGACCAGTGCGATGTCAGAGCCATAAGAATCACAAAACAGGCATGCAGGGGTTAACTGTAATTAAATGAATATATTGCAATAAAATGTATTTATAAAAAAAAAAATTAAAGCGTCAAAATAAAAAATTTGGAAAAAACAAAACAAAATGAGGGTCATAAAGAGGAAGAAAGTAACAAACTGTGATCAGCAAGGAAAGGGTTAACTTTTTTAAGTTAAGAATTGGTTCTTGTCTAAATATACAATCCTTGTTAGCTCGGTTGCTCTGAGTCTGTGCTAGGTGGATGCAGCTATCAGGCAAATACTTTAAGCAGTAATTCATCTTTAAAGAACTTCTGTCATATTTTTCATAAGCTGTACCAAATACCATACCAACCTGTTGTTGAGAAAATATTTTCTCTTATGTTTTACACTTTTTACACAAATTATTCAAAATGTTTTTTTGATACATTTAGATATTAGCACGTACGGAGGAGTGTATGCTAGAACTGTGCTTGCCCATCAATTTCCTCACATAGACGGATGGCTCACTTAAAACTCATACGGCATGCCTCTCATTGGCTTCTGAAAGATGCTGGGGAGGCTCATATTTTACAGAGATTAAAAAACATTATTATCATTCCTCACTGAGAGGAAGCTTACAAGAAGCATTGTCAGCTTTAAAGGGAAAGTCTAATGCTCAAACTGACTTTGGTGCAAGATGAAGATCACTGCTTGTATAATGCACAGGCTTTACTTCCAGTGTGATTTGATGTAGGCATTCTGCATAAATCCCATTTTTAATATTTGTCTCAAGCCCACCCCAGTGATTACTCTGCATGTTTACTGCAGGTGCCGCAGCACTGATTATATAGACACTGATTCTATCCTGACTAACTAGAGAGATAGGATATTCCATTCATTTGAATGGCATTATTCTCATTGGTTCCTGCAGCAAAAAAAAAAAAAGGAAATTACTTTTACTCAGCTAGTGTGGGCAGTCCTTGTTTCTTGCAAACTGCTGTAATTTCACAATTTCTTCTAGCTGTAAGTATTTTATATTTTAAGCAATGAAAAAATGTAAGACATGCATTTTAAAGTACTTTGAAGGCACATTACTATGCATTAATATTTGGAAGATGCATTTTGGGCACTAGACAGTCCCTTTAATATGAATGTACTTATTTATTTTAAAGCTGGAATGATGTTTTAAAATAGAGCCCCCGTAAGACCATTGTTCAAAGGTTAAGCAACACTTAACAATTTACACTGGGCATTCTGGTAGACTGCACAGTTATTCAGAATGTTAATTATTTTATTACATTTTATTAAGAGAAATTCTAATACTATTCCTATGATAACAGCCCCGGAAGATCGATTCTGACACCCTACATCGAACGTTCGCCTAGATCTCGAATTTAAGTCTCCTCAAGAAAAATAACCCAAGGCACAATATAAGGGAAATTTTTATTGTTGAAAATCTTGGTGAGAAAGGTTGCTTTTTATTATTCACTGAAATATATTTATTTTGAGAATCTAGTAAAAAAAAAAAGAATCAACGTAATAATAACACTTCATACAAGCAGAAATGGCACATTTGAAAACAAAAGCCTATAAAGCCATATTTCCCAACTTGAAACGTTGTATGACCCTGAAGATTGTTAATATAAGAATTCAACTGCTGAACTTTACTAAGACCTCTGGTTGAAATGAAAAATGAATAGCACTGGAACTAAAGAATAACATTCTCACTTCCAATTATCCAGTAGATTTAAATACAAATACTGTGTAAACACTCTGGCGGCTGAATGCAAATGACATTTCCAGTTACTTTCCGTGGTTTCTTTGATGTAATACTGAATTTGGCGGAAGGATAAAAACGTACTGGTTTGCACAATCACCGTAAGATTGATATCCATACGCTGGGTTATACAATACCTCTAAGTAGCATCCATAATTCACAAACATAATTAAGGTGATAGGCCTTGTGTTTGTGCTGGCTTTGTATAAGCCAAGTTTTTGGTAGTTATTGCTCCCTCCGGCAGGTATCGTTGTTTCCAGACCACAGTTCTGCAGCTGATACACTATGAGAAAATCCTTTAAGGAAAATACAATTTTGGATACTAATTAAAACCCTGGTTACTTTATTACAATAACATTTATAAATAAACCTAGGAACTTCTGAGGTGTGGAAACCCAGAGACAACCCTCTTATTATCCTATTATCCTGTATACCAGAAGTTTGTGGCCATGTATGGTTTTATTTATATGTTTTGTATTATTTTAGGAAATACAGTAGGTTTCTTCGTAGCAGCTACCCATCTAGTGACGCATGGCCAAATATTTAAGCAATAAGAATGATATTTTCTGGGTTTGTGTCATGAGATTTCTCTTCTTAGTATGAGTGGGATGGTGTTTGAAAGTCTGCAGCTCATTATAATCCATGTCATAGTTTTCCAGAGTTCAATATTGTTTATTGACATTCCAGTAGCTAGTCTAGTCTGGACTATATTCAAAGTAAAGCTATATTTCTAAGTGTCCTTTGAGATTTTCTGGAGACTGGTTAGCTTTTTTTTTTTTTTTTAAATGTCCAAGTTCTTATGTTTGTACTGTCACAGGAGAGTCATCTAGGCAAGGTTTTGATTGTACACATTTGTTGTTGGTATTTGCCAAGGGTCACCTAGACAAGGTTTTGATTGTACACCGTTGTTGGTATTTGGTAAGAGTCATCTAGACAAGGTTTTGATTGTACACCTTTGTTGTTGGTATTTGGTAAGAGTCATCTAGACAAGGTTTTGTTTGTACACCTTTGTTGTTGGTATTTGGTAAGAGTCATCTAGACAAGGTTTTGATTGTACACTTTTGTTGTTGGTATTTGGTAAGAGTCATCTAGACAAGGTTTTGATTGTACACCTTTGTTGTTGGTATTTGGTAAGAGTCATCTAGACAAGGTTTTGATTTTACACCTTTGTTCTTGGTCAACGGTAAGGTATCTGATTTGAAAAGTTAGGTTTTGGTATTGTTTGTTTGTTAATGAGTATAGACCCACTCAGGTGTTAACCACTTGGGGGGGTGCTTTTAGGTGCTTAAATTAGCTTGGCTAATTTAGTAGCATAGCAGCTTAAAGTGAAGATATTTTTCTAAGTGTTCTTTGAAATATTCTGGAGATTGATTTCATTTTTTATTAACAGATAAGAGTGATCTAAACAATGTTTTGACTGTACACATTTCCTGTTGGTAATGGGTAAGAGTCATCTAGACCAGTGCTTCATAAACCTGTCCTCAAGGACCCTCAACGGTCCCGGATTGAGTCTTTACCCATATATGTTTCTTGTACAGTTCTGTGGGATAATAGTAATCTGCCAATTGTTGTTCACAGGATCCTATAGTATGGAGACAATGGGGTAAAAAGCCATTGGATGTTGGGGCAAAAGTAACATCCCCAGATCATTTATTATCACTATTATTATGATTTACTATTAACAGTGACTTGTTATATACTGACAAGGAAATAACAAAAATAAGGGATCAAAGGCATGAACTAAAGGCAAATTAATTAACTTATGTTTCACTGAAATCATCATATGTAGATGTTTTAAAAGTACATATTTTAATAAAATAATAAATACAATTAAAGTAAGGTACTTAGTCCTATTTGCACCCTATGGCTAGATCAGGGGCGGACCTGTAGGTCAGAATCTTGTCTCAGGTTATCTTGAGTCTAATAAAGGAAGATAGGAACCACGATTCTAAACAACATGTCCGCCCCCGTTAGAGCTATACAGAGTCAAGAACATTCTGTAAGGTACTTTATCTGTTTGTTAAAGCCTTTCTATTTATAATGCCTACACTTGGTGCAATATTTCAATTAAGAATTCATTATTTGCCAACAGCTGTACTTTAACTGGGAAGATAGGAAAGATGGAGAATTTTTCAACTTAGATAATTTTTCCTGGTTCTCTCAATTCCATTGTAATGTCTCCACAATTCCCAGTTTAGAGAGTAGACCTCAATGTATATTTTAAATTATCAGTTGCCCATAGTCATGCGGAAAAAAAACTGTTCAGACATTCAATTAGATTATGCATGAACAGTTTAAAGGCTGGTAATGGGGTCTAAAGCAACTGTGATTACATGTGTCAACGTTATTATATTAAAAACTTTATGGTGTTACAGTCAAACTGTCTAGTACACACTTGGTTCATATTATTGGGCCTCTGAGAGTAACCTGTGTTTTTTTTTTTTTTTTTGTGGCTTTGGAATCAGTCCCAGTGCTAGATCTTTAGGAGGGTCATGTGGCCAAAAGGAATTTATGAGGTAACAGAGTGAGGGGAAAAAAATTGGAGTTTCAAAGTGGTACGTTTGGGATGGCATTTAGGTTTCAAATATGCCCTGTCTCCAAATAACAAACTGTTTAAGTCATGAAAACATTTGTGGGGAAGTCTAAACTGCACCAGCTAAGTTAAACAGAACATGCTGTGCCCATGGCATATCATGAGCTCATTCCGCAAATTCAATTACATGTGTAGAGAAGGCCTCGTTCTCAATTGTTGGAAAAGTAATAAGAGGTGAAAACTAAAACCCCAAATTTTTTTTTATCAAAGGCTGTAGACACCAGAAGTGATTAAGCCAAAGACACTGTTTGGATTTAGAAGATTTAAAAAAGTATTAAAACAGTCCTGGTTTCACTTGGTTATAGTGAGCACTGTCTTTGTTTCAAGTTCAAATACATGTATAAACTTCCCCATTGCTGTATGATAGAAGTGATTCCAAGGTACACGCTCATTTCCCCAAATTTATTGATCATAAAACAACAAATAATGTGCATCTGAATATAACATCTTGAGGTAGTCTCCTCAGGGATTTAAGGGTGGCTTACCCCTGTTCCTGAGATGACTACTTGGTCTGTTTCCACAACTTGAATTTCTGTTGTATAATCAGACCTCTCTCTCCCTTAGCTACTGCTGGTACAATCTTGGCCAGTTATAGCCAGCTTACGGCTTGTGCATATAGAACCAGAACCGTTTAGTTCAATGTTCAGTCAGTGAGTTTTCAGACAGTTCAGTCTCCTGTTGGCAGTCATGTATAGATAGGTTGGCCTAAGGTTGGAGTTGGCCTAAAAACCATACACATGTCTGATGTACTTTCCGACGTAACCACTGTGAAGATCTGGGGTACCAACTGGGTACTGATGTCTCTATTCAGACAGATGTGCCTGTCTCCAGATGCTGTAGAGAAGCGTCTATGGTGTGATGTTGAGTTGCCTACAGTAGAGCATGCTCTTATTCAGTCTAAATCCTGTGGAAGAGTCGGCAACACACAGATATGCCAATGAAAGGTTAATGATTCAAGATTTCCTGGTGCCCATTAAATATGATGCAAGTTCGGCCATTTGTAACACTTATGATGAGTCTAAAGAACCTGTGGCCCTGCTAATTTTGACGAACTCAGGAAGTACCTGCAGGATACCAAAAAGTGCTGGAGTGGGATGTCTCAGGGGGGCCATAGTCAGTTAGAGTATTAGTAAAGAGCAATAATGTGTTAGTTAAGGAGATTGAGACACAGCCAAGATGTAATCTTATTTAAATACTAATAGAGAGCATATTGTGTAAAATTACAAGCCTTTTAATAATACAGCAGATAAGATCGTGTCTTTATATCCTACATCCATGGAAGATGTGCAATAGTAATATATCCAGGATGTACTCAGGGCGACCAAGTTTCTTTATGAAGAGGGATGCATGTTCAAAAATACATATGTGCCATGAGTTGCATTCATTATAGCTTGCGATCCAAAAATGTTTGGTTACTTAGCAGTAATACAAACGCAGTCCAAAAACAGCTTGAAACAAATCTACATATTTTTAGGGCTAGTATGTAATAGACAACTGAGTCAGTTGGGCCACAACTTTACATGGGCCGCATTTGGCCCACTGGCTGCACATTGGACACCCCTGGTTTAGGAGTTATGATATATGTATACATATTTACTTAAAAGTCTTTTGTGCCATAATATTTACCAGAATGTACCCCAAATTCTATTTTTTGATCATGCATTTTCAAACCTTTTGTGATTTAACTGGTATATGAGGAGTGTTGGCATTCAAGCGAGTTCTCAAGCAGTACGCTAAGTCCTGTGGCAGCTAGACCGAAATAAATATGAAAAAAAAAACATATACTTAACACTGATGTTAATGTCTGCATTGATTAATGTAAAGGATTTTCAAATGTGAAAGTTTAATATTAATGTTTTGTTAAAATTACTCAATATTAATGAGTAGAGTGACCTCTAACAAAAAATGTACGTATATTTTTTTTTTTTCTATTTCAAACAAAGGCAGCATTGAAAAGAGTAGGCGGGGTAATTATTAGTTTAAATGATACACTAAAAGCAAAGATATTAAGACGAGAAGTAGAGGGAAGGATAATTTAGAAGATTATACATAATCATTGGAAAACCAACCAAGGGGCTACCAAGAAAGGTCCGGAGACATAGAAGAATGCTACGGTGTCTAGTTCAGTGCTGTATACGTTATGAAGTTAAAGAGTTACGAGGAAGGAAAACAGATCAAATACCATTTGGTAACAAAAATAGGAGAGAATATAGGCATGGATTAGCGTTAATTGTAGATACATGAAGTAGACTTCCTATTAATGATGTGTGTGACCTTTCTAAAAGATAAATGATCCGATGAACAGAAAGAGTTCGCACAGTAAAACCCTTCCAGAGTGGTGGCCAGGAATAAACTATGAGACAAGCCTACACAGAGATCCATAAGGGAAAATGGGGAAACAATTAGAAAAGTAACATTAAAAAAAAAAAAAAGTCTGAACATGAAATTAGTGGAAAATTTAAGCTATTAGGTAAATTGAGTCTAAAATGTTGCGTCGAGACACTGTAATTTTATAACCAGAGTTGATAAACACATTTATTAGAGCACTTACTGAAAATTAAATATAGAGAGGGGGTTATATATGAAAACAGAGCATGTAGAAACAGCACGTAATAGTGACACTATTCCCGTGCGTGTCACACGTGTCAGGAAATGGAATTAGCGCAAAATATATATGCACCCCGCAGCTTCAAGTGGTGCTTGCGATACCCTTAAAGAAAAAAAATGTGTCTGAAAAGTAGCAGGGTGAATAATAAGCTCAGTCACTTGTACCGGATCATTAATTTTTAACTCCCTGACACATTTTTGTATTTTTTTTTACATAATCCCCAATATTCGATTAGAAGATTGGCAAAGTCTTGTTTGTCAGATTTAGAGTCTGCCAGATCAATATGGCAGTGTGCAATTCACCAACAGGTGAGGCTACCTTGGACAGATTCCAAGAAGCAAATCTACTACCTAGTTTCTCCTATTCGTGACTTATAATTTTTAATGTTTAGAATTTATTTTCTGTAAATACAATAGTTTGTGTTCTAGAACACGCTGTTATGAATGAGTAACACCTTAAAATTATTGGTGACATCTCTGCAACCAGTCCCTTTTTACTCCCCTAGAAAAAAAAACCACACCTCTTGGGGTATAATGACAGAGAGCTATCTACTTTGTTGACATATAATGTATAAGAAAAATGTAAACTAAACTTTTGGAATCGCATGCACAGTTCACCGTCGAGCATCTTCCGAATTGCTTTGGCGACACAGGTTGCGTCAGAAATGCAATTCTGATGCCACATGTGGCCCCTTGGCCCATTTGGTGACACAACTGAGCCAAGAGGTGAGGAATAAAAGTAGGATGGGCTGGGGACTCTCTGAATGAAATAAAGTATAACGTAAGTCCCAACCAAAAAAATAAGTTATAATTAAGATATTTATTGACTCAGTGTTTAGTTGTCCTTTAAAAATTATTTTTCTCACTCCCCTATGTTTTTTTTCCTCAATCTCAGGTCCTCTACCAGAGGCCTGGGAGTTTGAGGGTTCTGTGCAGTATCTTAGCTGTTCCTAGCACTGTGCTCTTCTGCCCTGAGTTCCTGGAACTCTCTCAGCTTAGGTGTCACAGTCCAAGTGTGCCTATAACTACTGAGACCACTTGGGCCTTCAGTATCCACATCCTCCCTGATTCCTCTTTCAGGCCCTGGTACTTCTGCAGCTTCTCATACTCCTTCTTCCTGATGCTGCATTAATATTGGCATCGCTATGTCTATCACAACTGCTGTCTCCCCCACACTCCCACACACCCTACCTGCATAGAGATGTCGTTGTGTTTGTGTTTATATATATATATATATGTACACATATAAATGTAAAATCGTGGCTGTCTCATGTTACACGGGGCAGTTGGAAGGTATGGTTTTCTATGTCCTATGTGTTCTGTGGTGTAAAGCATTGTGGGGAAAATGACTTTCGATCATACATTTGCATGTGAACGCCACAATAGATTTAAACCAGGTGGTTATCCTCTATATTTACATTGTACACAGTCCAATAACCCTTTTCCAGGAAGGAAAACTGTTTGCAACTGCGGTTAAATGTTTCATTCTGCCTCTATCTATTAAATACTAATGTCTGTCACATCCGATTAAACAACTTCTAGCGCTTGAAAAAAAAAATCTTTATTCATCCCACGTTTAAACATTTTACTCAAAAAATAAAAAAAATGGAAAATATATATCTTTTCGTTTTGCAAATTGCTTACACAGCGTAATATTTTATTTTGACGAAAAAACCGCAAATAAAATAGGAGCATGTGTTCTAAAACATAACGTCTACAGCAAAGACAATACTGTGAGCAGTGAACACAGATACTGTGATGCTCGCAGCTCACGACTTCTACCAGTTACGTATTATGGTGGATTTTATTAAATGTGGAAATGGTTAGCTGTCTGTTAAAGTTCACACAAAATCAACACATTGTGGAAGATGCTGAAATACATTAACCTGTCATCTGATTGGCACCACCACTGCAAGGGATTCTGGGTATGCTTATGCAAATCCAGATAACAATGATCACCTCTTCATCCATTTTAAACACGGGACCTTTGGAGCATAATCACTGTACAAGACAGACTTTAAACACAGCTCAGGACATACGTACAAAAGCCAGATAACCACTCGTGGACAGCCATTTTGTCCTTATTGGGACATATATTATTATTGACTTATCATCAGGAGATTGGTTTACTGTTTGAGGCTTAGAGCAGTACATGAAGAGCAACCCATTTAAGTTTTGGTGTGGTAAAGGTGATGGGAAAATCCCTCCACCTGGAATTCAGTGGCATTATTAAACACAAATCTACACACACCAAACAAGCCAGAAAACCTGCTTTTCCCAAAGAAGTCATACATCGACAGTTCTACCACCACTGCAAGGGATTCTGGGTAGGCATGTACAAATCTGGTCAACAATGATCACCTTTTGCCTCTTAATTCATTCTAGTTTTAAAATAAGAGTATATGTTGCTTTTTTAGAAATAAATATAAATTCTAGTACTGCAGGTAACTACAGCTAGGAAGCTGGGTCACAAGCTAGTATGTGTACCTATAAGCCTCTATTAATGCTTTGAAAAGGAGCGTCATTTTTACATTAATCACGGTCTCAAACGGTGACCCTCCAGTTGCTAATGGTCTACAGGAGGCTAGCAGGAATGTATGGCAGATGTAGTGTTACAACAGCAGAAGGGCCACAGTTTGATACCACTGATATACAATTTTATAGGTACTGCTAGTTAGCCAAAGTATCAATATCCTAAGTCCCCATTTTCCACATTTGGGGTGTTTGGTTGAGATTGGCCATGACATCTGGAAAGTTACCATTTAAAATGGGTCAGGTAGTGATGTCACCAGACCAAGCCATGTTAGAATATATTCCTTCCAAAACTGTCAGCAGATTCATGATTACTAAAATATATCTCAGTCCCACTTGGTTCTACAAAGCATTTAGCGAATAAACATCTTAGTATATAAAATATATTCACTAAATATATTCCTTAAACCATGGGAAGGACCAAGTGGAACAGAAATGTTATAATACTTGAGTATCCACTCGATTTAATCTTGAATCAAATTAACAGGATTCCTTTGGTCTTTAGACCATAATAAGATTAACTGGACTCAGTAGCATCACCAAGTACAGCTCCTGAGCAGAATCCCAGATAAAGTCAAAGTGCCTGAACATGGTAATACCTATAGAATTTCATCATTTATTCATTCATAGGTAAATATTTTCAACTCCCATGGATTTTTTTTCTGTTTGTTTCTTTAGGACCGAGAACAGGAAATTATGATTGTAGATAACCCACCAAGTACTGTAAGGGACCCCCCAGCTCCTGAGACGGAAACACTGGATGTCATTTGGCACACATTCTCTTTAGAAAACACAATAAACACGTATCTAAAAGATAAAATAGACATGGGCACAATGCATCATTTGACCTTAACACCACAATCCCTTTGAGCCTGGAATGTTCCAACTCTTTTCTTCTCTTCTCTCTATTTTCCTTTTTCCCCCAAATATTACTATTATGTTATGTTTAATTTCCAATCTTATAAAGTTTCACTTGTCCAAAAAATGTATTTTGTGTTATAGTAAAATATTGTAGATATATGTGGACCAGTGGAAAAGAGATGCGCTTACATTCTGAACGGGGTTTTTGCAAAATCCGAATTTTTTTGGGGGGGGGGAACGGATCGTTTTAGATAATGAATTTCTGGATAAGGGATACTCAACCTGCAGGTATTATGGCATCTTCAAAACCCTGAAATGCTTTTACAAACGTAACCTGCTGATGGATGGCTTTATTTATGGGATTATCATAATAAGAGAGAGATAATCTTTAGTAATAATCGTAATAAATGGGATACAGCGGACACAATGAATATGCACTGATTTCGGTATAACCTGGGTAGCCAAGGCACACTACACACAGTAACCTATGTCCTCTTTTCACATTCAATGTGAGCCAATAAGCTGGAAAAGGGAGCTTGCAATATCTCACTACTGGGAACCATTAAAAACGTTGTTACATTAATGCGGCTCTTAGCAAAGTACTTTTTTTAACATCATATATCACAGGTTTTTTCCAGCATTAAACAAGCCAAATCGTTGGTTTTTTTTTGTTAGCTTGGGCAAATGTGCATTACTGATTTTTCACCAAATAATTAAAGCCACGTGTGAGTTGATATAACAGCTCATCAATACACTATACCTGATAGCTTATCTCTTTCCAACTACATATGACACTTGTTAGGTATACTAGGGTCCGAGAGCAAAAGTAGCCAAACTTCTATATATCTTTTTAACGGAAGAATTTTAGGAGATTTCTTATTTGAAGCAATTTATAACAAAACCTGCAAGCATTGGATAAACACTCGGTCAAGATCATACATTAAAATTAGGCTATGGATGTTTAATGCATTTAAAGAGTCTCTATCGGCAAAATATTAATTTATATTTAATGTAAACAATCGATCAAATATATATGCATTTTAACTAGAAATGCTGGAAGTATAAAAATAAATTGAGCCCACTTTGCTTGGGGGCAGACATGTTGTTTAGAATCTTGGGTCAGATGTGTCAGATGAAAGAAGATCTGATCCATCTAACCCAATATGTCTGCCCTCTGATAGGGCCATACAAGCAAAGAAAGCAGTGTATTTACATTCTTTCATTAAGTTTCAATTTAATATGTCTACACTTGATGCAATCTTTCATTTAACCCCTTAGTTACAGGACTGTTTTGAAATTGGTGTACCCTTGGTAAAAAAAAGCCAATGTCACAATTTCTGCCATGTTTGTGTATAGCAGTTTCTCATTTAATGTACCCACACATATTATATACTGTTCTCGCCATAAAATGGTCTTTCTATAGATTTTCATAAAATCATATAATTTGCTAAAAATATCATAAAATATGGAACACCTTTTCTATCTTCACATTTAAAATCTTTTTACACATCTCTAAACGCACAAAAAAAACCTGCTTAGAGGATTCTAATACTTGTCCTGAGTTTAGAAATAGCCCATATTTAGATGTTTTTTTGTTGTTGGTTTGTTTCAAAGTTATAGGGCAATAACTTAAAGTTGCGTTTTTGTTTCCTAATCATTTTTTGTGACCTTTTGACCGAAAAATCTAATCAGAAATCTAACCCATCTGCAACCCTAAATGCAACCCTAGATCTGAAATTAATTTAGCTGACCACCTCTAGGGGCAGTCTAGCAACAGAGCAACCGAATTGATCCCTTGCAGCTTACAGCGCGGAGGCATATTGGAAGGGCATACTGCCATCCAATATGATGCTCGCAACTGCTTCATGGAGTGATACCGGTGCCCTGGGGGGGGGGGCAAAATTTGGGTGTGGCATGATGCCTAGATTTTTTAGGCATCATAGCAGTGCCAGCTAAGCAAAGAAAGCCACCACTAATCACCTTCCTATGCGGGTTTCACTGAAGGATGTTAAACAACTTAATTTCTTGCCAACATTTCTTTAAACTCTTCTTGCAATAACTAAACTAGTGAACTGCGCTGAACCGACAAGAGAATTACAAAAATCAGGCAAAAATAGTAAAACTTGAAAAATTCTCCAACCTACCTGTCTTTCCAACTCAGCTATTAATGCCTGAGTTTTCGAATCTCTTCACTGCAGTTCACTTTTAGTGAATAGACCCCAATGGGTTTAAACCTTACAGAAGTTGTAAATAGTTGTATTTATTTATTATATATCCATCAATTAATGTTTTAATTCATCTGAATCCCCTAAACATTACTTATGCTATGAACGTAGACAATTAAATATGATCTTTGTATTGTGTTAGCAGATTTCCACGCAACTGCATAAATTAAGAGAAAATTGTGTTTTAAATGTTTCTGCTGTGTCTCATGCATATGACATCACTTTTTGGCTTGGTATGCAAATGACACATTTTCCACTCATTTGCATATCAAGCCACAAGGTGATGTCATAAACAGGACAAAAAACCAGTGGAGATTTGTTTATATATATTCTGCATCTATCGTGGGGATGAAGAAAATAAAGTGCCTCCTCATCCCTGATGTTTTGTCTGCTAAGTAGACCTATTCTAAATGTATCCCGCAGTGAGCACTGGAGGGTCAGCATGTATTTAATTTGTAATAATGGAATTAAGTCATCTCAGCTCACAGAAGGGTATCCTTACAATTTGGCATGCGTGGAGCCATCCACAATAAAAATACATCACACAGCTACATAAAAAAACAGAGCACACTGTTAAAGTGTTTTTTAGGGATGTCATCTGTTGGCAACAGAAACATATATATATATAAATATAAAATCTGGAGTCATGACATCATCAGCGATATTGCCCATAAAGTTAAGTATCATGTCCTTACTGCAGTAATACTAATAAATGCAAATGTAGTTCCTATAATCCCGCTAACTAAAATTGTGCTCGGTGTACAGTATAGAGATATTATTTTACCTTTAAGTATTTTACTAGTTTCTGAATTTGCCAATACTCGGAAGGTAAATCAGTGTTACTCTCCTGGCGCCGATCCGGCTGTTCTTCATCTTCTTCACTCTCACTAGAGCTAGAACTAAATTCGTCGGATTTTGCTCCAGGAGTTTTACTAAGGATACAAAATACACAACTGTATTAATAATCGGATTATGCTTTCAATAGAACGAGATAAATCACTGGGCTGCAGACAACAATAAAACTGCTTTAAAAACAGTGTGGCAGTCTGTCAAGTGATTCTCTAACTTTCAAATCATTTAACCAGGTATTAAAAGTGTTGAATTTAGAATTAAAATAATGATTATACACGGTCGTTTTTGCAGCAGTTGAATATTTTCAACCTTATTTCTACAACCAGGGTTTTCGGACTTAAATAAGAAAAAAATAGGATTGAATTAAATACAAATTTAAACAATTATTATTAAATAAACAATTGTACAATTTTTCGACCTGTTATTACAACTAGGATCATGATGGTTGCTCAAAGCACTACAACGTGGAAAAGCTTTGGTCCAAGCTTTGATTTCCAGATGTTTGGTTTTTTTCGTAAAGGCTTCTTAAGCAAAAGTTGTCAGAGATGACAAAAAGCAGGTAAAATGTGAGAGACAATAGGTGAAAGGTTGTCAAAACAGCAAGTGTCAAATCATTGTGGGTGGGGCTACAACTAAGCCACACCCACATTACCTAGTGTAGTGCCCCTAAGATAGTCCTCAGTTTGCCTCATGGGTAATCAAACCCCACAAGTGGCCCCTGCTCTACACTACTGTCTTCTGGTTCCTTTACGCACTGTATCAATAAATGGTCTCCACCAAGGAGAGTAAAATTGATTTTGGATTTTAGTTTTAATGAACTGTATAATTATAATTGTGTAATAGTTAAAGTGTAGGATTTTCTTTTGAGGACATCATGTTCATTTGCTCTGTTAGAATTTTATTACATCTATACAATTTAAGAGTCAAATACAGGTAGCAATTAAATAGTGCAGCCTTGCATGTTGCAATGAAATAAATGATCATGCTATTAGTAGACAGTGAGGTCATATTGTGTGCTATAGTGTTGTGTCCGGTATTGTTGGGTTATATTGTGTGCTATAGTGTTGTATCTGGTGCTGAGGGGTTATATTGTGTGCTATAGTGTTGTATCTGGTGCTGAGAGGTTAAATTGTGTGCTATAGTGTTGTATCTGGTGCTGAGGGGTTATATTGTGTGTGCTATAGTGTTGTGTCTGGTGCTGTTGGGTTCAGGGCCGGCCTTAAGTGTCCCGGTGCCCTGTGTGTCTCTTTCACCCCCCGTATGTATGTGTCCCTTTCCTCTTCCTTGCCATGTCTGTCTCTCTCTAACTCCCCCATACCTGTTTTCTCTCTCTCTCCCTCTGTTCTGTCTCTCCCCCCCCCTCTGTTCTGTCTCTCCCCCCCTGTTCTGTCTCTCTCCCCCCCTCTGTTCTGTCTCTCTCCCCCCCCCCCCCTGTTCTGTCTCTCTCCCCCCTCTACACCCCTAGCCGGTTAGCTCCGCCCCCTTGTCGGATCCAGCAGAGGGCTGGTGAGGGGGAATCTTTTGATCTCCCCAATCCAGTGCCTCTACCGGCTCGCAGAGGTCGCACACCCCTAAGGCCGGCCCTGGTTGGGTTATATTGTGTGCTATACTGTTGTGTCTTGTGCTGTTGGGTTATATTGTGTGCTATAGTGTTGTATCTGGTGCTGTTGGGTTATATTGTGTGCAATAGTGTTGTATCTGGTGCTATGGGGTTATATCTTTGCTATGTTGTTCTATCTGTTTCTGTGGAGTTTCAGCTAGAGCTCTGGATATTTATCTGGTGATGTGGTTTATATCTTGTGCCATGGGTTTTTAGCTGGTACCGTGGGTTAATATCTGGTGTTGTGGGTCTATATCTGGCACAGTGGATCTATATTTGGTGCAGTGAGGCTATATCTAGTGTGGTTGGTTTATATCTGGTGCTGTGGATCTGTATCTGGTGCAGGGTTTATCAACCCTTTGCATGCCTTCACTGATAATGACAAAGCTCCTCCACTTCATGATAACTTGTCAAAAAGAGGCGCGGCGCAGAAAGAATGATGGTAAAATTATGCCCCCCCCCCTAAAAAAAATTCTGCGGATGCCCATGTTTGCAAGAAATCAGGACTGCCCCCACTAGCTGAGTTAAAGTCATTTTTTTTTGCTGCAGGAACCAATAACAATAATGCCATTCAAACAAATAGAATATCCTTTTTCTCTAGTGATATCCTCAGGCAATGTTTGCACTGTTAAGAGATCCTATTGTATACAAGAGCAAGTTTATCGCAGTCCACACAATGTATTCTATTCTAGCAGCACCGAAAATGACTAAATGAAACAAAATCACTGGGAGGGCTTAAGTCAAATATTAAAAATGTGATTTATGCAGAATGCCTGCATCTAATCACACTAGAAAAAAAGCCTGTGCACTATACAAGCAATAATCTTCATCTTGCACCAAAGTGAGGTTTTGTGCAAGCGAGTTAAAGGGACTAGACTGTCCCTTTAAGTGACATCTAAATTTCGGCAAATATACAAAATCACTGGCAAATCCATAGATTTAAGTGAACAAAGTCACATTCAGATAGAGATATATACCTTATTTTGTCCATCATCTTTGTAGTTTTGACCTATATGTTATAGAATTGATATAAGTTAAACCTAGAGAATAACATTTTGTAATCGCAATGTCTTTCCTATAATTATTTTGTGGATTAATAGATGGTGGTGATTTGAGGCACGGATACTGTAAATTTTTTTTGTTCATTTATAGTAATTTATATGTACCATGAAATCTAAAAATTACTTTTCTAATCAAAAATAGGAATTTACATATCACATTTATTTTCTTAACAAATGTGCCATCTGCAAAATTATAAATGTCTATTGCACCAGACAGACAATTAGCTTTACTATAGAGAGACGATGTGATTACCGCCAGTCAATCTCCAGTATATTGTTTTAAAACACAGAATGTCCTTTGTAATGATTCTCCTCTGTATTTAATGTTATAAAAATCGTCTTGTCCAGGGAATTTGTAGAAAGGATTGGATTGCAAAATCTGATTGAGATCCTCATATGTTTAGATGGAATATTAGATAGAAAAATAATTATAGGAATACCTACTCAACTATATGCACCTTCAGAAATGAGACATCTGTTTCGGATTATCAATCAATCTCAACAACATGTGTACAAAGAAAATATATATATATTTTTTTTTTAAATTTTTGACATCTAAAAATTTACATTATATAGAACAAAAGTACTTCTGTAGAAATTAAACAAATGGCTATGGATTATTATCTGTTCAATTCAAACCCATCTGTTTTTGCTTGACATCAATCAAAGTTAATCTTTCAGAAATAATCATTGCAGACTATTTTTTTTGTGCGTAGTGCTCGAGTGGTAGACATATTATGGTCTCATCAGAACAACCAAGTTAAAACGTACTGTCCAACGCCTATAGACTATTTGTTCCAGATGTATGTTTCCTATTTGTTCTCTGTTTACATTTGTTTTTCTTTTTATTTAGGTTTTTATATTTCCGAGAGCCTATGTAGACGAGTAAACGTAAAAGTAGAAATGCTTGAAACACAAATCACACAGGCGTGCATTTAATCTCTACACTCTAAAAATAGTTTCGAAACCCATAAAATAATGGAATAAAATGATCCATAAATAAATAATGCAGCAGTCTCAATTCAACACATATCTATTCATCCTCATCCTTTTCTTCCTTATACCTCCCAGCTCCAGCTAATAGATTTTATTTGTTAGCCAGACATACAGAGCATAAATTTAAAAGGAAAGGGTTATCTGCCAACGCTTTTAACTACAGGCAAAGCCCACTTTAACAGACGCAATGGGTCCAGAGCATGCACGTAAAACGAAAATGTACTTAAAGTGAAGCATTGAAAAAAATAATTTATTGTATGGAGTCTACAAATAGAGTCTGCAGTACAAATGTCTTAATGGAAAGGGTGGACCTCACCCGAGCCTGTGCTGGTTGCCCATCGAAAAGCACTGTACTGTAGTCTCAGTAGAGACGTTGCCCCATAATTAAACTAGAAATGAAAGAATCCATAAACGGGAAAGGATGCACTGTAACAACGTCCTTACTCGCGAAGTGAAGGTCCTTAAAACGGGGTATATTTGTACTATATGACTGTCTATAGCTTTCCTTGCTTCCCACCTTACTAATATGATTAGGTGAGTAGCTGCCACTGGCTGTTTATTCATTAGTCCTGAGCATTTAACATTTCACTTTGCAGCATTACATTTCCTCACAATGAGATCTGGGGGAAGCCACAGGTTGCAGGTTCAATGCCTGGCATGGTCAACTCAGTTGTCCATTCCTTCCAAGGTTGGCAAAATGAATATTATTATTTTGTTTAATAAACACATGACCAGAGTAGACATCTACTTAGATATTACCGTATAGTTACCATAATAAGGCAGGCACAAGACACAGGGAATTTTAATGCAAAAATGTCAATAAAATAGTTCCTGCGAAAAACTAAATTTATACAAAAAACAACTGTTCTTTCCATGAACAACATATACACAAATGTTATTCTCTATTGATTAATATAGGTGGCAACTCTATTTGTGTATGCGCATATATATATATCATACTGTATTACCTTGGTTTATACAAATAGTATACTCTCACTGACTTTATATGGAATAGAGGCAGAGTTTGTATTTTAATTTAATCATGGGTAAAGTTGCATGATGGGTAAGATAAAAAGCAATAAGGATAATAAGGGCAAGTTAGATCTCCAAACGTCTTCAAAGAACAGTAAAAGTCAAATTTAGCATGTGCAATGTAAACAAGCAGATGACTGTTGGAATATACTGAACCACAGAAACATAATGACATTTCTTGTGTTTCCAATTTGTTTTTCCCCTTTAGGAACCAAAACAAAGCTTTGTGCCCATCATGCTGTTTTAACACTGAAAATAAAAAAAGATAAATACATGTTCTTGTGCATCCAACAGACAAATAGGGGGTTATATATAAATACTAATAGGGGTTTATATATATATAAAGACAAATAGAGGTGTATATATATATATATATATATATATATATATATATATATATATAGATAGATAGATAGATAGATAGATAGATAGATAGATATAGATAGATAGATATAGATAGATATAGATATAGATAAATAGGGGGTTATATTTAAAGACAAATAAGAGGTTATACATAAAGACAAATAGGGGGTTATATAGGTGACGCTCAGCAAAGTGTCAAGAAGTGATAAAAAAGTGAAATTGATGGGGTCTTATGTATAAAAGCAATTGCACTTATTTTATACATCCTGATAACTGTAAGTGAGATTCAGCCAAATGTTTTGCCTCCAGCTGTCCTTCAGAATTTAAGACTGGGTGGACAACACAAGTGTCTCATTGGCCCTTCAACTGTGGCGGATGGCTTTTCTGCCCCTCCAGACCCCCAACCCCCCCACCAGAGCTTGGAAGGTCGAGTGACAGCTCTACTATGCATTCACAGTAGTCACCATGACTCACACTGGCAGCGGTACCACATATAATACTGTACATTTACAGTAGTCACCATGACTCACATTGGCAGCGGTACCACACATAATACTGTACATTCACAGTAGTCACCATGACTCACACTGGCAGCGGTACCACATATAATACTGTACATTCACAGTAGTCACCATGACTCACATTGGCAGCGGTACCACACATAATACTGTGCATTCACAGTAGTCACCATGACTCACACTGGCAGCGGTACCACATATAATACTGTACATTTACAGTAGTCACCATGACTCACACTGGCAGCGGTACCACACATAATACTGTACATTCACAGTAGTCACCATGACTCACACTGGCAGCGGTACCACACATAATACTGTGCATTCACAGTAGTCACCATGACTCACACTGGCAGCGGTAACGCACATAATACTGTGCATTCACAGTAGTCACCATGACTCACACTGGCAGTGGTACCACACATAATACTGTGCATTCACAGTAGTCACCATGACTCACACTGGCAGCGGTAACGCACATAATACTGTACATTCACAGTAGTCACCATGACTCACAATGGCAGCGGTACCACACATAATTCTGTGCATTCACAGTAGTCACCATGACTCACACTGGCAGTGGTACCACACATAATACTGTGCATTCACAGTAGTCAACCTGACTCACACTGGCAGTGGTACCACACATAATACTGTGCATTCACAGTAGTCACCATGACTCACAATGGCAGCGGTACCACACATAATACTGTGCATTCACAGTAGTCACCATGACTCACACTGGCAGTGGTACCACACATAATACTGTGCATTCACAGTAGTCAACCTGACTCACACTGGCAGTGGTACCACACATAATACTGTGCATTCACAGTAGTCACCATGACTCACACTGGCAGCGGTAACGCACATAATACTGTACATTCACAGTAGTCACCATGACTCACACTGGCAGCGGTAACGCACATAATACTGTGCATTCACAGTAGTCACCATGACTCACACTGGCAGCGGTAACACACATAATACTGTGCATTCACAGTAGTCACCATGACTCACACTGGCAGTGGTACCACACATAATACTGTACATTCACAGTAGTCACCATGACTCACACTGGCAGCGGTAACGCACATAATACTGTACATTCACAGTAGTCACCATGACTCACACTGGCAGCGGTACCGCACATAATACTGTACATTCACAGTAGTCACCATGACTCACAATGGCAGCGGTACCACACATAATACTGTGCATTCACAGTAGTCACCATGACTCACACTGGCAGCGGTACCACACATAATACTGTGCATTCACAGTAGTCACCATGACTCACACTGGCAGTGGTACCACACATAATACTGTGCATTCACAGTAGTCACCATGACTCACACTGGCAGTGGTACCACACATAATACTGTACATTCACAGTAGTCACCATGACTCACACTGGCAGCGGTACCACACATAATACTGTACATTCACAGTAGTCACCATGACTCACACTGGCAGCGGTAACGCACATAATACTGTACATTCACAGTAGTCACCATGACTCACACTGGCAGCGGTACCGCGCATAATACTGTGCATTCACAGTAGTCACCATGACTCACACTGGCGGCGGTAACGCACATAATACTGTACATTCACAGTAGTCACCATGACTCACATTGGCAGCGGTACCACACATAATACTGTACATTCACAGTAGTCACCATGACTCACACTGGCAGCGGTACCACACATAATACTGTGCATTCACAGTAGTCACCATGACTCACACTGGCAGCGGTACCACACATAATACTGTACATTCACAGTAGTCACCATGACTCACACTGGCAGCGGTACCACACATAATACTGTGCATTCACAGTAGTCACCATGACTCACACTGGCAGCGGTACCGCACATAATACTGTACATTCACAGTAGTCACCATGACTCACACTGGCAGCGGTAACGCACATAATACTGTACATTCACAGTAGTCACCATGACTCACACTGGCAGCGGTAACGCACATAATACTGTACATTCACAGTAGTCACCATGACTCACACTGGCAGCGGTAACGCACATAATACTGTACATTCACAGTAGTCACCATGACTCACACTGGCAGCGGTAACGCACATAATACTGTACATTCACAGTAGTCACCATGACTCACACTGGCAGCGGTACCACACATAATACTGTGCATTCTCAATAGCCAGTCTCTGGTGTCCCGGACACCGAGATTGCCTCCCAAAACCCTGACTGTCTCGCACAAATTGGGACAGTTGGGAGGAAGTTTAATTTGCTCTTACTGCGGCCCACACTGGCAAACCAGTTCCTTATGGTTTGCAGGGTATGGCTTAAATCACACTTGTGGCTGCAGTAAAAAGGTTATCTTGCCCACGCAGGATTTAAGGTGTGGTATGATAATGTATTCCTACCTTTTCAAAGCAGAATGTTTCCTGGGAGCTGATGTAGGTACATAAGACCTGTTTTTACTTTCGGAGCTGGTAGGTTTGGTTGTTTTTTGATCTTTGGTTAACTCTTTTTTGTCAGAAGTCTTTTCTTCCTTTGTTTCCTTGGCTCTACTTAAAGTAAACAAAAAACAGAAAAAACTTTAACAACATTAACATAATAATTTTGATGCACAATTAATAATCCAAGTCATGACCTGGACATAACACAGATACACTTAAAAATATTTTTCTTTCAACATAGCCTTGCGATTTTGCTAGTACAATGTACAGATCATTTTTTATTCCTAGGGGATATTTTTCGAAAGTCCTAGGAGTCCGACAGCTGCCCACCAACTTCTATGTAAATAAATCAAAAAAGTAAGGAACCAACCTACTTACTTTTATCTTAAACAAAACAGAAACGTATCCTCATACTACAAACCGTTATTTAGCATTAACCTTACAAAAACAAGTCTACATATTTATATGGCTAATGAAATATGTGTAGTTAAGCCAGTTGGGCTGCAACTTGTGGGCCCCGGACCGCACATTGGACACCCTTTGTCTAAGAGATGGAGACCCCCTTTAGCAAAGCCTAGAGCTGAACATCTATTGAATGGTGCCATTCAAATTGCAGTGCCTTCTACCTCATTCAAAAACAAAGAAATAATAATAATAATATGTTGGATTTAGTGCCTCTTAACATTAGACTGCAATTACTAGGAAACTGTAGGTATTAATTAGAATCAATATATGCTCAATAATAAAATTGTTATGTATAGTAAATCAGTTTTTATGACTTATAATGGGGCAACTGTAGCAAAAAAAATCTAATGTTTACTTGAAAGATTGCATCAAGTGTAGATAGTTTGCATTTACATGCTTTAATGAGAGAATATAAATAATGTACCTTATTGAGCCCTCTTTGCTCTGTTTAGCTCTACAGGGGGCAGACATGTTGTTTAGAATCTTGAGTCTGATTGGTTAGATCTTCCTTCATCTGAACCAAGGAGAATGAAGAACTGTGCTAAGATTCTTAACAACATGTCCGCTTCCTATTTGAGCTATACAGAGCAAAGAAGGCTCAATAAGGTACATTATTTATATTCTTTTATTAAAAATTTCTACACTTGATGCAATCTTTCAATTAAACAGTACTTATGTTTTTGCTGCAGTTGTCCTTTAAGAGAACCCATCAATGGTGCATCTTAATTTATATAATTGAATTCTAAAGTGAGGATGGCCAGACGTTTAATATGTGATCTTTTGTCGGAGACGCTCTATAGTACTGTATTCATGACACACAATCTTCAGTTTTTACTAAAGTTTCCACAAAATCTTTCCATTTCAAAATCACCAAGTCTAACCAAAATAATTTAGGCTCTGTGTATAGTTCTAGTTCATTTAAAACGTTCATAAAACGATTGAAATTGTAATATAGGAGAATTTAAAAAAAAAACAACATACTCCTGGTGACCATTAAGGGTAAGATTCTTCCATTGGAGAGACGGTTCTAATTTGTGCTTGTTAGTTTTGTTTTTTACAAGGGGAGGCCTTGTCTTTTCATGTGCTTTCTTTTCGGGATACTCATTAGACCATTGGTTTTGGCTCAGCTCCTTGGCATCAACTGTATCCACATGTTGGGTTTTTGGAGCCACTGATGGGTCTTCAGTTAATGTAAAATCCTAGTATGAGAAAGGTATGCATTTTACCATATTTTTACTTTGATAAATGCACATAGAAAAAAGACATTAAAATAAAAGAGCAATGCAAAAAAATGAGTATGTGTAAAAAGTATTGTAATAGATTTTCCCTGCAAACTTTAGGAGAGAAAGAAAAGGTATAGAAAAAACTATAAGGCTTCCCTATCCTAGTATTACGGGTAAATATTAATCCGCTTTAAATGTTTTTTTAGAATAGCAGGGAATTGAGAGAGGAATTTCAAAGCAACAGAGTTGGAAATATTCTACCATTTAGCTGCATTGGAGAATTTTACCAACTCAGCTACATTGGAAAAACAATTTAAATTACCATCCTAATTCATAAAAAATTCTCTTTATTAAGTAAACCCTTAAGATTGAAAAAATGAATTTCTTGTTTTTATTTCTATTTATTTGCCAATGCATCCTCAGACTTGCCAATGCATCCTCAGACTTGCCAATGCATCCCCAGACTTGCCAATGCAACCCAGACTTCCCAATGCATCCCTAGACTTGCCTATGCAACCCCAGACTTGCCTATGCATCCCCAGACTTGCCTATGCATCCTCAGACTTCTCAATGCATCCCCAGACTTGCCAATGCATCCCCAGACTTGACAATGCACCTACCAGGACTGCCAATGCACCCCAGACTTGCCAATGCATCCCCAGACTTCTCAATGCATCCCCAGACTTGACAATGCACCTACCAGGACTGCCAATGCACCCCAGACTTGCCAATGCATCCCCAGACTTGCCTATGCATCCCCAGACTTGTCAATGAATCCCCAGACTTGTCAATGAATCCCCAGACTTGACAATGAATCCCCAGACTTGACAATGAATCCCCAGACTTGACAATGCACCTACCAGGACTGCCAAAAGGTCTATAGTAGGGGCAGCCAAAGGATTTCTTGTTTTTATTAATTAGAAAGTCTAGGATGACTTCTACTGTTTGGTTTAATATGGCATTGACCAGATGAAAGATTTGTAGGGTATCATTGGTACCTTTACCCATTCTGCCCGAAGGCAACTGGAAGACAAATACTGCCCTTATCCTGATGATCCTACAGCCAATAAACTACTGTTCTTTTTATTCCTTCTCTTCTATTCTATTGATTCTCCGGATATCCGGATGTCCCTGACGGACAGTTTTATCACTTAACTCAAAAGTCAGAATACTACTAAAGACAGAGGGGGCTATTGACTAAAAGGTGAGTTGCAGTGAGATGAACATTTAATCTCACCAATTTAGCTATTCAATGTGTAGGGACAATCCTGGTGAGTTGGCTTAGCAAGAGGGAAACTAACCAGGCTTTTCTCTGCACAATGTATAGATACATTTATAAGAAGCAATGTTCATCTCACCTCAACTCACCTTTTAGTCAATAGCCCCAAGAGTTCTTGTCTGGTGGCAAATTGAAAAAAAATGTGATGTAAATACCAGCCATGAAAAATATATGACAGGTGTATCAGAAAGTTCAAATCTATCCCTAATGGCATCATCTGTGCACTGGCTTCGTTTATACTGGCAGAAATCATGCAGTGCTTTTTAAAAATGTCTCCAATCTAAACTAAGTGGTATTTTTAAAGGGACTCAGATGTACTGAGGTCTTTTCATTGAATTGCGATTATTATAACTAATAAACTATAAATGACTTGTATGAACCAAAATAAATTATCAGTTTACAAATCCTTTAGCAACATCACAAGAGAATTTTTAAAAATCAGGAAAAATGTACCTATTTTCTCAGTCTAGCTCTCTATGCCTAATGCTCCCTGATCCCTTGTCAATTCACCATTTAGTGAATGGGCCCCATTATGTTTTAAAAGATCACATACATCTTTACTACAATAGACCACTGTTTGTAGAGTGGCTGATGAACCCATCATTACACCTGTGGGAATTGTAGTTCATAAATAGCTGTGCAGAAGGAGGGTGATGGGACATGTACTTTATCAAAAGAAAAAGTGATAGATAATGAAATGAATAAACAGCAGTCGAATACTTTGCAACAAAAAAAAAAACAGAAAAGAGGCTTGCACAAGATCTGCTAAAACAAAGTTATAAAATATCTGGACAAAACTCATACCTGTTGGGTAATATTTTCTGCAAATCTCGGTGACTTTTCCTTCAAAAGTGTTATAATATCTTTAAATATTTCACTTTGTCTGTCATAGTTAATTTCATCCTCATCCTTCATTTTACCCTAAAAAGTAAATGTAAAAAATAAAGCAATGTCTGTACATGAAGGAAATTCCTAAACCGCGTCCAACTTCTCCGCAGTGTGAGACGCGGCCGGTGAAATTACTTACCGCATTTAAAAAGGCACCTGCTGTGCTGCATGTAATGCAGAAGGGATCAGTGTCGTGAGGTGTAACCATCAAATAACAGATTTCTCCGTGAACCTGTCTCCAAGGTGGAGCATGACAGCCGTTGGAGAACTGGTAATCTGCAATCAATTTACAGTGCTTTCAAAAACACATAACATCCATGTCATTTATAATAGCATAGAGTGGAGAGGAAGGGAAGACAATGCCAGCAACAACATAACAAACATTATAGAATGTTTCAGATCTGTCATGTTAGTGCTAGGACACTTAACATGTTTTAATTTATTGACTTGTTGTAAGATGATTAAGTTATATTTCATTTGTTATTCTTTTTTTTTTTTCTTCCCATCGTCTCATGATACTGACTGCTTGCTCCCAGCAGGAAGGGCTGCTGGTCTAAGCTGTATGCTTTTCCACTTGAGAATACTTACTGAAGCTGTCAAATATGGTCTAGAAGCACACACTGTTAAGTGCTGCTTCAAAGGAGAGTCTGTGCCAATTACTAAACTACCAGTCGACATTAAATTCTTGGATGTCAAAGCCTAGATGGGCGCAGTGATTGAAAGCATTTTCCTGTTGGATCTAGTTAACCCCATTTTTTCCAGGTTTTATATTTATATATATATTTTTTTTTAATTTATTTTAAATGTTTATTGTGCAAAAAAAAAAATGTAATGCATCTTTAGAAAATTGTACAACTGTAACTGCACATGCCGCATTAAAAATAATGTACACTCTGCATTAAGCTTGTGGAGAGCTGCGGTACATGTCCAAAGGATGATCCATTTCCTCTTTAAAATAAATTAGGAAACTAATGTTTATTTGAACGTTTTCATCAAGTGTAGATAGTTTGCATAGAAATGCTTTAATGAAACAATATAAATAATGTACTTTTTTGAGCCATTTAGCGCTAACAGGAGGCAGACATATTGTTTAGAATCTTGGGTCAGATCTGTCAGATCTTCTCTCATCTGAACCATGGAGAATGGAGAACTGTCCTAAGATTCTAAACAACATGTCTGCTCCCTATTAGAGCTAAAGAGAGCAAAGAGGGCTCAATAAGTTACATTATTTATATTCTTTCATTAAAACATTTCTATTTAAAATTTCTACACTCAATGCAATCCTTTAATTAAACATTTCTTATAGTTTTGCTACAGTTTTCCTTTAAAGGGGGGCTGTACATTGGCTGAGAAAACCATTTCTCAGGATCCATCCGCAGGAAAAACACTGCAAAAGGTAATGTTTATGGATAACTATTGCAAAAATAGAAAAGAAAATGAACTATTTCATGCATTTTTTTCAGGCTATAACTTTGAGCCAAGAATGCAAATTTGGGAAAGGCAGTAGTGCTGCTCTGTAATAACTTGTCTGTCACTTTATGTCTCTTACTCTGTTCAATTAAATGTCGGTTTCCAATTTACCGTGACTGAGTGAATATTGCGGAATAGTGTGATTATTGCGGAATATGTGAATTTGTCATTTGATTGATTTGTCATTGTTGGCGGCATATTCGGGTGTTTACCCCAGACGTTATCCTTGAATCCCGAGTGTTTAGAAAGTTAAGTGGCAATGTTAATATAGAGACCTGTTGTGTATTCGATTGCTTTCAGCACTGATCTCTCTCCCTTGCTGCAAAATCGCTGTATCAGATCGACCTCGCTCTTGACAGCGGCAGGAGTTACTCCTTCTTCTCTGAGAATGAAAGACAAAAAGGTATTATTACTTAGTCACATTCCAAACTGAGAGCAGCTATCGCAATCGGACGCTTCAAATCAGGAATTCACGGGGTTAGCGGACACATGCTGCAGGGTCCAGGGGAAATGGTTCCCTAATTAGCACATTGGAGATGATACACAGAGTAACTGAACCTACCCAGAAAACAATCGAAAATGTTTATCTTAAAAAAAAAAGTTTTTGGTTTTATAGCAGAAGCAGGAGTTATATTTTACATAGGGCTTTATTCATGGCAGAGAATTAAGAAGGGAATTTCACACTAAAGGCCAAAGTGGCCGAGCTGGACTAATTCTCCCATTCAACTGAGCTGCAGGTTCAGCACAGTCAGTATAGAGTCAATATAGCCCTTCATCCTGAGCTAGATAAAATGAGGACCATTAAGTTGATACCAGGACTTGATAAATGTTATTAAAATGTAACCTAAACATGTAAAGTATAAAAAAGATTCTCCAAAACAACCTATTCCTTGTGTTAGTTAAATTTCAAATAATTGTGTAAATTAGGCAAACAACAATTGTGATCCCTCTCAGCGAGAACGGGCAAAATCTGAAATAGCCGGCTCTATAGGATGTAACCTACTCAGGAGAGGAATCACCGTTTTGTACTCGCTTGCACCATTATAGAGGAAACCTCTCCATTAGCATATCAGACTGGTCCCACCCATAAGGGCAGTCCAGATCCAAATTGCCTGGCAGGTCTCCTCTGACGAGGACAGCAACCACAGATGTACGTTTCGGCCTTCAATGGACTTATCAGTGTGGTACGGCTGGTATCCCTCTAGGTGCAGTGAGCCAGGGACCCATGTCTGGGCATACCCTGATAACTCATGGAGACAAAAAACAAAGATTGGGATCCCTCCCAGCAAGAACGGACAAAAGCTGAAATAGCCGGCTCTATAGGATAGAAACATAGACTGTGTTGGCAGATAAGAACCATTCGGTCCATCTAGTCTGCCCAATTTTTTTTGAGTACTTTTATTAGTCCCCCGTTCCCGGTCTTATAGCTAGGATCGCCTTGTGTCTATCCCACGCATGCTTAAACTCCTTCACTGTGTTTACCTCTACCACTTCTGCTGGCAGGCTATTCCATACATCCACTACCCTCTCAGTAAAGTAATACTTCCTGATATTACTTTTAAATCGTTGCCCCTCTAATTTAAGACTATGTCCTCTAGTTGTGGTAGTTTTTCTTCTTTTAAATATACTCTCTTCCTTTACTGTGTTGATTCCCTTTATGTATTTAAATGTTTCTATCATATCCCCCCTGTTACGTCTTTCCTCCAAGCTATACATGTTAAGATGCTTTAACCTTTCCTGGTAAGTTTTATCCTTCAACCCATGAACCAGTTTAGTAGCCCTTCTCTGAACTTTCTCCAAAGTATCAATATCCTTCTGGAGATACGGTCTCCAGTATTGCGTACAATACTCCAAGTGAGGCCTCACCAGTGCTCTGTACAATGGCATGAGCACTTCCCTCTTCCTACTGCTAATACCTCTCCCTATGCAACCAAACATTCTGCTAGCATTTCCTGCTGCTCTATTGCATTGCCTACCTACCTTCAAGTCCTCTGAAATTATTACTCCTAAATCCCTTTCCTCAGATGTTGAGGTTAGGACTGTACCAAATAGTCTATATTCTGCTTTTGGGTTTTTACGCCCAAGGTGCATAATCTTGCACTTGTCCACATTAAATGTCAGTTGCCACTGCTCTGACCATTTTTCTAGTTTAGGTAAATCATTTGCCATTTGGCTTATCCCTCCATGAATATCAACCCTGCTGAAAATCTTTGTATCATCAGCAAAAAGACATACTTTGCCAACAAGACCTTCTGCAATATCGCTAATAAAAAATATTAAAGAGGATGGGTCCAAGTACAGATCCCTGTGGTACCCCACTAGTAACAAGACCTTGCATCGAATATACCCCATTGACTACAACCCTCTGTTGCCTGTCACTCAGCCATTGTCTAATCCATTCAATAATATTGAAATCCAAACTCAAAGATTTCATTTTATTAATAAGCCTTCTATGTGCGACAGTGTCAAAAGCCTTACTGAAATCTAGGTAAGCAATGTCTACTGCACCACCCTGATCTATTATTTTAGTCACCCAATCAAAAAAATCAATAAGATTAGTTTGGCATGATGCAACCCACTTGGGAGAGGAATCACCGTTTTGTACTCGCTTGCACCATTACAGAGGAAACCTCTCCATTACTATATCAGACTGGTCCCACCCATAAGGGCAGTCCAGATTTTTGTGTAAATTAGGAGAAAACTGTATTGTAAATGGTTCTGTGGTGCCTTAGGTTTATGACATCATATGCAAATTACATATTTTCCACTGAAAAATAGTTCATTTGCATATCAATGCACAGATGATGTCAGGAACAATAGACACAGAACAGATACCGTTAAGATTTATGTTTCCCCCAATTTAGGCATTTGCTTGCAATTCTACAATGTATAGATCATTGTTGGTATTTTCTCTGAAACTGCTCCTGTCTGGTCGTAATGGTGTTAATTCTCTGAGACTGCTCGTGTCTGCTAATAGAGGGGATAATTCTATGAAACTGCTCCTGTCTGCTAGTGGAGGGGTTCATTCTCTGAAACAGCTCATGTCTGTTAATAGAGGGGTTAATTGTCTGAAAGTGCTCATCTCTTAATAGAGGGGTTAATTCTGGGAAACTTTTTCAGTGTGGCAATGACTGTATGTATATTATAAATACATTATTAAAATCAGAAATCTACATGGTTCCCAAGGCATCCTAATAATTTATATAATATAAAATGTGTCCCTGAATGGCACAAATAAAATGTGGTCACCTTTAAGATCACAGTCTGGCAAAAATAAAAAAAAAGTAAAACTTTTAACTGTGAAAAAGATTTATCCGCGATTTTTAAAGGCAGATTTTATTACCCCGCTTTTACAGCCAGTATATATTTAGAAAGAGATTTTTACGGTCCTATATTCATATCACACATTAACGGGCGAGGTATAGGGCCAGCTACATATCTGAATCGTTCCGAAATATCTTTTACCATAAAACACCACATGATATAGCTCTTCCAACCACAGCCAAGGATTCTGGGTAGAGGCATATGAAAAAGGAGCTGCCATAATACTGTTAAGAAAATAACTTCAAAAAGTTTTAAAAAAAAATACATTTTTCGAATTTAAATGTGATTCCACCGAGTTATTAATAAATAATCACATTAGTAAAACTGCTAGCAGGGTAAGGTTTAAAATTTTCATTCCTCCCGTTTAACATTGCTTTAAGATGTCAATAGACGTCTGTGTTTCAATATTACACTGACTCCGTCTAAAACCCGTAAATACGAAGATGTTATTACCTCATTAAGGGGACTTAAGTCTAAAATGTTTTAGTCAGGAGGTCTGGATGTGGAGCAAGATACTGGATCCCTTTGCTGTTTTGAAAGTTAGCAAAGTCTAGTGGTGCTCTGGCCAAACCCATATGGCAACTGGGCAAAAATGATAATCTCCAGACCCTGATAACTGCTGCAGCTCAGAGATCAGCAAATGTTCTATCCCTTAGCCACTAACCTCAATATGTCCCAATAAATGAAATTGTTTGCTTAAGGGCTTCTGTGTCACTTACTTTGTAAATGCAGTTGGTAGAGTTGATTTAACAACTGGAAATACATTCTTTTTTTAGCAACTGGCAATTGACTGCATGTTAACAAAAATACATTTAAATCAGAACCAGAAATATAAAACATATGAACCACAAAGAGCAGTTGAAAAACAAACTTTTTTTTTTTTCCCACTTCAATTAGATTTCCCTAGTCCTATGTTTTTCAATCAATAAATATAATGCTTTTCATATCTTTTCACCTTCCCTTCATTATTTTTTACTAAGACATAAAAAGCAGATGTTGTTGCTCATTAAAAAAAAAAAACGGTTTGAAATGATACTGGGAAAAAAAAAAAATGTCGTTTGTAAATGTACTTACTGTGAAATGTGTTTTAAAGAGCTGTCAAGCAGCTGCATATCGAATTGCTGGAATAAGAGAAAAATCTTCATTAACATCTCCGAATTGGAATTGTTTTCCTGACGCATTTTATCCAACAAACGCAACGTTGTCATGTCTTCTCCCTCTACCGTAGCGAAGCCAGGGCCTAGTATATGTGCTATAGGATCTCGGTTAGCTACAAAAAAAACATATAGAATGGGATCACATATACACACATCTCGTAATAAAACTAACCCCCCTCTATTTTATCGAACTAAAAACGATGACAAAGTTCCGTGCAGGCAGCGCTTACGACACATCTGTTATATAAAAATAAACGTATAATTACGGAAACTTAGAAAAAAGTTACAATTACTAATGAAACGTTAACCAGATGAAATGCATTGTAACGGGTGCAGGACTCCAGCAGAGTTGAACTTGCAGATATTACGATGTTGAACCATTGTAATCATTAAAAACTAAAATGTTAAAATAACACGGGTAACTTTCTAGCTGTTGTGGTTTTTTCTGCGATTCTCAGTAAGTATTTGGCTAGCAAAAGGTTTTTTGAGAGCGATGGGAGTTGTAGTTCAACAGCAGCTGTAGCACTATAAGTTGATGATTCTGTGTAATATATGCCATGGGTTAATCTAACGTTTATAGTAGGTGACAGGTTCATTTAACTGAAGTAACACTGCAGTGTTACAGCTTAGCTGTATGTGTATGCTTTGTTTGAAAGATTGCTTCAAAAATCAGGATCAGAAACTTTAGGATATACATATGGCTTTTACCAGCACCTGTGGAAGGTCAGCTGCAAGTGTATGTAGAAGTCTAGTCCCCAAACTGACTTTGGTGCAAGAAGATCACTGCTTATATAGTGTGCAGGCTTTTTTCCCCAGTGTGATTTGATGCAGGCATTCTGCATAAATCACATTTTAATATTTTATTCAAGCCCTCCCCCAGTGATTACTCTGCATGTTTACTCCAGGTGCGGCAGCACTGATTATGTAGACACTGAGACTATAAAGTTTTGTTTCATTTAGCCACTTCCTGTGCTGCTGGAAAATAATGCATTGTGTGTTCTCTAAGTGGCCTTGCTCTTGTACACAGTAGGATCTCTTAACCTCTTTGCGTCGCTAGGACATTCTATGCCATCCTATGCCATCCTAATCTTAGAGGTGGTAAAAGATGCGAGGACGTCATAGAACATCATAACGTTTAACAGCTCATCGCGGCTCGCTTCTCGGGTCTCTGCCATTGTGTTCCCGACTACTGATCACCATGTGATCGGCGGCCATGAACTAAAAGTGACGTTGCACGTCACAAAGGGGTTAACAGTGTAACACATTGTCTGATAATATCACTAGAGAAACAGGAAATTCCATTAATTTTAATGAAATTATTCTCATTGGTTCCTGCAGCAAAAAAAAAATAAAGACAGGAAAATGACTTTTACTCAGCTAGTGTGGGCAGTCCTGGTTTTCTGCAAACTGCTGTAATTTCACAAATTCATCTAGCTGTAAGTATTTTAAGTTTTAAGAAATGCAAAACATGCATTTTAAAGTACTTTGAAAGCACATTAATATGCAATATCTGGAAGATGCATTGTGGGCACCAGACTGTCCTTTTAAGTTGACATCACAAACAACAACACTGAGGGATCACTGCAGGTACGTATATATATTTCTTTGTTTTTATTTTGGAAGAGACTCATTTTAATTAAAATACTTGTTGGAACTACTTTTGTTTAATAACACCAAACTTTTGTATGAGCCACATCCACGGCTGTCTAACTGCATCCCACGTGGCATTTAAGAGAGAAAATGTTTGCTAGTATATCATTTAAATTCACCATTTTGACTGTGGCATGATAGCTCAGTTACCCCAGGGGCTGTAATTGTAAAGAGAGCACAAATCCTTTGAATTTTCAGATACTGGAGCTAATGGAGATGTGGTATTAAAAGAAAATAAGGGAAGATAGCAGCAAGAGAAAAGACATGTATGAGAAAGAGCACACACAGTAACAATGTGGAACATGAGCAGGCTGTATCGGACAAAGTAGCGTAAAACTTACCTTCCAGGCAGACTTGTGTTTCTTTGAACTTTTTGTCCTTAGCAAACTGGAGAAATTTGGACAGTTGTTTAAATGTATAGATTTTCACTATCGATGAAGACAGGAGAAGTGTGGGATTGCCATTTTTGTCTTTCTCTTCGGATGTAACAGTTGTGCCACTGAAATAATTAAAGGAAAGTGTAATTCTTAATGATTTTTTCCACGGATCAGAATAATTTCTAATTCCTGGAGCCAATGTGACTGATTTTGGCTGCCAACATGGTAGCCTCAGCCCTCTCCGCGGATTTCGATGGCGAGAACTCTGCCTTATTTCGGGACCATTTCTGGGGGGACCTTGGTTATTGCAGAAATAGCCAACTTTCTCCCAAAATGGCCTGAAATGAAATCGAAAAATATCTGGAAGAAAAAAAAATCTAACACATTAATTAAATACATAAAAATATATAAAATAATATAAAAATGATTGTTCTTAAAATGTAAAAATTCTTATAGTAACGCAAATGCACTAAAATATAACATTAATATATTAGTGTTGTATATGCACATTTTTGTGTTTTTAATATTTCTACTACAATCCTTCTACACTTTTCTTTTTTTTCTTCTTTTTATTGACAATTTATTGACAGATATACAGTACAAAGGGACAAAAGGACATAGGGACAAAAAGGCCACTTCAACAAAGGAGCCAGAAAAGAAGAGAGTCCTTCTATACCTTTCTGTTCAATTCGCCAGCTAAAATCGCGTTGGGGCCAGACTGAGGACTATTGAGTAAATCCTCATGTTTTAAACTCGAAAGTGTTATGTTCTTGCTTTTTACCTTAGTGTAGGCTTACATTTATAGGGGATTAAAATCAGCAAAATTCAGGCTACAACCTCATGTGGAGGCAACCCACAAACCACTAAAAGCCGTGAAAAGGAATGTTCGGTACTTAAGAAGTAAGCAAAATCCATAGGACTGCGCTATAGGACCCCCCCCCCCCCCCCCCTCAACCGAACGTGAAATGGGGGGAAATTATCAAATTTCAGGCAGTTACATTTTCCAGATTTTGGATGGTGAATTGAACAGAAAAGTGCAGACGGTTTGAAGTAAACATATTTCACACACAAAAATATTTCTATATTATTATAATATATTAATGTCAGCTTTATTCCCCAACCTAGCCTGCCCCAAGATAAGGGCATATTGAGCAGATCCTCTAGTTTTATTGTGCATGTGTCATGCAGAGATAACCCGATGACACTTTAAAGACATTAGCTTTCCACCTATCCTATTTACTGGCCTAACTGCTAACAAAAGTTATATTAATGTTGAAGTATCTTTCTGTAAGCAAGCGCATGCAAACTACAGACAAAAATAACTAACATCAGGTCTGTACATTGGTTTGCATTATGACGGACACTCCCACAATACACATCTTTCAATCCCAGAATGCAGTGCACTAGACATTCTGTTGCATGGAGAGTTGGTCAAGTCTGTGTGTTTTTTGTCATTGCAGTGAAGACAACCAAGAAGCTGTCTATAGCCTTTGTATAAGGGTTGTACTTCACCTTTTCTTTCTCTCAGTAGCTCTCTATACATTTATATAGGCACATACACCTACAGTATATAATATAATTCTAAAACCAAACTTTTTACTGGCCTGTTTACCTTATTATTGGATCACATTTGACCCACATATCCCATGGGTCGGCAACCTTTTCTGACCCACGAGCCAGTAACAAAGTCAGGAAATGTGAAGGCGGGCCATATACGTCATGCTGGGACTGCAGAGCTTTGGCGGTAGAGCTGTCACTCAAATGATCAGCGCACATGCGTTCGCTGGCGTCCATGACACCGAGCTATCCTGCTGAGCGCTACCTCTGTACCAAACATTGGGACTACAGTAGAGCTCGGCAGGACAGCTGGGTGGATTTATTTTTTTTGTTTGCCACTGCAGGTCGGAAAAAATTGGTTGGTGGGTCAGATCCATGATATATGTGTGCTGCACTGGACTCACATAGTGGCACAATTCATTCACTTAGGGTCCATTAACAGCATTTACCAACAATATGTCCGCTTGTGTCTACAGTTACAGCTTTGGATCAATTATTCCACCCAAAGCGATTAAAGTTGTGGTATTAGTTAGATGGAAATGACTTTTTCACTTTGATTGCAAACCAAATATGAAACAGTAAATCTGAAAGAATTCCATAGCCCTTTTCAGCTCATAAATAAAAAATTCAATAATTTGTGCTCATTAAAGCACATTTTAGGCAGCGTTACGTTTTTTGGGGGTCTATCCTCACCTAATATCATAACCAGATTCAAATGCGGATGGTTCCAAATTGGTTTTCCATTCCAGAGGTTCTGTGAAGACAAATTCTGCCTCTTCTGGATGCCTGGAGCTAAAAGCCCCCACAAACTTTATGATGTCGTTTAGGAGAGATTCATTCAGAGGTGTGATCTCAAGTTTGCCAGTTCCAGAACCCGCAGTTGTCCATTGAGCTGCTCTTGTAAGTGCCACTCCCATTGTAACAGCTGTTTTACAAGGATGTCACCTTTTAAAATAAGTGTAAAGACACAGTAAATCATCTTGCCAAGATATATAAAAAGGTAAACAAATGTAATTGCCCATAATATTTCTTCAACCGCTGGAAAATGACAATAAAACTATTACAGTGTATAAAGAACTGTATTCAAAGAAGACATTCTAAACTGATGGGAAGATCAGTCGGTTACAGTGGATGACACGTCCGTGCTGATGACAAGGTCTACGTCAGGTACACGATATATACGAGTAGAATAGTTTTGAATGTAGTACGGATCATTTTTGACTCACCCTCGTATGTGTGTGTGAATGTGAGTGAGTGTGTATATATATTATATTCCAAAGGATCAGAGCACTCACGGGACTTAAATGGAAAATAGCATAAAATAAATACGTAAAAAGAAATTTCTATACATTTTGCTATTATTAAACCTATTTTCCATTGAAGTCCTGTGAGTGCTCTGAAGTATACAGTCTGCAGTAAAGAACCGGACAAATCCGCTAGCAAATCACATTACCATTTATTTGTACAGCGCCAACAAGATACACAGTGGTTAGGTACAGAGCATAAAAAGTGAGTTACAAAACAAAATTAGACAAACATTTTCAGACCAAAACATGAGGTAGAGGGCAAATGTATAGATTAAACAGTATAGTGGTGATTAACCTTTTCAGGACCAGGGATTTGCTGGGCCAAGGACCAGAGTGATTTTTCAATTTTTGATATGTGGTTGTTGAAATGTTATTTTGCTCTCAGTCAGAGATGTAACTAGAAACCACCGGGCACCCTGACCCCACCATGCAACTCCACCCCAGAAATGCCACTTACATGCCTCCAACTGTTCCGCTTTGTGCCTGGCCTTATCTTATATCTAGGATAGCCTTATACCTATCCCACGCATGCTTAAACTCCTTCACTGTATTAACCTCTACTACTTCTACTGGAAGACTATTCCATACACCCACTACCCTCTCAGTAAAGTAATACTTTTATTAGTCCCTGGCCTTATCTTATATCTAGGATAGCCTTATGCTTATCCCATGCATGCTTAAACTCCTTCACTGTATTAACCTGTACCACTTCTACTGGAAGACTATCCCATGCATCCACTACCCTCTCAGTAAAGTAATACTTTTATTAGTCCCTGGCCTTATCTTATATCTAGGATAGCCTTATGCGTATCCCATGCATGCTTAAACTCCTTCACTGTATTAACCTCTACCACTTCTACTGGAAGACTATCCCTGCATCCACTACCCTCTCAGTAAAGTAATACTTTTATTAGTCCCTGGCCTTATCTTATATCTAGGATAGCCTTATGCTTATCCCATGCATGCTTAAACTCCTTCACTGTATTAACCTCTACCACTTCTACTGGAAGACTATCCCATGCATCCACTACCCTCTCAGTAAAGTAATACTTTTATTAGTCCCTGGCCTTATCTTATATCTAGGATAGCCTTATGCTTATCCCATGCATGCTTAAACTCCTTCACTGTATTAACCTCTACCACTTCTACTGGAAGACTATCCCATGCATCCACTACCCTCTCAGTAAAGTAATACTTTTATTAGTCCCTGGCCTTATCTTATATCTAGGATAGCCTTATGCTTATCCCATGCATGCTTAAACTCCTTCACTGTATTAACCTCTACTACTTCTACTGGAAGACTATTCCATACACCCACTACCCTCTCAGTAAAGTAATACTTTTATTAGTCCCTGTCCTTATCTTATATCTAGGATAGCCTTATACCTATCCCATGCATGCTTAAACTCCTTCACTGTATTAACCTCTACCACTTCTACTGGAAGACTATTCCATACACCCACTACCCTCTCAGTAAAGTAATACTTTTATTAGTCCCTGGCCTCATCTTATATCTAGGATAGCCTTATGCGTATCCCATGCATGCTTAAACTCCTTCATATATTAACCTCTCATCCACCACCCTCTCAGTAAAGTAAAATTACTTTTCTGACCACAAAAAAAAACAATAAAATATTTCCAGCCTTTTCAAAAGCTTGAGGTGGACCCCAAATATGTATGTATATAACTAGCTGCCTGTATACTTATATGAACTTTTAATATTATATTCAACTATTTGCATATGTAATGAAAACGTTATTGAAAAATTGTTAATTTCTTATTTTTATTACGTTTCCCTGCACCCACATTGCACCTAAATGACTTAACACAGCACTATACCCACAGCACTTGGCTTGCACTCATATTACACCCACACGATTTGGTATGCCACAGTGTAAATTTGCCTGCCAGAACATGCCACAGTGTAAATTTGCCTGCCAGAACATACCACAGTGTCACTTTGTCCCACAGAACATGGCACAGTGTCACTTTCCCCCATAGTACATGTTATTTTGCCCCACAGAACATGCCACAGTATCACATTGGCCACAGCCAATTTGCCCATTAATATGCCACAGACAATTTTCCCATTATGCCACAGCCAGATATTCAGATTGCCAATTATTATGCCACAGCCATTTTCCCCATTAATATGCCACTATTAGCTTGCCCATTAATATGCCACAGACAGATTGCCAATATGCCACAGCCAATGTTCCCATTAGCCAGTTATTTTGCCCATTTACCAGTGTTATTTTGCTCATATGCCAGTTATGTGCTCATTTGCCAGTGTTATTTTGCCCATTCATTTGCAATTAGAAGTTTCAAAGGAAATGTTATTCTTTTTAAGGTCACACCATCTCATTTTTTTCCATGAGATGTGCACTTTAAACCTTATTTTGCTTCAATACCGAAAATATCCAGCTTTATCTGAATAATACTGTAGTTTCCACAAACAGTTTTATTGGGCAATAATTTTTGTATTTTTATAATTGCACCAAAGTCTGCAAAACCAGAAAATGTGAATGAAAACTGATTTTCAGGCAGACCAAATGGGGTTTAGTTTAGGAAACTAATAGGGCATGTGAGATTATATATAAGCGTACACATATCTAGGGTTGCCACCTGGCCGGTATTTTACCGGCAGGCCGGTAAAAAAAAATGGCATCAGGCCAATGTTAAGTCTGTGCAGACAGTACCAGGGCCGGTATTATTCTGAAGAAAATGTGGCAACTATACATATATCATTGTATTATTATATTATCCTTTATTATATAAAACTTGTAGACATTTCTATTATTGTTGAACAATTTCCTATGACATTTATTAGTTCATTTCTGAGGATAATTGATAGGGGAGCAGGGTTACCTGGCCTTGGGTTATACGTGTACGGATTAATCTATGAGTTAATCAAGTGCAAATCCACTATAAGAAATCAAATGTTCCTTTAATGCAGGTAATTTTAGCCACATGTAGCACGGATTTTTACTAACCTTTAAGATTAAATTGCTTGCCCTCCGTAGGCTTGATATTCAATTCATAGCATAATCTTATATTAAATCTAATTTTGGCCTTTTTATTAGTGAGGCTTCAGTATCAGTACAGTGTGTATGTCTATGACCTGACATTACATTCCACCCCATGTTATTTCTACATAGCAAACACGTGTTAAAAAAAAAAAAAACGGTTCTTTAAGGAATAGATCTTAATCACTGCTAAAACTGCTAAATCCCACACTTCCTACCATACTTAGACTGACATCAGCTCATCCATTTCTTGTTACCGCACATTTGGCAATGTATGAACACTTAATGGTGGATAACGGGTGCCAGCATACGGTTAAATTAATTACTCTATTTTGACACCTGTGTCTGCTGTACCCATTCTTCGCTGGGATTATTACATATCTGTTTTAGCAATAAGTACTCTATCCCACTGGACAGTGCGTCAGTAGAACTGGATACTCCATCTATGTCTCGAAAAAAGGCCGTGAACAGCTGTTTTACTCCTGAGGAGTCTTTTAAGGATAAATGTCCGGCATATAACCCTTTATCCATATTTACAGAGCACATAACCCTAGCTGGGGAATCTCCGGGGCCGAGTTTTGACGACCCTTGGTCGCTGACCACCAACACGAGTAAATGATGTGGTCTATGTAGCTTACCAGTAGACCACACAATTTAAAGGACAAATATAAGCAAAAAAATAACTGAAAATTAAATTAAATTTGGATGCTTTAAATATAAATAATTTAATGAAAGATTACAAATAAAATCACTGTTAAGCTGTACCAGAGGGCTGACATTTTGTTCAGAATCCTGAGTCAGATGTTCTTTCATCAGACCCTAGATACTAAACATGGAAGCCCCTGACAGAACTGTATAGGTTCAATAAGGTACTTTGCATTGTTTCATTAAAGCATGGTCTCTGTGGTATGTATGGCCATGGAATTGTGGGGTCCTGAAGTTAAAGTTGCAGGTATGAAAATTACATTATCGAAGGTTAGGTCTTGAGAAATATTCTAGACTATGGGAACTAAACAGACCAACTCGGGATCCAGATTAGCAATATTGAGGTACCTGGGAAATATTTCAATAGAGTAAAACAAAAATGTTAGGAATCAAGGGATTTTAGGAGCCATGCTCCCTGGTTCCTCGGGTTTATCAAGCCCTGCTGTAAGTGATCACCTTGTACCTATTACCATTAGTTATTTTTATAGAGGGTCAGCAAATTCTGAGCCTTTTTACAATATATCAGGGCTACAATAAAGTGGATATACAGTGAAACATTATGTGACAAACATATAAATATGTAGCGTAGGATAGGGGGTTTGAGAACTGCCAACCTAGAGTGTATAGTAGATACAGGTGCAAAGCAATGGACTGCTAATATGCTCTCTCCTAAGGGGCATATATGTGGAAACAAAATCTAACAAGTAAGCAGACATGCACACTGATAATAGAAAATAAAGTATATTTATTTGTAAATGTAGTAATGTAACGACAAACACAGTAGGTATAGATCGGAGAAATGTAACAGTATGTATAGTGATACTGTAAAAATAGAGCAAAAAAAGAGAAAAACAGAAAAAAATATATAGGAAGCTACACAGAGCTATGTAGGCAAAGTGTATGAGCAGCACAGGAAAAAAGGTAGAAAAATAAAAATAGTAAACAGTAAAATAGTGCAAAAAAGTCGGAAAAATTAACACGAACAGAGCAAAAAAACAAAGATAAACAATGTCCAAAGATAAACCTCCTGCAAACAATAAATCAAAGGACCTGCATCCATGGTTTTTTTTCCTTGTTGCTACCTTTGATGCAGGTCCTTTGATTTATTGTTTGCAGGAGGTTTATCTTTGGACATTGTCCCACATTATTCTCTTTTTTTTATTTTTTTTTGTTATTATATGTTTTTTCTTACAGTGGTTGGCCTTCTATTAGACTTATGTTGCATCATCTGCTATTTTTTTGAGCCCTCTGTTACCACTTCATCCTACTATATTTTTTTATTATTTCCATTTCTTTGTTTTTTTGCTCTGTTCGTGTTAATTTTTCCGACTTTTTTGCACTATTTTACTGTTTACTATTTTTATTTTTCTACCTTTTTTCCTGTGCTGCTCATACACTTTGCCTACATAGCTCTGTGTAGCTTCCTATATATTTTTTTCTGTTTTTCTCTTTTTTTGCTCTATTTTTACAGTATCACTATACATACTGTTACATTTCTCCGATCTATACCTACTGTGTTTGTCGTTACATTACTACATTTACAAATAAATATACTTTATTTTCTATTATCAGTGTGCATGTCTGCTTACTTGTTAGATTTTATATAAATATGTAGCGATCCAGCACTGCTGTAGTGGGCTTACAATATATCGGTCACAACTGTGTAGGCATTGATTAAAAGCATGAAGGAGACAACCTTCTTTCTTAGTGAAGGCTGGGTATCCCTTTTCCAGAAATCCATTATCCAAAATGATCCGTTGTCCAAAAAACGTTTCAGGGATTTTGCCACAAGATGCATACACACCTTTTCAGAATGCAAGCACACAACAGTTATTCAGTGCGCAGATCATCCACGTCCACAAACGGTAGGTAATACAATGGCACGTGTGCAGGCCACAGCAGGTTCCCAGCGATGCCTCACATCCCAGCTACATCACAGTAACAGTGATTTATTTATTCTATACATTATTTGCACCGATACTAATGTATTTCCTGAGAGCTGAGAGGATTTAATATGGCGAGAATGATCCGTTATCCAAAATGATCTGTTATCCAAAATACTTCTGGTCCCAAGCATTTTGGATACTCAACCTGTACTTTCAGAAATACTCTGCCGAATGCTGAGACTAGAAGGAAATTAACTGATTGACTGGTTTCTTGAAACATAACTTTTATTTGATCAAGCTTCTGTTTACAATGTTTCTAATCAATTGTATGCATAGTGCTAATGAAAAAGACAACGATTATTATATCTAAGCAGAGGACATACTAAATGAACTGACCACAAGTCCCACTGAAATAGATACAGTATTGTAGGAGGGCTACCATACTGACAAAGGTGGTCTCCATCACCCCCCGAGAACTCTTTATAGACCTGATCTGCCTGACAACAAAGACATTGGTTCACTGTATGTATATTTAAGTTTAGCGCACAGTTTGTGGACTTTTAGTATATCCCGAATGGAGACAGCAGGTTCTGTCACCAATGAAAGACTGATAATTGTATATAATATAATTTGAGTACTGCCCAATGTATACAGCTGAGACAGCCCAATGGATCTAGGAGTTGTATTTTCATCACCAATATTAATGCAGGACATTCAGCTATAAGAGGCCTTTCTTACCAAATGAGAACAGAATAGATAAAAGCCTCTCCCAAGCTGTGTGACCCTAGAACACTATTCACCCTGATTCATGGGGGGAACTCTGGGAATAGATAGGAAAGTACCTACCGTAATTTTCCCAAATACAATCCAGGTCTAAAAATGATATTGATAATAACACTGGTATAGCCAAATGCAACCTTCAAATAAACTAAACTAATATATATATATATATATACACTCACACATAAACACATATATATATATGCACAGGTGTGTGGGTGTATCTCACCCAACAAGCAGCAGCAACAACCTTTTTAGCTCTTTTAAAAGGGATGTAACTGCTATTGGTAGGTGGTCGCGGGAGATTATACTGGAGGAAAGTTTTCAAGTTATCTGCCAATCAAACAGAGCACGTTAGTTCATCACCCTTCCCCGGTGTCCAGGCCCTTTAAGATGACATAAACCACATAAAGACACATACCGGAGTACACACTGTGCGCAATCAGGTGGCCGGTACTCACAACACTTACCTGCCCCGGTATCGCTGCAAATGCCGCTTGTTAACAGTTACCTAGGAAACGAGCGTGCGCGCGCCTGCCTGCCGTCGCCTGGCAACCGTAGGAAACATTGGGGCGTGGCCTTGGCGCTTTTTTCTGATCTGAGGCCAAACATTGATAGGACAAGATCCTCACTGCTATGACGGTTCTCATTACCCTCAGCCAACCGCTTGCCTGCTTACGCCGTTGTACACACCAGCTGGAATATAAGCATGCTCGGGGATGTCCAACCTTCGGCACTCCAGCTGGTTTGTACAATGGTGACAAGTGGATGGCTGAGGGTAATAGTAACCGTAACATAAGTGAGGCACTCTAGGTTATTGATGCCCTATCAAAGTCTGACTGCAGACGGTTACTTGTTGGCTTCCCCGGTCCAAATTGTTCATTGCGGGCAGTGGCACCCAACCTACTATGGATTACCTTTCCCATGATATACCTCCCAACATTTCAAATGTCCAAAGAGGGACATTTTTTATTTTTGTGGGAGTTGCTGAAGGTGTAGCTATGGGTAGGGCCTTACCTCTCAGAGAGGAAAGAGGGACAGGAATGTTTGGACTTGGGAGGTAGGCCATGATGCTCAGCCAGTAAAGTGGCCCAACATTTATTAGATTACTTCATTTATATCCTTCTGGTCACATATGGCTATTACATAGTTGCCAACATCGGCCATATTTCCAGGGACATATTTGTTCCACAGCAGTATGTAGGATGGATATACACACAGACACAATCCAATTAATTAATCAGGGTAGGTCCTATGAGATCTTCACCCTGATTCATTAATTGGATTGTGTCTGTGCGTATATCCATCCTACATACTGCCGGGCTGCACTCTGTATGGTCTTTCTGCAGCATGTGGAACAAAGATGTGTCCTTGGAAACATGGTCGTATTTGGCAACTATGCTATGATCTATGCTATGATATACTTCAAGGCAGCACTGAAAAGTTTTATGTGGCCTGTAAAAAAAAAATGGTAACTTAAGCCTTAGTCCACATGGGTCAGGAGACCTGCAAAGATTTCATGTTTACAATATGCTTTTCGTTTGTGGTTAAAAAATGCAGAGTTTGTGACGTCTGTCAAGGCAAGACTATCTCAAGGTTTTTTTTGGCAATTTGGTTAAATTAAAATAAGTCAGAATATAATAATACAAAGGTGAAACTCAGCTGGTTTCTTTACCCCTGGAAGTTGGAAACTTTTCCCTTCTTCAGTGTAAACTTGTCCTTTAAGTCGGTATTAATGAAATGAAAGAATGTTGTAAATGGAAACTCAGACAGTGAAACATTTCCTTGTACAGTAGTAAAAGCAGGTGTAATGTAAGACTGCATTTTACTTTAACAACCCTGAGCTGCCTTGCAAGAGAGGTGATTCAATCTTGGTGTTTACTAAGTCCTGACCTATTCCAGTGTACACGGTAGCCTCCGTGCCAAATTGTGACAGATTACACATAGTGGTCTGGTGGTTTGGACCACTGCCCGCTATAGATTGATTTAAGCCCACTAAACTATTTTACTTACGACTTCAAGCTAGACTCACCTAAATGACTTACTAGCTTCAGGTAAAATAAGGATATCCATTTTTCCCAAGCACATTTTAAGGGGTTTGTTAAAATGAAGGAATATCAGATTTATAGATATAACCTTTCCGGAGCAAATATTTCAAATATACAAGCAAAAGCTATTGAATAAAATCTAATTTTTAAAGCTGTTGTAATCAAATTAGCATATGCCATTTAATACAATTACCTAGCGATTTGTAGCAAATCTTAGTGATCTCTGCAAACATGTTTTATAATGTAAAACACACATATGGCTTTAAAGGACAACTGTCACAAAATATAAAGTTATGTTTAAATGAAAGATTGCATCAGGTGTAGGCATTTTAAATAGAAATGGTTTAATTAAATAATACAACTAAAGTACCTTACCGAGCCCGTTTTGCTTGTATAGCTCTATATCAGGAGGCTGACATATTGGGTCAGATGAAGGAACGTACAACTCATTGGAGCCAAGATTCTAAACCACATGTCAACCCCCTGCTAAACCTATGTGGAGCAGAGAGGGCTCAATAAGATACTTTATTTGTGTTCTTTCATTAAAGCATTTCTATTTAACATGCCTTACATCGGAAGCAATCTGCTAATTAAACATAGCTCTATTTTTTTGCTGACTGTTGTCCTTTAACCCTTTGGACCACAGTGACCCGCAAATCGGAGATCGAAAATCCGACCCAATTTGGATCACTTCAGTGACCCGAATGGCACCTTAGTTCAGGTCGCTCCTGAATCACCAACGTGATGCCGACCCAGCACCAACATTGGGCATTGTGACTGTTTTTTGTACCAGGAGTTTGGCCAACTGAAATGGTAGCCTCTATTGTTCAAATAGACTTTTGTGGGGAGGATTTCAAATGACAAAACCAGGCTTCACATGGATGGAGTTTCCATGCTCATTTCTCATCTTTGAAACATTTAAAACAATGGTTTTTCCTATTGCCCATGGACTGAAAAAAATCTTAACCATATAAGAAAAAGGTTTATTTCTTGGGAGCCTCCTGCAAAATTGCCCACACCCCACACTTACACCTACAATCCTGGCATGCCTACCGAGTTGGCCACCATGATGAACTACACACAAATTTCCTTAGAAGAGCCAAGCCAAATGGTAATTATTAGAACATCCCCCACATCTGGAACACACAGGGGACCACACAAAAACACCAATTAATACATTCTCCATTGATTTCAAATTTGGCTTCTTCACTCCTTATTCCGCATTTAGAATATTTTCTCAAATATTATTATTTGTCCATCCACTTTTAATATTTTTTTTTCCCCTTCCGCCTCACTCGGTAAATACAGCCTACAACTATTTTCTCCTATTCCACAATCACTGTTGTGTTTATATGTTTTAACTACTGGGATTTGTTTTAAAGTTTTCAGTAATTTTTTTTACTGGCATCTTTTAGGATTTTTTTTTTTTGTGAGACACATCACTCTTCTCTGTTTGGATGCCAAGGTTTCATCAATTACAGGATTTTAATGACTGCTATCATGCTAGACTGAAAAAAAAGAGAGAAAATGCAGAGCATGTAATTGAAACAGAGAAAAACCTAAATCTGTGGTTTATATCTGAAACTGCCTTTATTTAGTTCCCGATTTGTAATCAGATTCAGAAGCTGGTGGTTGGGGCAAACAGTCTGACATCATCTAATATCTCCAGACAGTGCTGGAATGTCTGGTCGTAATATGGAGCAGTGGTTTGTTCTGTTTCAGACACCTCTTTAAGAAAGACTAAGCAACAACAGCAAAACATGTTTTAATCGGACAGAATCGTTTTTTGCCTGATTGAAATAGTTTGTGAATAGTTCACCAGGGCTGCCATCAGAAATTGTGGCGCCTGCAACCACAGCCAGCAACCATATTGCATCCACAGGACATGCCCCATCACCCACATTGCACACCCAGGATATGTTCCATCACCCACATTGCACACCCATAATATGTCCCATCACTGACATTGTCCAACCAGGACATGCCCTAGCACTTATATTGCAGACCCAAGGCTTACCCCAGGACATGCGACAGCACCCACATTGCACACCCAGGGCATGCCCCAGCAGCCACATTGCACACCCAGGACATGTCCCAGCACTCACATTGCACACCCAAGACTTACCCCAGCACCCCAGGAAATGCCCCAGTAGGCACATTGCACACCCAGGACATGTTGCAGCACCCACATTGCATATCCAGTACTTACCCCAACACCCCAGGACATGCCCCAGCACCCACATTGTACACCCAGGACATGCTCCAGCACCCACATTGCACACACAGGACTTATCAGATAAAGTCCAAGCCACTGAGCACACAAGTAATGGATAAATAGTTTTAAAGAAAAGCTCTAATCTGTGGGAGACAGCTCATATGCTAGGAACTCCACTATGAAGCAGAGAGTGATCAGAGGAGCTCTATTTGTAAATTTCCGACAACACTGTGTCTATTAGTTGGAAACATAAAACGTTACCATGTCACAGATAAACAGGAAAAAATCCTCCATTTGAACAGCACTATTCAGCAAAGCATTGACGATATGGAGCAAACTCATCTTGCATAACCAGCCGTGTAGACTTATTTAGCATATAAAAACACTAACCGGTTTCAGCATGTTATATGCCATTTTCAAGGGGAAGAACTAATACACCCTGTTCCAAATTATTATGCAAATTCTATTTAAGTGTCACATAGAGTAAATATTTTGTTTTTCAGTTTAACTCGTGGATGGCATTGTGTCTCAGGGCTCTTTTGATCACTGAAAACAATCTCGGACACCTGTGATAATTCGATTGCCAGGTGAGCCCAAATTAAGGAAAAACTACTAAAGGAGGGTGTTCCACATTATTAACCAGAGCACCATTTTCATGCAATATGGGGAAGAAAAAGGATCTCTCTGCTGCCGAAAAGAGAGAAATAGTTCAATGCCTTGGACGAGGTATGAAAACATTAGATATTTCACGAAAACCTAAGCGTGATCATCGCACTATTAAGAGATGTGTAGCTGATTCAGAGCACAGACGGGTTCGTGCAGATAAAGGCACATTGAGGAAGATTTCTGCCAGATCCATGCATCGGATCAAGAGAGCAGCTGCTAAAATAACCATCACAAAGCAGCAACCAGATATTTGAAGCTGCTTGTGCCTCTGGAGTCCCACGGACATCAAGGTGTAGAGTCCTCCAGAGTCTTGCAACTGTGCATAAACCTTCTATTTGGCCACCACTAACCAATGCTCACAAGCAGAAATGGCTGCATTGGGCAGAAAAATACATGAAGACTAATTTTCAAACAGTCCTGTTCACTGATGAGTGCTGTGCAACCCTGGATGGTCCAGCTGGATGGAGTAGTGGATGCAGCGCTGTATTTACCGGGAGGCATCCTAGGCGGAGGGTGCCCCCCAGCACTGAAAAATAAATATTAAAAAAAAAACCCGGCCCTTTAAAAAAAATAAAAAAGACCACGCTTGCAGGCATAGACGGAGGTGAGAGGGGATCGGAATATCCCCCCTCACCATCGCTCTGCCTGCCAGGCTGCACGGGGAGCCGAACAGGCAGCACAGAGAAACATCCGTGCTGCCTGTTAAACTCCCCGTGCTGTGTGACACGGAAGTGCCGACAGTCTCGTGACGGGCGCGCTGACGTCATACGCACGCCCGGTCACGTGACCTGTCGGCACAATCGCCGGGGAGCCGAACAGGCAGCATGGAGGGACCATGCTACCTGCCACTAGCCACCAGGGAAAGGTAAGTGTGTGTGATGGGAGACAGTGTGTGTGTGATGGGAGACAGTGTGTGTGTGATGGGAGTCAGAGTGTGTGTGATGGGAGTCAGAGTGTGTGACTGAGTGTGATGGGAGTATGAGCTTGATGTGAGTCTGAATGTGATGTGGGATCATGAAATGGAGGTGATGGGGCATGTCTTAGGTGTGTAATGTGGGTGTGCAGCTTGGGTAGGGGGGTGCCCGGATTTTGTCTGCCCAGGCAGTGGTGTATCTTGATTTTGTGCTGCCCTAGGCCGACAAAATCCGGGCACCCCCCTACCCAAGCTGCACACCCACGTTACACACCTAAGACATGCCCCATCATTCAGACTCACATCAAGCTCATACTCCCATCACACTCCTACTCCCATCACTCAGTCACACACTCCGACTCCCATCACACACACTCCGACTCCCATCACACACACTCCGACTCCCATCACACACACACTGTCTCCCCTCACACACACACACACACTGTCTCCCCTCACACACACACACACACTGTCTCCCCTCACACACACACACACACTGTCTCCCCCACACACACACACACACTGTCTCCCCTCACACACACACACACACTGTCTCCCCTCACACACACACACACTGTCTCCCCTCACACACACACACACACACACTGTCTCCCCTCACACACACACACACACACTGTCTCCCCTCACACACACACACACACACACTGTCTCCCCTCACACACACACACACACACTGTCTCCCCTCACACACACACACACACTGTCTCCCCTCACACACACACACACTGTCTCCCCTCACACACACACACACACACAC